>CM076721.1:15569012-16146012 GCA_038501795.1 Pseudopleuronectes americanus
CCCAGGAAACATCAAGGTGAGTAAATTCAGGCAAAAACCTGCTTTCACCAATGTTATTGATCAGATAAAATGGCCATGTTTCAGTTTGTAGCTCAATCCCGACAAACTGATGATAGCGACTATCTCATTTGCAGGTGAATCCTTTGAGGAGGTTGGCCGGGTGAGAGGAGGGAAATGGAAAGACAGAGATGATGAAGAGGGAAAACCAGAAAAGAGACAACGTTTCTTTGAAACTAAATATTTGTGTGATGCAGTCAAACTTAAGACCAAATACATGGAGCTGGATCAGCTCGGTGAAGGAGGCTGTGGAACAGTGTTTTATGGCTTCCGCAAAGCAGATTTTGTTCCAGTAAGTAATACACAGTTGTACACACACAGACACACATACACACACAGATATACAAACAAAGCCACATACACACATACACAATAGGGCCAGAAAGTGATAACCAAACTAGTTTTGTTGTCTTGTAGGTGGCGATCAAGCACATATCGCTTGCAAATCAAATATCAGAACCAGTGGTAAGTGACTAACACCGACTACTCCACTGTAGCTTTCACCTCACTCACTTTCTGAATGTATTATGGATGACCTGTTGCTTTTGTTGTGACCCTTCAGCGCCTGAATGGAAAGATGCTCCCAACAGAGGTGGCCATAATGCTGAAACTAACAGCAGAGAAAAATGACTCCGTGGGGAAGTCAGCACCAGTATTATTACTGGACTGGTATGACCTGGGCTTTGAGTTGATCGTGGTGATGGAGAGACCTGTCCCTGCCATTGACCTGTCCACATATATAAAGCAAGAAGGAGAATCTCTACAGGAGTCTAAGGCCAAGGTAAGCTGCTGGAGGATCCTCTTCTCTGTGCATGAGCTCAACAGGTTGATCTGTGTAACTCCCTTTCTCTGTCTCTATAATCCCCTCTGACTGACATTATAAACTCATTACATTTCAACATGAAGGAAGGTTCATATTGAGACAACTTCTACCATTGTTGCCTGTCACACGACTGAACGGAGTTTACACTCCTGGTAGTTAAAGTAGTGTCACCTTTTCAGTGTCAAGTATATAAGACGCAGTGGAAACATTCAGCCACACGAGACCTTATAGTTGTTTCAAGATCATATTCGTGGATTCTCCAGGTTATGGAAACAGTTCTCTGGAGTCACAGCCATGAAAAATGTCAAACTAATGTCTGTCTCTGTCTCACAGACAATAATGAAGCAGCTAGTGGACGCAGCCATTGGGCTGGAGCAGAGCAGAGTCTTTCACCGGGACATCAAACCTGCAAATATCCTGATTGAGACCGGCCAAAGTGTCCCAAGGGTTCGCCTCATTGATTTTGGGCTGAGCTGTCTCGTGAGGAAAGGGACAATTTACACTGCATTCTATGGTAAGATTCCTGGTTTCTGCTATGATTACTAATCTGTGACTTTTACATGAACGCAAAGTTTCTCCTCCTCATCCTCCTCACTGTCTCATAATCATGTCTGTGTATTCCAGGCACTGAAAGGTACGCCCCTCCAGAGTATTGCAGCTACTCTGTCTACAGGGCTGGTCCAAGCACAGTGTGGCAGCTTGGCACAGTCCTGTATGAGATGCTCCACAATCAGGGATTCAGCACCAAACGCTTCCTCAGCAAAAAACTGGGAATCAGCAGCGAACTATGCGAAGGTAAGAAAACCACACAGGTACACAAACCTGTCAGCAAACACCCATCACACACTTCAAAGGTTATCTTCATCTTCCCTCTCTCTTTTTCACTCTAGACCTCAAAGATTTCCTCCAGCTGTGTCTGGAGGAGCGCCCTAAGCAGCGTCCCACCCTGACAGAACTGCGGCTTCACCCGTGGCTGAAATAAACACCGCCTACTAACCTTGACGATACTACCCATCTCAGCAGTGGAATGAATGTATATATATTTATATAACAGATGAGCTGTAGGGGACTGGTCAGAAAACCCCTAAGAAGGCCTTGTGTCACTGACTTCCTGCCAAAAGCTGAGATATGGTTTGCACTTACATCTAAATGCACAATATGCACTTTATTTTTAATTGTGATCATTAAACATCATTTTTTTTACATCATAATAATGTGGTTTGGTATCATATGTTTTCTTGACTGGCATGTTTGGTTTGGATCAGAGTAGGGGCCTTTAAGCTGGGGCCCCCAAAGGTATTAACATCCACCCTGAGTGATTCAATCAGTAGTCAGCACTAAGTTCAGATCTGAATGAGGATAATTGAATTTGAGTCTACTTCACTCAGTTTCTGAAATTGACTCGATACCCACTGAAAATGAATTCAGGTATTCTCTCTAAAGCACTTAGATACTTAGACTACAACTGATGCTGTTGTATAAAGTACTGACTTGACACTAAGAAAACTTTAATATTATTCTATTAAGCAATCTGTATGAATACTTCTCATCCTGACAGTTTTTCTAAATTGCTAAATCACCATTGATGAAACTGAATCCACTTGATCTTCATCATCATCTTCATCACAGCAGATTATTTTTCTTAACAATGGGTTCACACTTTTTATATTGTTCTCACATTTCTCGCAAGTTGTTACAATAGTAAGGGATGTAAACAATGACACACGCACATTGAGCTATGAGCAAATGCACATAAAGTACTGCTTAGATTACATGAAGTATGGAGGCACTTTGAAAAGGTCTGTGTGGATTCTAGACCCTGAATAACAAGCTACTCCAGTGGTGCGTTCAGGGGCACCCACACTTTGTTTTAAAGAAAACCTTCTCACACTTTCTCTTGATGACATAGACTACTCTTGTCTTTGTATATCAAAGATTATCAGAGAACTAAAGCTGTAACTGGTATGAGGAACCCTCTGACCTGGTGCATCATTCCAAGTTTACATTAAAGGTTCATTGTGTAGAAGCTGTAGTCAAAGATTTACAGCAGAGATTGAGATTTTCCCGTCTATGAAAACAAACTCTTGCCATGTACAGTGTAGCCTATAGGTATTCTCTTAATATCTAACAGTATTATTTAAGGGGTATTGAAAATGTCTACTTCCATACAGGAATGCACTGATCCTGAGCCTGTAGGCCTCCTGGTGCAGTCAAAGCTTGGCTTATGATGTGGTGGCCTTTACATCCTCAGGCTTGGCTTAACTTGTGTCAGTATGAGTAGGAGACTAGACCTGTTGTTTCACTGAGTAAAAAGTTTAAAAAAAAATCACGTTCATATTTTGTTTCTGGTTGCTGCTGGACATTAGATCACCACAGTCAAATGTGAATGAACCTCACAGTCGCATATCTTTAATATTTCAACCTGAGCCGCAAATCTGCACGAATCCTGGTTTTTTTTATGAATCAGTTCATAAATGATATTATAAATAAATTAGAGAAAAAAATGGAAAAGACGAGGGGAAAATAAAAAGAGAGAATTTCAGCATCTGATGAGTTATTTTATTCAGAAGCTGAACACAAGCACACTAAGTCTAATTTACGCTGCCTTTACAATCTGAAAAAATTAGAAGAGACAAGAGTTTCTGACAACAACAAACCACGGGGAAGGAGGTTGTGATAATGTACCTCGTAAAAAGACTCAAGTTGTGTGCTCGCAAAACGTGTTATCAACGTGTTTAAAATGTGTTTCTCATGAATTGGATCAATTAAACAAAAAGTAAACCTCAAGTACTGTACAAGTCCTACTAACTTCTGATTAGTGATGGTATCTTGTTTCTATAATTATTGAAAGATTTGCTGCTTCCTCATAGCCTTTGATTTAAGCTAGGTTACACACTCTGTGCTAAACGTATAGAGAATATTTGTGAAACAAACAAAACATATTTTCTTGAATTTCATAATTTCTTTATAAATTAATCTTTGTTGTAAGATTTTACCGCAATAAGTACTGTACTTTGTGTAGCTGACAACTTGATTTTCTTTGGAGTTTTTTTTGCCGAGGAACTAAAAAAGAATCCCACACTGATACACGGCCTGTCTCCTGAAACTACCACCTGCAATTTCACAGTGGTCACTTAAATCACCGAGCTGTCACCAAATCAAACCGTTCTAAGTCAACATGACGGCGCAGGATGGTCCGCAACCCCTTGCTCCTCAGTTTCTGCTGGGCTCTGTGCACCACTGGCCCGACCCCAAGAAGCTGCTGCACCACTGAGGATATCCAGGCCTGATGCTCTGCTTGCCAGTAGTAAAATACAGTTTGGCAAATGGGCCTTGGAGGTTGTGTGTGGGAACTGCAGCACAGTTGCTGAAGGTTTCTGTGTCTGTCTTAAGGCAGCGGCAGTTATCTGCAAGTGCTGGTTGGCAGATACTGGATGTCTGTAAAAGGAGGGAATTCATTGTTTACACATGAGGCATGAAGGAGAAAAAAAAACACTTGTAAAGCACTGTTGCTGGGAGTTCAGGCAAGAGGAGCTGGAAAGGAGCTGTGCAAATCTTCACTAAGATAAGTGGCAAGTGAAAATACAAAAAGTAAGAGAAAAATGTTCAATAGGACATGGGAGCATGGGGGACTACTGAGGAACTTTGCAAAGTCCCAAAAGGAGGAATGGTGACGCTTGTCAGTCCTTTAAGGCCTCCCTCCCTATAAAGCCCAGTCTGCTCTCATCGGCCAGCTGGCTCTCCCTGCTGTGATTGGTCGACTGCTTCCGGCTGTGGATAATGTCTCCACACTTGCTTCACCTGGTTTTGATGGGGGGGGATGCCAGACTAAAGCAAGTTGTGTATTATGCAAATTATATTATACTACTCAGAAGTATCGTCCGAGCAACTGACAAGGTTTTTCAGGAGCTTCAGGAGCAGTGTTGTCTAAAAGGCCATAAGACTTTAGAGGAAAGGGAAAAAAATGGGGGGGGGAAAGAACCATAATATGTCAAAAAGTTAAAGAGATTTCACCCCCAATATTTCTAATGTCCCTTTAACCCTGAAGCATTTGGTTCAAGTTCAGACTTTACTAAGTTATGTTGCTTTACAACAGAACTCACTGTGACGTCAGAGCGAATGAAGAGCAGAGGTCACCTGAAGATTATCAACATCCATATATGTTGCTAAACCACCAACTGTCTTTCTACAGAGAGAGAGGGGGGGGGGTCTGCAACATTCAGGCTCTAAAGCAACATTATAATATAAATAACCTGTCACTTGAATAGACTGAGGTCAACGCTGGAGAGCAGACTAATGATTGTACATGTTGATTTTATTTGATATATTGACATATACGTACAAAATGTTTATGTGCAGTAACTACAAAGGTAAGCGCTTCTATTTTAAAGTATTTATTAGTTTGTTATTCATAGGTTGTCTTTTGTCAGATTATAATTTTTGGGGGACAGAAAAGTTTGAGAAAATCTACTGAGATAGTAAATCAAACCAAATTTTGTCTATCGTGGCACAGCTGTTGTAATAGGGACTGAGCTGCTCCATGTATCCTGGGCTCACACGGCAGATATTCTTATCTCATTTAGCCTCCTGCTGTTGTTTTATTAACATTAGAACAGTGATAACCAACTATTTCAGCCCAAAAATAACTTTTTATTCCAAAATGTAAGCCCAGATCTACCACCCTCGACATATGAACCAGAAAACTAACATAGGAGAAGGGTCTTTTTGCAATTTCTGTTACAATATTCACATTAACAGAAGGTATATCTGTTCAATAGAAACTACATATATTTACAGTATCTGTTCATTGGACAATATTTAGTTTCTCAGTTTTAAATTCACGCTCTGCATCTCTGCAGTGCAGCTGCTCCTGCCAGCGCTTAGCTTTTTTCACAGGCTTTGCCTTGAAAATGGCCATAAATAAATTCTGTGGGTCACAGAGCTCTGGGTGTTTTTCATTTTCCACACCAATTTTGTGTCATCAATCCTTGACAAGTGGTCTGCAATGTGAGATAGCATTATGTTGAGCATCTGCATTCACTGGTTGCACTTGTGTGTGTGTGTGTGAGTGTGTGTGTCGACCCTGCAGGGTCCCAGTGAGTCAATTCTGTTATCTGAACAAAACCCATCAGGCATCTATTTATCTTGGTGTGTGTGTCAGAGCAGGCTGGGGAGTTTTAGTTCAACAGTTTCTTCAAAACAAACTCCTTCTGTCAAAGCTGCTGTCGGACAGAAGACGTCTGAGCCGGAGTGGCTGCGGAGGGGAACTGAGGCCAATGATCCATTCTCTGGAGAAGAGAGGAGTAAAAGACATCACAGGGCAAACATTTTACTCAAGATGAGCTCAACTAATTAAAAAGTGTAATTTTGTATATATGTTGCCAATGTAGAAAAGTAAATCTTTGACAAAGTACACTGATAGTCCCAGCTTGTGACGTTTTTCTCTTTTTTACTCTTCATCATAACTATCATAACATCATAACATTTATTACATTTGACATGTGACTTTATCAAGCCTGCTGAGGCAGTGGGCCGCGTCTGTCTTGATCATCCACCACTAATTTGAGTGTATTAACCTCTGGGCACGATAACACCACCGCTATCTGCAGTCCATCCAGTCAAAGTACGTTATCCACTCTGACTGGCTCCCGGATGAGATAAGGGGGGGAAACCCTGCTGGAAAATGTACAGTGAGGGTGAAGTAACAATCTAAATAACATTAGCTCAGATTGTATTGAGATTAATGCATAATTTATCATGAGTCTGAAGATAGACAAATGAGCAGTGCACTCTGTGAGGAAAAATGTTGTTAGCTGAGTTCCACTGTTGAACTTTTAGCAACCTTTAGCAACCTGCAACAAAACATAGGAGTGAAGCGAAAATACATAAAAGTCTGATTCAGAAAATGCATGATACATTTAGATTAACTCAATGCATACCCTGTATAATGTACTTATAAATGGTACTCAATTCTAATTTACCTGCAGTCGTGCAAGTTGTGCATGAAAACACCTTTGAGAATCAGTCATTTTGAATTAAATTGTGTTCAAGTAGATTTTTTCTACTATTCACAACTAATTTAGACTCACAAACACTTTTATACAAATGGAAAGCATAGGGACAATAGTAACACCTTCTCAATCTAGACTTTGTAAATGGAACAAAGAGTTTAGCGCATCAAATACAACTATCAGCTTAATAAAATAACTTTAAATTAATATCGCTGTATAAATGTAACTATCAGATCTGTGTATATTTTAAATTCATGTTGTCAAGTAGAATGTGTGGTCTGTCATTCTGTCACTGTGCCATGTTCAGTATTATACATTAGCAGTGCATCACAGGAGCACTGTCCTCGCCCTCTCACCTCACTGTGATGGATCAGTTTAATGTCAAACTGTTTGGGGACACCACAGCAGGTCCACAGTCCAGACCACCTCTGTTTAGAAGATTGGAATCATCATTATACTCACCGCCATGCTATCATTAGACTTTAGGTGACTGGGACTTAAAGCAACACAATGTAAGAATAGCTCTCGGTACACCCAGGGTCCCCCGACGGGAGGAAGGCGTCATTCACGTCTTTAATTAGTGTTGTTGGGGACAGTAAGAGGGAAAGTGAACCAGCAACTTCACAGGCCAGAGCACTATGGCGACTGACAGAGTAAAGTAATGTTACAGGATTTTACACATGACCACAGTCACATGCTGCACTTCCAGGTGTTCAAGAAATGCTGTGGTAAAGACAGAGATGCCATTCTCTCTATTATAAGTTTGTGTACACAAAAATCTATTTTAAAGCTGTTATTTTATTGTGTAGAAATAGCATCACATTGTGTTGCTATATATCCGTTACACAACCAGCGTTCTTAAAAAAAACTCTAAAAGATGTAAAAAAAACATGTCAGCCAGGACAGAGAAGACCCTCACCCGATGTTGAAAAGTATTTAAATATAAAAGACCCATTCTATGTAAAGAAAACACTTTGGCAATTCTCAGACCATGTACTTGACATCTCGAACGCCATAGTCTCAAAGTGCAACAAGTGACATCTGACATGGATATAAACCCAGTTAATATTAATTCCTCTCATGGCTTCTGGAAGCTGTATCCAAAATACAACTCTTGCTGTAGTGAAGTGACTGGAAGGCCCCAAAGTTAACTCTATAAATATGAAATACATCAGAGTCGATGTGTTTACTCGGACTGACAGCGCTGTCAATTTTCAGCACTCAGCACAGGTCAGTGTCACTTGACCCACCTAAGCTCCATTTATCTCCCAAGTCTTTGACTGTTAAAACAGAGGGGACTGGTAAACCCCACTTTGAGACGTCTCTGAGGAAACCTGTGGCTGCCTCCGAGAAATTAAGTTAACGATTTTAGCAGATCAATTTTTACTTTTTGTTCTTAAGAGGGTTGTGAATGAAGCTCTATGTGAACTTGCAACTCAATGCATTGTATAAATGTAGTGGAGTAGAAAGTACAGATATTTGCTGGTATATGTAGTCGACTAAAAGGGAAAAGTATCTAAATACTTAAGAAAAGAACAGATGCCAAAAATGAACCTTAGCACATTAACGACATAAACTTACTTTGTTACACCCAAATCACTCTGTTAAAAAACTGGTGGAGGCTGCAGTGACTGTGAGGAAGACTTCAGTGAAATGATCTATTGAACTAAACCGGATCATTCACCCAAATGAAATCATTTCCATGTTGTTTGCAGGGATTCGAGACCAGGACCTTCTGCCTGCTTCGGCCTATAAAGGGTTTAAAATGTCTAAAGAGGCTATTACAATCAAATTGAATGGCACCGAGGGATTAAAAGGTCAGTGAAAGACGTCAGGGAGGACTGTACTGTATCAGAGACGGGAGGACACACTGCTCAACAGTTACACTTTACAAACACTCAAAGTTGCTACAATCAGGATGAGGAAAACAAAGATATGCAGCAGCCGGTAGTTTTCCTGTTTTCATTAAGTTGTCATCCCTTTCAACCACTTTTGTTGAAATTGCTTGTTGAGAGATTTTCCAATTGAAAATCACTTGTAACAATTCCTATTGTAACAGGAAACAAGTCAGAGTGATTGAGTGGTTTTTGGATTGAGAAATTATTTTCCTCTCTTGTCTGTTGCCCTCGTGCTGATAAATGAATGCATGTGAATAATAAGCAGCTGAAATCATATTCTACTGTTCTCAGTAAAAGTCTTTGCTTTGTACCATGCAGTCATTATTCTTCTTTACAATGTGTTACTCATCTGAAAACTATTTATCATATGCACAATCAATCTTCCCTGCAGAGAAAGCCTGCAAAACAATGACCCCACCTAGCAACAGGTTAGCTATATTGTTATTTAACAAACCCCTAATCAATCAACAAGAAACACATTTAAAAAATGTAGGTCTCTGGATTCATTCTATCTCAGCTGAATAATTCCTGTAACTTTGCATTGGCTAATGACTAAATTAAAAGTCTGTTGCCAGTTTCAACAAAGGACCCAAAGGCATAAGACTGCAGGTTCAGTGAAAGACTAAAATGTCTTTTAATTCAGGCCAAGTTCGATACACTGAAGCTAAAAGCAGGTTTCGAAAAAACTAAGTTCCAATAATCAATAAAGGGGACGACAGTAGGAAAACTAAAAAGTTGGCACGCACGACAGACGTGGATAAATACAAAGTGTCAAAGGAAACAGAAACTATAAACACTAGGGAGGCAGGGCAGATTGAATACAGGTGATATGCTGGGAAAAAGGTGCAGACGATCACAAGGGCGGCACCGGACACAGGACAAAGGCAGGAAATAAAGTAAAACATACACAAGGAGAGAAAGACCGAGTTGAACAACCAAACAGAACACAAATCCAAACACAAGAAATACTAGAATTGTCCATAAAGTAAGAAGTTCATAAAACATCAAATCCAGGCCAAAATCCAGTCTCTCAGTAATTCATTGATTCAGGGCCAGAATGGAGACACAATCCAAATGTTTCAGTGCAAGTAAGAAACATTACTGCTGACTCACTGAAAGGCTTCGAGTTGAGAGTTGGAAATGATGCACAGACCTGTCAACCAAGCCCTGGAAAAGAATGTACAATCTGCTGCCACCATTAACCTGAAACTCTATATGTTAATGGCAGCGAGTGGATTTTGCTCTTATTCTGTTCAATGGTCCAGTTATCTGAACATCTGCAGCAGCTTGCAGTGCATGTTTATTTTTAAGGGCTCCAAAAATGGTGACCTATCTTACTCGGCCGAGAAAATACATTTTGGCTGCAGCGCTAAGGAAGAGGAAAATGTGCAGAAGAGGCAAAGAACAATACAAATGGTTTCTGTGGAGCTTATACTCATCTTCTATCTGAAGACACAGGTGGCTCAAAGCCCAGGTTAAATGTAAGCATTGTACTTTGTTATCAGATTTAATGGAATGTATTACTCAAAAACAATAAATCAACTTCAGCTCAAATTTACTTTGATCGACATTCAAATTCCACTCGAAATGGCCTCATTTACACCGGGTTTTTTGCCCAAATGTCTTGGATGACACCAGAGGTGCAGTATTGAGGCATTTTATGAATTTTCCTGGGGGGGGGGACAACGCTGTTTATCCCCGAAACTCCAAAAGCGTTTTCTGGAGTCAAACACTTCACCCAGCCCCTCCACTGGCACATTGGTGAGTGGATAATGAGTGAATTTTCATTTTTGGGTGAAGCATCATTTTAAGTCAGCAGTTTCAGTAATGCATAAATTCATTTAACAATTTGTACAAAACTTGTGAAAATCTGTGACTGTTTCATTGTGATTTGAAGCAGAGAACATGGAGCTCCTGCATCTGAGACTCATATGTTTTATAACAGAACATTTAATTGGAGAAGATCCTCGCTGCACTTTCCACCACAGTCCTCTGGAGAGACACTGAGTCAGATGAATGTCAACCATTAGATGAATGTCACATTTAAAGCTAGTAAACATCACATGTTGATTTGGAACTACAGTGGAAACCTAGGGCAAGCAGAGAATTTGATGTTTTCCCACAACTTAAGATCTGATTCTGATTAGTCAGTGAAGTAAAGTCTCTGCTTTGCCTTGTATTGGACTCAGTTTGCTATATGTATCTAAACTGTGATTGAGGATAATCAGAAGTTACATTTTTTGGATTTATTTAGTTAAATGCAAACACTAACTGCAGATCTCTGTTGGTTTTCTCCCCACGTGGCCCACAAGGTAAACCTTGTCTCTGGGAACCACAGACATGTAGAAGTGGCTTCATGACAAGTAAAGATGACCCAGGACACGTGTATATACATAGATCTCTGGGAAAAAGATGTCGCCAGACACTCCAGGGGAATAGTGCATGTGTGGGACACAGGAGCTGTGCCAAAAATAAATACAGACCTCTTGTTTGGAGATGGTTAGAGGAATGCAGCCCCCCCCCCTCTCCTCTTCCCTTCTCCAACAACTTATTTTCACAGGATTGAGACGGGAAAATGGCAAAGATCCTGCTGAAGCACCAGTCACATTCAA
Source organism: Pseudopleuronectes americanus (assembly GCA_038501795.1). Taxonomy (NCBI): domain Eukaryota; kingdom Metazoa; phylum Chordata; class Actinopteri; order Pleuronectiformes; family Pleuronectidae; genus Pseudopleuronectes; species Pseudopleuronectes americanus. Next base: position 15,580,414 of record CM076721.1, read on the forward strand.
TCACATCATATTAAGTTTAGTTAATTTGGGAAATTTCTTCAGGCCTCGTCCCTGGAGAGTGAAACTATCTGTGGTTGATTAAAAAACAGTTCAACTGTAAAACCTCCTTTTCCCAAAATAAACATATTGGGCATTAGATAAATAAATAGATAGATAAAGTTGTACCACTGTATTAGCCCGCCTATAGTGTATTCATATGTATATATAGTTATATTTATCTTGCTCATAGTGTATTCATCGTTCTTATATCATACAATACCTCTTTATGCTGTACTATTCCATATATATATTTCTTACTGTACATATCTTATTTATTCACATTCCACTTTAAATATGCAAAATACTCTGCACTTTACTGCCTTTTTTTTGCACTTCTGGTTAGATGCTAAAATGCATTTTGTTGTATAAGTACTTGTACTGTGCAATGACAATAAAATTGAATCTAATCTAATTTAATATCACATTTGTAATATTACGCTGTGATAACCCATTTTCCAAACTCAGACAGCAGTTTGTTTTTATTCGTTTTTCAAAACTTAAAAACAGATTAGAATAAATCATCCATGAAAGTGAACGTAATCCATTGTTTAAAACTGCATCGTCATCATGTTGTGATGCTGATATGATCTAGGTCCATTGTGAAATACCTCATTGTTTGCATGTTGAAGGAAGTCCAGACCTCTAACATTGGAGAGTCACTCACTCTGCGGTGGATGTGGTTGAGGCTGTTTATTGAATTCAAATGTTGCTGTTTGTTAGGTGATGATGGTAAAGACAATGAATATGTGCATTATAAACTGACTGTAGACAAATAAAAACTAAATATAGGAAACAAAACATTACTTATTAAAATAGATACTATTTCTCAGGATTTCAAATATCTCTTCAGCTTCATTTATTTCTAAATGAAATGAAATTAATTCGATCTGCATCAAGTTTTAAACACTATCTTTTAAAAGATCAATTCATTATTCTCAGGGGAATTAGTGAAAATATAAAAAAAATGCTCTATCTTCATCATCTCAGCCCTCCCCTAAAAGAATAGTTTTTGTGTTTGTTAGGACGACCACACTTACGGCTGGACCGTAGAGCAAAAGAAGACCAAGGCAGGATAGTTGCGTGTCACAGACGGGTTTATTGTGGTCTCTCAGGCAACATGGCACACGTCCTCCACCTCATGCAGCAACCACACGGGAAAACACTCTCCCCACTGATAACAAAATGACCCCTTATATAGGGTGCCTAGTTAAGGAGGGAGAAACCATTCCTCATGCTAACATACTCTCCTTTTGACAACACTTTCCTTTTATCATTATACCCACCATTCTCCTATATACACACACCCACACACATTTATTTACAAACATCCTCTCATCCCCAATTCCAGCACATTACAATAATCACATACACTAATCTTCCCACCCCCACACTAATCACCACTTGGATGCCCCCGGAACTATAAATATGGTGCTTGTTTCCTGGGGAGGCATTTTGCCCGAACACCCTGGAGACAAAAGAGACTGGTGAGTACCATTACACACACAAACACACACTTTACCCTTCCCAATATACCAACACGCACTATTGCACAACATATGATATTAGTCACATCTCATCTTAGCGTTCAGTTACCACAAATGCCCACTAACTCTCATGTCCATCTTTTGCAGGTGGAACCATGTGGCCATCACAGAACCCACCAGCACAGATTTAAAAAGGACAATAAATGTATCACCAATCAATAAAGATTAACTGTTTTTAAGTTTGCAAATATGCCTTGTGCAAACTCTGCAAATCCAATAAAGTGCAACTGCTTACTAACGCCTGTGGAATTATTAAAGTGCATGTACCCGGTCAAAGTGCATGGTGCAATATTCCCCCAACCCCATCTCAAGCTCCAGGGAACGACGTCCTCTTCGTTACAGTGTTATCCTGTTTACAAACAAACATAAATCCAACCAACAAGTGGACGAGCAGGGGTGAAAACATAACCTCCTTTGAGGAGGTCAAAGCTTTTTTCAAGCTGACTCGTTGCCAACGGGATTAAAACATGTGAAACCACCAATAGCTGCTGTTTGGGCTGAACACCTGACAAAGAAAGCTGTCTGATCCCCTCCACGTACAGACATGACCTCAGAGCTACATTCACTGGATTCAGCTGCGAACATCAAAAACATGAGCAGCTCATGACACAACACCACCGAAATGCCTCAGCACTGAAGCGATTGTTATGAATTATATATCTATTGTACCTGAAGACACAATGCACAGCTCCATAGAACCAAACAGGGGATTTTTCAAATAGCTCCACCGTGATGCCTTGTCTTTCCCCTCGCAGTCCAGCAGGCTTCTCTTTAACACACAGACAGTTTGCTGTGGGCTGCCAACCCAAACAGTGAAATCACATACTCCGCGGCTCATGGTACAGTGAGCGCACTCGTCCAAGCGTGGAGGGAGAAAGAGGAGGGAGGGAGGTATTAGGTTCTCTTCCCCGGAGATCAGACGCACCGGAGGCGCTCTGCTCGTAAGGTCTCAGCCAGCTGTACGGGCCTCTGCGAAGGAGATCCACCACTCCTCACGGATTGGAACATTGGGGGGGCTCAAGCCATCCTACACTGAGAATGTAATATATTTATTTAGTAATTGAATTAGTCCAAAATTTATATCACCACAGCCACCTTTTGCCCAGCACAAATTTGAGACAGATTTAGCTCAACAATAGGAGTTGGTAGTAATTGTATTAGTATAACACACACATATATATATATATATATATATATATATATATATATATATATATATAATTTCTCATCTTGTGAAAACTTGTGAAAACTATTAAACCAATTTCAACCAAACATGTTGGATGGAGGGGGCCTAAGAAGAACCCAGTCAACTTTAGTGTGGGTGTTTTAGTTTTATTTTGCTATGTTCTAAATTATTTGGTTTATCGACAAAACCCTTAGTTTTACTTGTACTACAAGTGCTAAACAATCATGTATGATTTTTCAGCTTGAAAAAGGCATGCACTCTACTGTGTCTTTGTGTATTTATACTGCTGTGTGTAGTAACAGTGTATTAGCACCACGTCTTTTATGATGTACTGCAACACACAGCTTTTGTTCTGTATTATGAAAGCTGCCTTAGTCAGGAAATAATTCTAAATTCATTTACATTCTCTCGATACATTTACAATTTAAGGTAGTTGCTACATTGACGTCTACAGAAAATAGATGAGTGAAAGAAAAACCTTTAACTGCTCTCGATCTTGAAAACTGAGACTTGCAAGAATGCTTTTGATTTTTGGAATGGGTGAAGAGTTGGCATGGTAACAGTCATTATGGAACATTATTGTGTTTGTCACAATGAGATCAATTTAAATCAAATTCTTTATAAGTCTTTCACTATTGATGTGTCCATTACTCTAACAGGGGTGGAGGCCATAGCATCTGAACACCCACATTTAACACAATGCAGGGTTGTATGTGTCCTTCTTTGAGGCCCAGGTGGAGATTGTCACAGTCCAACATTTGGCCAGTAATGATGAATGGTGCTGTCAAAAGATATAAATGTGGACGTCACATAATTTCTTATTGATTTATGAACGTTTTTCTGCAAAAAAAGTCCCTTTGGGCCTAAACATCAGTTCAACGCCGTCACACTCATAAACAATCAGTCATTCAGTCATTATTGTTTTCTATCATTAAGTGCATTGAGGTGAGCAAAGCTTAACTAGTGAGAGGTTTTTCAGGAACACACGTTTCACTGCACTGAACATTTCTAATCATCGCAGATCTCCAACAGAGGGAGACCTTTAAACCCTCACCTCTGAATGCATGTCACTGTTATCACGCTGCCCACAGAGTCCTTCACGTGATCACAATCAGTGATGATGAATTACTGCAGCCTGAGAACATATTTGTCTTCATGGAGAATTTAGCACCAATCTGCATCATCAGCCTGATGATGGCTGTTGCTGAAACACGAATCAGTGGAATTATAATTGCTTTCATGCTGCAATATGAAAACATCTAATATCCAAAAGATAACATTGCTATTATTATGTGTGTTTGAGAATTTTGATTTAAAAACACAACATGCATTGAAGAAGAAGAAGAAGAAGAAGAAGAAGAAGAAGAAGAAGAAGAAGAAGAAGAAGAAGAAGAAGAAGAAGAAGAAGAAGAAGAAGCACTCAGCTCCATATTGAAGCGCAATGTTTCGACAGTAGCCCAGAACAGACAATTCAGAGAGGGCCTTTGCCTGTCGGCCACAGGTTGTTCTCTATGTGCTTGGAAAAGCTGGGTTGAAGGTTGTTTTATTCAGATGGTTGCAATCTGTGACCTCATTACTTCATGCCACTACTGTAAGACCTACTCTTGTCCTTTAAATAATATACCATGTACCAATTATCCAAGAGGTTTCCAAAAATGTTCAAAACCAGAGAATCCCCAATTTTAACTCTAGGTAACAGCACATTTAATTTTTGTCGCCTTTTGATTGCGTCATATCCACAGAGACAAAATCCTCCAATACAAGTAAGAGCACAAACGTATTTTCAGAAAACTCTACTTAAATATAAAGTACTTATCAAGGAATCTGTCACTGATATATTAATATATACATTATATTACTGGCAGATATCTACTTATATCATCTGCAATCAGAATATATCTTAGTTCTTTGAGGTAATGGTTTAGTGAGTACGTCCAAGTGTGTGACTTCCTCCTGCCCCCAGCTCCATCTGGCCCACGGCCACGTTCAAGTCCTTCACATAATTGTCAATTGTAAACAGTTTTTGTGTCGACACAGAGAGGAAACTGTTGGAAGTCAAAGATTGTAGCCGGTTTATTTGGCCAAGATGTTGAACAGCATGCTTAATGTGGCAATAGAAATGCTTTATCACTGTGATTGTTAAAGAGGGAGAAATACTCAGTGTACAGTACATAGGGCCACTAAGCCGGTTTTATTCCTGAGTGCACTCTGCACATTAAACTGATTTATCAGAGGTAGATGAAATCGTAAATTTGCAGCCTCAGTTGAGGTGGTTTGGTTTAGCTGTAACTATTCTCCTTTCACACTCCACTGGAACAACAAGTGTAGAGCTGCCGCAGCCCCACATGATGACTAGCTCCACTTAGAGAGTTTGTTTTGAGAAGCTAGGGTCAAACATCAGGTTGTAAAGGTTAAATTCCACCATGAGTTCATAGTGGAATGGCCAGACGTCATAACTGGAAATTCGATGGGAATTCATGTCGCTATGTTGTCAAGGGAGACGGGGAGAGCATCTATAAAATGTGTCTCAGCTCCATACACAGGGGTCTGTAAATGGAGGGAATGGGCTACGAAACATGATTCATTCTGGACAAGTGAGCCATCACATGGATCCTCACCTCTGCTGAATACAATGAGGTCTACACAAGCAGGTTTGGTTGAACATAAAACAGAAGTGACCCTCTGCATTCGAGGGTCTCACTCCCACCACATCGCTCAGACACGGGGCCCACCTCACCAGGAGCCCACTTGCGCTGGAATAACAAGGACTCTCAGACGCCCACAGTCCGGTCACAGTAGATCTCACAAGTGCGACGTGTTGCCCCAAACATGTTTCCATGGTGCAGAATGCTGTGCTCAGCTTGTCTGTGTGGACGCCCAGGGCTGTGTTAGCTTTAACCACACCTCCCCCCTCAGCCCAAGTCCGGAACCTGGGGAGAGTTTATTATTTCTACTCAATTAGAGCTTAACCTGATCCTCCGGAGGGCCCGTTCATAGCTCCGCACCCAAATACCAAAGTGTATTTCATTCAGGGGAAGGCAAAGAGGCTCATTAATTATTTCCTTATCAGATTAATCGAGGATGGCATCAGACGGACACTTGGCTTTGTAACTTATTATCAGGTTCTCCTTTGCAAATATACATCCACTAGGTGGGCCGCTTCAGAAACATGTTGTCGCCGTAGTAACGGTCACATCAGCAAATCACAACATTGGAAATTGAAAATCATCTCCACCACGATGAGGAAGTGGAGGACATATTGATCTTCTCCAGAACTGTAATGTCTCCGTCAACATAAGGCCTTTAACATCCTGTACTCACCAGTAATTATCGTGGTGTTTGGTCATAACGTATCGTTTTCGCCATGATCTGCAAACTCCGTGTGTTTAAACGCAAAAAAACCCACCATGACACATTAATGGAAACCAGCTGAGCACGGATGGCACTTAAAAGTTAACATAAACTTTTTGTGCGGCTAATAAACTGAGCAGCAGTGATTATTGTGTAGGTGAAACTCTGATCGGTGGCTCCTCAGAGAAAACAATTAGAGGCCTTGATAAAAGCTGGACGAAAACAGGCTGGAAACACACTGATGAGACCACAAGGTATTTTTAACATCTGAATAAATACTAATGTTATTTAAAATGATAATTACTCTGGCTGGTGATGGTTAATGAGCCTTTGGAGACAGTTAAACAAGCGGCTGGGTTTACATGTGGGTTCGGTTAAGAGAGCAGGAGAAAATCTCCGTTTAACGAGTTGATGTTCCGAATTATTATAAATGTTTACATTTAACAGTCATTCACAACAGCCTCCTACCATCACAGCCCATTAGATGATATCAAATGATACAGCTCAACATTGATTTATTTCGAGGTGGATTTTATTAAATAACAGTTTAAAAATAAATTAAATCTTGAAATTTAAACGATCATGTCAGTATGATTAAGTTTCCCTTTGACAACACTTTCACTCAAAGTGGCAGCAGTGTACACTTCAACAATTTCACTTTAATAAAATAAAAAAGATGACCAAATACAGACAAATTTCCATATTTTTCCTTGACATTAGATTAAAATCATTTTATATATGTAGCCTACAAACGGTGGGAATGGATGAATGGCAAAACTTGAGTGCTCATCAAGACTAGATAAAGGTTAAATAAACGATGACACTTCTTTCAACCAATGTTACTCTACTCCCTTGCTTTCACGCACGCTCTCAGCTGCAGCATGTGGTGCTCATGTGTAACTGACTCATGTTGGCAGAAACTAGCCTTCATGCAGTCAGTCTGGTAGTTTGAAGGCCACAGAGACAGTAAATACTAAACCAGTGAGTAAGTAAATAATTCTCTAAATGTCAGCAATGCACCAACTTTATTTGCCCATCCCAAAAACAAAGATATTTTCAATAAAACATTTTTCCCAAACTGATCTATTCCAAAGTCTTTTCACCAACCCACTTGTCAACTGCAGAAGCACCTTCTTGGCCACAAGTAATTGGGAATCATGGTTTACATATATATATATATAAAGATTTCAATCTGATAGTAAAAGGAGCATCTCAGTGATCTCACCGTACATAACGGTTGGACCAACATAACAGATCTGACAGTAAACTGAGAGGAATCCCATGTGATGGAGGTGTGAGGGTGGATCAGTTTCAATATCAGTCCAAAGCTCAGTAGCATGGCAAAACAGTCACACCAGTGCACACAGACAACAAATGCATTGATAGGAGGACCATGTGAGAAAATGGAGGTGTCCTCTGAGCATGCCTGTAAACCAGTGTGGGTGGGGCTTTGGCTGGGAGCTCCTTGGCTCTGCTCTCTATCTCTGTCTTCATCTTAATTCTCTTATTTTCCTCAATCAGGCTCATGGAACTCTTTTAAATTAACTCCTGCATATTAAGTTGCAGCGACATATTTTTGGTCTTTCTTAATTTGCGTGACGGGATTACACAATATAAAAATAATGCTGGGATGAAAGCGAGAAAATTGGTTGAGACATTGAAATAAACCACTGGGCTTCTCTTATTGCCACGGCTACATATGTTAACTACACTAGATAAACCAGAGCTGGTGTTTGTCCTGCCTACCTCATTCCAATGGCCACACACAGGGGGCACACAACTGAACACACATCCACACACACATGCCATCCAATCATGTTAACTTGCAAACACATATAGGCTCCCTTACATCAACATATATGCATACATCCTAACCTTGGCCCTTGTGTATTAAAATGCAAACACACCCTGAAGAGCGTGCGTGACTACAGTTATGAAATAAAACATCCGGCGAATCACAGTAGTCCAGAAGTATTAATTTGATTGAGTCGATAAACATTTATGTTCTGAATCCGGACCCAGTGGACCCAGCTCTTTAGAGGAGGGGTTGCTGTTCTGGGGCCAGTTGGTTTCCATCTCGCTCTTTTTCACGATGCAGAGCACACTTACTGTTCCTGCTCCTAGTCAGCAATAGTTTAACATTCGGGGGTGGCTTTAGTTTTCTCCTGTTGCTCCTTTCATAATAACCATCCGTCTGTTTAGTGCAACATATCCCAGAGACCTCATCTTCAACCTCGGGACATGGTGTCATGATGTTTCAGCCCCTTTGATAAATGACTGTCTGGGGCAGGTTCCCTCTCTGCAGTCTGTCCTCGTGATCACCTCCCAAATGCTCCGCTGCCATCAACAACACTGCTTACAAAATATATGACACTCTCTTTTTTGGCAGAAATATGTGCAGAAAAAAGTTGCAATAAACATTAAGACAAGAACAAGTTACACTGGATAAAGGACAAAAATGCTCAGTGGGATTATTTGGCTACTATGCGAGGACACTGCTCTTAATCCAATTTGTCTTCAGTTCAACAATAAAGAAGGTTGAAAAGTAAAAGGTCCTTCTATGGTGAATTTAAACCTTTGGATAGAAACAAGTGATAAACATTTGAACAGAATTTCGGCTTTTGTGATGTTTTAATCTCATTTTCATTTTAGTAATTGCTTCCATCTTATTTCCTCCTGCATTCAGATTAACAGTTTCCCTAAACAAATCTTGATTTTGAGAATGGGACAATTTCCCCTTTCCCTCCTTCCAAATGCAGAATCATTGGTAGCAATATAGAGAGTAACAGTGAGAAAAGGAAAATGAAGTGAGAAAAAACTAAATCCTGGATCTGAACCCAAATTAAATCGGTTCTTTCGCTGAACCATACCTCATCCTTCCACCAAGTTAATATAAACTGGTGATTCGTCTTATAACAGACAAACAAGCAGTTGCAGAAAAAACATGACCTCTTTGACGGAGGTAATTATACATGACCCTCAACATGTAAGTCATAACAAAACACAAACAAATCAAGAAAATGTCTTCATCAATTTGATGTGTTTGCAGCATCTGTTCTCAAAAGTATTAATTAGCTTGTTCTTTCTAGTTGAATGTTATTTCCTAAGTTGCAGTGTATTGAACTTTCCGAGCCAGTCAAAACCAGAAGTCATAAGTTATAGACTTTGATGCAGCACTGTGGTCTGAGCACCTGATTTGGAGATTTTATAAAATAGCTCGACTGTGACCAACCAAACAGAATCCGATCTGCAGTGGAGGGAGACAGAGCTCAGTAACACAGGAATCATAGAGGGGAGCAGCCGTCAACACAACACAGAGCAGCGTGGCAGACAAGATCGGATCTCAACCATAAATCAGACCAAACAGCCGAGGTGGAGCTCTCCATCTGCTCAAAAGTAAATAGACAAATCTGAACGTTAGAGTGGGTTTTAATGCTCTGAATTATTTAGTTTACAGTCGCTGCTCTGGCTAATGCAGAAATCCCAGATTGTAATCTTTTGTTGGTATAAGGCTCTTGTGTATCTACCCCACAGATCAGTCATCAATGGCTGCTCTCTATCAAGGAGCAGGAACTACTGTAAGAGTACTGCACTTCAGGAAGAGCATTTTACCACTGAAGTGATGAAGACATCGGTTCGTGTTTTGTCTCACCTCCTCATCCAAACTGATTGTTTAATTGGGACACGTCTTTGGAAATTAATGCGGATATTAAAGCAGTCCATCAGTCCATACATTAAAGATTTTACACTCTCCGGATTTCACCATATGGTGCAGTCCAGATCAGTGGCAAATGATTCCTAATGCAAAATATTTTCATTAACTTTAAAATGAAACCTTTGAAATAAGCAGTTTTTAGACATGAACTCTAGGGGATGTCCACAGAGTTGGGTCTGGAGTTTCTCCTTGCATTGCAGCAGCAGATCCTTCACTTAGACGCAGTCATAACAACTCAGATTTCTCAAGTGACGGGTGGCGCAGCATGTAGAGGTATCATATGAATTGTGCTGATCACATGTTTTTGTTTACAGCACATTGACACCGGCACCATATCACCCAAATCTCACTTGACATCTTTGTCACTGGCCTTTACACAAGGCACTGCCTTTTCATACTGAAGTAGTTTTATTCCTTTTGTTTTTTTTTCGTATTTACAGTCACATTTTAGAAACATCATCAAAGCACCCACACACTCGCTGTGAATCCTGCAGAGGATCTCCTGCTTTGTTCTCACATCGGACTCAGACATTATCCACAGTTATTACTGGAGGCCTGGCAGGAGAAGCTCTGAGGAAAGTCTGCAGGCTCTCACTGGGACATTTGCTTCCTCACATACAGTACAGCTCCCTGGAGATTATCTGGAGTTCTGTGCATGTCTGAGAACAGCTTTAGTTACTGAGTTTAGTTTAATTACTTTTAAAAACTTAATCCTCACATCTATCCCTTTTCAAAGTACAACAAATATCTGTAAATATACATCTTTTTTTATCCCGGACACTTTGAAAAGATGCTGTCTGACATCTGTCACATGCCATCAGTTATGATAGATGGAATTATTGCCTTCTAAGGAAAAGAGGTTGTAGTAGCTCAATCACTTCCATGTGCGACATGCAACACACACACATGCACGTGCACATGCAGTCATACACACACCCGGGAAAGGTTTGCATGAATAGGTGTTCAACTCAGTTAACATTCATTTCAGTATAAAGTAAACTACTAACACACACACACACACAACACACACACACACACACACACACACACACACACACACACACACGGCAAACAGTGATGTTTGGTGGTGTGTATTCAGATGTTGGGGCGTTTGATTCTCTTCATCACTGGGAAAACGTGCCTCATTAAAATGTCTGTGTTTGAATCAAATTTCTTCTGACATTTATAATCTCTCGTTGTATTAATAGTTCTGTAAAAATATCTAAAAAACATCTGTCCAACAAACTTTAATTAATTTATTTTAATGTGAAGCGTTTTCTAAACCCTGAAAATAGGCTCTGTCACCCTGCTCTGTTTTGTTTGGATTATGTTGAGCTTCCATATCACAGCCTGCAGCGTGGGGGAAACACTGGGCCAACAATTGTATTAGATTAGACTCTGGCAGGCTTCTTTATCAAGTAAGATATTCATTTATTCTCATGTGTTTTCTTGTTTAAGTGATCTGATAGATTTGTTGTATCGTGAGATGAGACACACATTCGTATCCTCGTGTGTGTTGGGTCTTTGGCCGACTTTCAGTAGTTTCTGAAACATATTAAAGTCAAACCCCGTGCTTGAGCCTGGCACTGAATGCATGTCTGCTAATCCTTTTTTAGGAAGGCCCCCCTCGGAGTTTGCACAAAGACGTAATATTGCTTCAATATGATGTTTATTGTTCTCTGTGTAAGAAGCTTATGTGCAGGCAGCACAGGGATGTACTGACTCCGCAGCTCAGCCTATAGTATGATGTTTATATAACATAAGGTAAATACTTGGGATAAAAAACAATGTAGACACGCAGGTTTGTTTAACAGCATAACACTCCTTTATCACGTGCTATGACCTGGTGAGCTAAATATGTTCCTATAACAATAACTCACTAATAGATCCTGCAAGTGTTCCCATGAGCACATGTCTCCACAGCGATAGCACTTCACTCATTATATCCTCATAACTCAGAGCAGCTTGAGTCCATTCACTGCTCCCTATACGCACTTCAGGTTGAAGTTAATTCGAGTTCCACTGGGGACAACAGGACGTCAGGATTGACTGAGACAGACTCACTTGTGATTGACAGCTTGCAGGAGAACTTTCCATTAAGGGAGCTAGACTTGACCTCCGACCTCATAGGAAGTGTAAATATCCCCATCGGCCTGAAGCTAAAAGCTCAGTCAGTGAATGGACTCAAGATGACCACAGTGTGGGGGTCAGGGGGCAGAGGTGGGAGGATATTAGGTATTGACCGAGACCTGAAGGACCCTACATGGGGTTACTCTGACTGACCAACGCTGTGGTAAATCTGAAAGGGTTAAACTTACTGACACCATCATCACGGATATGAGATAAGATTAGAAATAATTTATGAGTCCCATAATAGGGAAATTTGCAATGTTACAGCAGCAGAAGACATCACATAAGTAGCATGCAGTACTTGGGTGAAGGAGGAGAAAGAAATAGAAATATACAACAACATATAGAAAATATATATATAGATCACAAACATCATTTTTAGAGAAAATAGGAGAATACTGGTTTCTAATTAACTAGCTAATAACATAGATAGTTAATTAGACCCAGATGACTATGGACTCTGTCATCTTGCACTTTTGATGTAATTCGGAAACATTACACATGCTTGACTAATCGTCTCAGAGGGCTTAACAAGGTGCACATCACCATTTTGAATGAACTTTTTTTTCAGAATCAGAAGGTATTTTTTGCCAAGTAGGTTAACACCTACCTGGAATTTGCTCTGGTTGTTGGTGCATACAATGAACATAAAAACATAAAAAAAACCAATACATATAACACACATAAGAAAAAAAAATTAAAAACTGCATACAAAATAAAAATATATATCATCTTCACTTTTATCTATCACTTTTTATATCATATCTTTTATATGATATAAAAAGTAAAGTAAAAAGTGAAATGCAAAAAGCAAAACAGAGCAATGTCAATTTGCAATATGCAATGTAATAAAATATAATAAAATATAATAAAATATAATATAATATAATATACTGTTATATACAATATAATACTTGGTGAAAAAGAAACCACCATTGTAAAACCTGAAGTTACTTCACTACCCACAAATCCCTCCTCTCTCTCTTACAGATCCTCTGCCCTGGCCCTTCCTTCCCCTCTCCTCCCCTCTGTCCAGCTATCAGCTGAGTCGCTCTGTAAACTCATGCTTGGGAAGTGGGGAGTGAAGCGACTGGTATTCAGTTGGTTGCAATATAAATTTCACCACCTAAGGTTACACACTTAACCTTTAACATGCACATAAATTCTCTTTACATGAAGTTTTTAACCATCTTTTTTTTTAAAGTTCAATTATTGTCTTAGTATATTTACAGAACAGTTTGATTTCTCTGACTGGGTTAAAATCCGATCCAGTCACCTTGAACAGGCCGTGATGTGTGTGTCCATCTGCTGCTGACGGCCGTCTGCAGTCTTGCTCATGTGGATTTAACGGGACAATAAACAGCCTGCGGCTCTGTTTCCACTGAGGAGCGCTCTGTGATCTCTCGTCAACGCCACAGGAGAAGTGATAAAACATCCTACTACGGCAATCTTACATATTACAAGTTTGGTGGCAGCTTTGTGTGGTGAGAGACGTTATCCTTTTTGGTTAAGGTGAAAGAGCTTGGTCCCTCTAGGTTCAGAAAAGTTATCCTTGGCGAAAAGAAATCAGAAATCAATTCTACGATTATCGTGTCTGTTACTCCCCGAGTATGAGTGTGTGCAAACAAACATAAGCACACAGTCATTTGCTGATATGAGCCAACATGTCTGACTCACAGGTCAACCTCCATGGTCCTCCTCCATCACTCATCACATTATATGAACAACCTGAGCGTGACTTTCCTAACATTCAAATAAATGTTGTTGGATGTTGTATTATTTTGAATGTCTTTGTACAATGTGTCCCAGAACCAACTTGTAAAACCTGGGGCCAAAATCAAGATCTTTTTTTTTAATGATACATCAAAGCAGGGTGAGGAAACAGCACATTTCAGATTTTGATTCCATTTCTCCTGTACTCGTGTGCAGTCTGTGCCACTTTCAGGAGAGCGACCTCTGATTCCTATCGATGAGACAGGAATGTAATGGTGTAAATGCTGCTCCTGAATAATGGCAGACGTTGTGGCCAAAGTGCTGCTTTCATTCTGTGTATCAGGTTCCCTCACTTGAAAGAAAAACAAAAAAAAATTCTCCTGCACCCACCAGCACTGCAGGAGGAAATGTTCACCATGTAGTGAATGTTGCTTTTCTGCCTTTTGTCTGACACAAGCTCAAAAGAAGAATTTCACCTCTAAATTGCTCTATTCTACAGTTATTTCCAGAAAGAAATGTTATCCAACAACAAGTCAGACACTACATGTATGCATACACTAGCACTGTAACATACTGTTTTAATAACTTAAATAGCAGAACTTTTGTGTTAATACCCTTTAATAAGAGAAGTACCCCATGTTTTAAATGCCGAACCATTTTGTTGAGTTAGTTGATGTCGTGTTTGTCTCTGAGGGCAAAGTGTGGTTTCCCTGTGTTTTGGGCTTTGGCCTGAGTGAGAGATTGATAAACGAGCAGTGTGTGGAGTAGTCCGCTAAATGACTCTCGAGGTGAATGTTTCACAACCATTTGTCATGGCCAGTTGCCTGCTTGCTCACAGTATCATGCCTGGATCATCTAGATAACAGATCCATTAAGAGCACTTCGATATGACATGATTTCCTCCTTTCATTGGCGCTGAGGAAAAGGAGGTTAATGTGCGCTGCTTCCGATAAGGGAAACCGAGTCGATGTGACGCCTGGGTGCTGAGAGGTGACGGAGACAACGGCGATCAGGAAATATAAACACAATGCAATTAGTTTCCTCTTAAGACTCTCCCATATCCAGATATATTCATTAAGCTGATAAAAAAATGGCCTGGAATTTGTAATATTTGTACCTTTGAATCCCATCAGCATTGCTACATTTACTGCAAAAATGGAAATTTATTCAGTTTTGTCCAACTAAAAGTTAAATAAATCGATGGGGTTGTTTCTATTTACACAAACAAGCAGCGCACTATGGGAAAGCTTGTCTGTGTGTAATTGGCAGGAGGTACTGACCGCTCTCCATCAACTGACAAGCCGACAATGTCGTGCAGCCATGTGTGGAGGTAAACACGCTCTTCCCCTCTGTCTTCCTGACTCCATCCTGACACCCCCACCTCACCTCCACGTCTCCAGCCAATTGGGTGGAGGCGGAGAAGCGCTGATCCCTTTTGTTCTGGTTCACTAATGTCTGGAATTCCCCGTTCAGATCAACAGGAAAGGAATCCTCTCGCTCCTCCGAGACAGCTAAAAGCCTTTAAAGAGGGTTAGGGAGGGTGTCTCATAAACCTGTTGGGACGCAATGGTGTCCTTTTACCTTGCTAGCTGCAGTCTCGGCTCGGAGCATTCCCGGGCACTCTTAAATGGTGCTTTATGGGTAACCTGCGCGCCCCAGGATCATCAGGGTTTTACGAGCCACAGTAAAAACGCTGCTGTGATTCGGAAGCTCCCTAACTCATCTCCCATCTTCAAACTCAACCCCCAGTTCACTCGTCTCCCACCAAAGATTAGAGCAGACCCCAATAAACTCACCACCCTTTCCCAAATTCTCCTCCATTTGTCCCTTGCAACCATCTTCTGTGGTATCTGAGGCCAGATTAGAATTTACAATCTGAACACTTTGGCTTTTCTGTGGTGAAGACGGCCATGTGTTCTATCATCTTAAAGCTGTCATGTAGATGTAGATACCGTGGAGCTGAACTTGGATCAAATACAGATTTAGAGCAAAGTGATTCAGTTTTATATCGCATTCGGTTTGAAGTTTATTTGAATTCACTTCCAACATATACATAAACGTTTAAAATTATGATTTTTAAATTGGTTTATTTAAATATAGTTTCTCAATAGAGTAATTCAGGTTAAATGATACAAAGTAAAATGATGTGATCCAAATTCATTTTTAATTTAATTATTCATGTTGAGTTGACACATACTTCTTCCCTTCTCATCTCACCTCATCTCATCTGATCTTATCTTCCTTCTATGTGGGGCGGTGTTCCTTCACATAAATATTTTCTGTTTCTCTGTGTTTCTTCCTCTCTGTATATCTTCCTCTCAGAACGGTTACTGTTGTTTGACATAACTTCCAACCATCCAAGCACAATAAGACAATGAAATAGCGACGAGGGAAGAAAACAGTTCCCAGACGTTTACGTGTTTTATCAGATTGGTAACTTGGCTGAGGAGAAGCTCAGAAGCTCCAAACACATCACAGAGCAAACGATACGTGACATGTAAACAATGTCTTGTCTGTTGTAGCGAAGCAGTAAAAGCAGCTGAGACAATGCACAGCCATGTTCTTTAATGAATGGTTCAATGTCCAATGAACATCCATCACAAACACTCGAGATGCTGCTGGTTAAATTCCTGTGGAGTTTTCTCCCTCTTTACCTCTCTCTCCTTCTTTCCTAAACATATAAACAATCACAAACAGCATTTTTCCATATGGCGACATTTTATGCTATGCATTTTCACGATCTATTTTATCTCTTTCGGTGTTGAAACTTTACAGCAGCTGACCTCTCCTCGCTCACGATGTCCATCAAAGCGAGCACAATCCGCTGTTTGCTTACTCGCTGGCCTACAAATTGGAGGTGACAGTTCTGGACAGGACAGCCAACGTGGTTGGAGGCATCCATAAAACCAAGCTGCTGGGGTCATCGCTGTGGGTTTACATCCCTGGTTATGGTTTACATGACTGATGGAAGACTTACTGCTAAAGCAACATGTCTCCCACTACTCATCAAGGCAGGGAGTTGTATTGGCTCGGAGGAGGTTGTTTGGAGATGTGCGTCTATGTGTTTGGCTTAAATGGTTTTAATTCAATTTTTATTTTGACTTATGGTAATAGTTCAACTTTGTTTTCAAAGGTTGTTTTACATAGTTTACTCTGAAATGTTTTAATTAAAAAAATAAAACAATAAAGGAAGCCAAAACCTTCTGGGCCACTCGGCGGCAGTGTAACACCCACATCTTATATATTTGTATTTATTTCAACTCAGGAACTTGATTGCACTTAGAGACTATTGCACTTTCTTTGAACTGCAATTTGTAACTTTATTCCAATATATATATTTTTACAGATATGGCAGGAATGATAAGTTAACTTCATATTTCATACGTTCTCAATATCAATCATTTCCTCCCACTTTCCAGAAATTAAGCTGCCATCTTGCAATAATGACTTTGGAGTGAGAGTCTGCACAGTCGTGACCGGGGGATGGAGCTGTGGCTGCGAGGTGTCACCAACTCACACAACCCACCAATCAAAAGTCAGTCTACTTCTGTCAATCCTGATGTATCAGCCAATTTTTATCGCATCAAATTGAAAAACCAAAATTACCTAAAGAAATCAATGAGATGTCCACAATCTGAAATGACAGTAACCATCTTTGAGACAAAAAACACTTGATGGGAATTCTGACTTTTTAGTTTGGTCCATGTCCCATCCACTAACATGGAGCATACAAGGGTTATGACCTATACTGAAGCCAACCACCGGGGGCAATCAAGATGATTTGGCTTCACTTCTGGGAGCGGTCATGTCATCCATGTTTACATACAGTCGAAGGTTCAGAGTTTTTGGACTCAATAACAATTCTCAATCTCTGAATGAGAGTATGACAGAATATGTCTTTGCTGTGTGTGAGGCATGAAATGGAAGTCTCTTCACCTGCTTTCTTTGTATTCCAGAGCAGAAACATATTTCTCTTTCCTCAGAATAGTAAACGACCTTGGTCCGGGCTTTTAGGAGAGCAGGGATTCAATGTTTTAATGAAGTTGTTTCACTCGTGCAGGTTCTCGTACTCATGTGCAGCTGTAAAAACAAAGCATTGGCTTCAACTCAGGGACTATTTATTCCAAATGATATTCATTCTCCCCTGGGAACAGAGGTGAGAGTGATCGGGGATGTGGACAGATGCAGCACTGTGTGCATGAGGCCTGCAGACATTTATGCAACAGCCGCTGTGTTTTTATATGTTTGTAGTATTTTTAAGAGATACATTATTCACTGAATGAATTTCTCATGAACAGAGCCAAGTCTAAAGTAAAGTTAGTTTAAAATGATGAGGAAAAAACTGTCCCCATGGGTTAATATCCTCCTTCTAATTTATTTGATACTGTCTCGCTGCTATATGCTTGGGGACTCTTCCCTCTTTCCTCTTCTCAGTCTCTGTGTTGGTGATACAGTAAAATGAATTATCTCCAGCTCTCTACTGCAGCCAAACCTCAAGATACTGTCTGTAAACATTTGTACTACTTCATGTGTATATATTAAAAATAAAAGCACTGTCTCTCTGCTAAAGACAGATGAAGTTGATGCATGTACTGTGCAACTAAAACGTTTTTCCATTATAACAGCTAGAGAAGAGGAGACATTGATATTAAATGTCCCCGGCTCAATTCCCAAATAAGGAAAGCAATAAACAAAGATCCACTGTGAAGATCTTTGTGCATCAACAGTGATGTAAATAGAGGCAAATTTCAACGCGCCTCAGATAGGATATAAAATATTGCATCGCAAAAAGAAAGAAGATGAGGATCATGTGTTATTTTAATGAAAATAAAAAGAGCTGAAGTGGATACAATATTGATGAAGAGAGGAGACCTTGGTGAGTGCTGCTTGATTCATGACGGACTTCAGGATACATTTGGTTCATCAATTTTCTTCATTTTGTCACCTGTTGCTTGATCCTAGCTTCAAGAAGGCTACAACATATCCCTTTAACATGTGAGCAATAAGTCATCAACATTATTTGGACATAAGATGTAAGTCTAATGTGCAAAGGCATTTATTCTATGGCTAATCCTAAAAGACTGTTATGACAAAGCTACCACAAGCATCCATTAGTTTGTGACGATAGACTGACTGCTTATGTTAAAAATGTATGTTTTCTCAAGGTGACATTTCGAGCACATCAAGGACAAAATGAACAGTTTTGGTTAAAAAAAAATCATCATATTTGCTAAAAGACTGTTTCTTGCCTCAGTCACTTTATACGGAAAATCCAACAGTGCAGCCTAACATCTATGAAAATGTAAAGTAAAACTGTAACTGGGAATTAAATGCTTCTTGTAACATCAACACTTCCATATACTAGAGATTACAAGAAATAATCAATTCTGTTCATGTCAAATTTGTATCTCAGATACTTTTCAGAGGGGAAGTCAGCTCTTAACACTCCATATTTGAATAAGGTTTTAAAATAACTAACTTTATTTCTCAGAAGTGTTGAACAGGAGAAACCTGCCTCTGCCAACCACAGTCCCTCAGCTACATACATATCTTAAAAACAATACACTGTTTTCAACAAATCCATGTCTGTATACCTCTGGGCTTTTGGTTTGGATTTTCAACACAATATTTATTTTCAATTATACATAAACTGTGCTGCCGATGACATTTCCCAAATTTGTACCCTGCACACAGAGACCTGGAAACACAGCTGCCTCTGATATGACAGCACCTCTGCTGTCAGAACATAATCCACACATCCATTAACTAAATCCTCGATAAACACATGCCAGGCCCTTGATAACACTTTCCTAAATGCGTGTGTCCCTGAGCCTGAGCCTTTGCTCCCTCTAAGTGGACGATAACTCTCATCTAAAAGACGCCTGGTCGGCTTTAAAGCCTGTAGGGGGTCAGGAGATGGAACACTGTCAGGTCCATCACTATCTGCACCAATCAGAGCGGCCCTGTAACGTTTATCAGATACATGAAGTAGTGGTGAGATGAGACGAGTGTGACACAAAGTGAGACAAAGCATAGACAAGAAAAGACGGAGCAATGGGATGAAAGAGACTGTAGAATAGGGACTTTTGTTTTAATAACAGTTTTCTAATGCTGATTAGAATATGTCTACTCTGTATCAGCAATAAAATAAAAGGTGCTGGTGACTGGCAAACAGCTTGAGATGCAATTTCTGTTACAAGTACATCTTCAAGTAGCATATTCCTTTTGGAGATGAAGACACAAACGGATACTCAGACAGGCGACAGGGGATCAGATCATATCAACAGTATAACAGCGACCTAAGACGGCCCTCAGATGGACTCGCTGATAGGACAAGATGGAGCTGTCGGCCTGAGAGCTCCACTGATCTATGTACATGATGAAGAGCTGATGGAGGGAGATAACATGTTAGGGAAGAGAGAATGAAAGGACACGGAGAGACAGAGGAAGGAGGGAGTGAAACAGACAGCTCAGAGAGAAAAGCTGAGAAGTTGTGGAGGACGGTTAAGTCCATGAGGTGATGAGTTGAGGTGATGGTTTGTTTAAACTGTCTATAAATCTCTCACACAGGAAGGAATCGAATTACGTGGATTAGCTTGAGTCCGGAGCATGTCCAGAAGTCAAGGACTAGACCAGAGCAATCAAGTTTATTTCAACATATAAACAGACAGTCGGGGCTCATAGTCTCTATATTGTTTTACAAAGGTTTTAAAATAATGCTTTTGTAACTGTGTGGTACACAATCAAACTCTGTAGTTAAACTTTGACTCATTCGTGATTAGATGTTGTAGATGTCGCTGAAAAACATCCAGATGTTTCTGAGACAATGCTTCAAATGTATTGTTGTGCACTGAAGCCCAAAAGAGAACTATGTGTAGTCTAAAGTCACAATTGAAATCAGGCACTTTCCGTGAGGCTGAATGTGCCTGATTACCTTTGACCATTCATGTGCTTCACAGACTTAAAAACAGAAAATATTTGCAGCGCATTTACAAATTTAAACAAGGTCACAGATTGAGGTGAGGACATGAGGTGCATCGTTGTGTTGTCAAACTTGAACATCTGAACATACAGCAATGTGATAACAATTACCTAAAATGATAGGAACCATCTTTGAGTAAAAATGTATTTCATGTGTACTCTGACTTTTTAGCTTGGTTTATGTCCCAGCCACTAACATGGAGGAGGATGGGGTTTATGACTTGTACTGCAGTCAGCCACCAGGTGGTGATCAAGGCACTTTGACTCCACCTTATGGGAGTTGTCATGTCGGCCATCTTTACATACAACATATGACTCACAGCAAGAAGGTTCTCTGGGTACTCCATCTTCCTCACCCTGTGTATCAGTTGTAGATCGACATCCTGTTTATTTCGCCTCTCGCCCAATGTCAGCTGGGATTGGCTGTGACCTGTGACCCTAAACGGATAAGTGATGTAGATAATGGATGAATGGACGATATAGATGATGGATAACTGCATGCTAAATTTAGCTAAATTTAGCAAACGGTTATCTTTAGAGTAAGGTTAATTTACATTTACTTAATTTACAAACATCTATTAAAGTCACTTATAAACACATATCTCCTTTGTTTTATCTGCACTAAAATCAATATATAAAACACTCCCAACGGCATTTCACGCAAAATTACTAGACTCACTTCATTTAACTCAAGCTGATAGTTGCAGTTTTTCAACTTTAGGAAAACAAGGCATTCCTGGTGTATAAAAGTAATGTTCCTAGAGAATCTGTGTGAATCCGACGTAATGCATGTTTTCACACTTACAAAATAAGACTAGAAGGAGAAATACTCGCAGTGGAATCTCTCTGCTTTGCAAAACCAGCAGGGTTTCGTGCCTCTTTAAGTTTTTTACTGAGATGCTCTTTGCCTCTGTGTCGCCCAGATCCAGAGGTATGAAGGAGACCATCCTAAAGCGTTGCAGCAGATGTGCTGCAGAGCTCTTTTCCTTAACAGAATCCACACTCTGTGGATTTTTACTACAGCGCAAAGTCAACCGTAATCTCTCATGTTTACCTTTTATGGGAAAGCGGTCACAAGATGACATCTGTGAGTCGAACACACAGTTTTTTGAGTGCTACTCCAAAGCAAAGGCATGTTTGGCAGATGGACCGACTGTGCGGGTGAGTTACTTTGATTCCGATTGGCATTCCTAAGGCGCAAAACAGAGAAGCTGGTCATCTAGAAACAAGGGGAGGGAAAGCAAAACGCTTTATATTTAAAGATTGAATAGGGGTGGCCTTCGCTGGCCTTTGGACCTCGGTGCAGCTCAAGACGTTCCTAATGACATTCATCAAAAGCCTGAACATCCCCAAAGGCTCATTCACAGTCCGATGCTCATAGGTTGACCATGGACTTAGACACATGAAGACTCTCCCTCTTTGCAATGTTTTCCCCCCTGAATGGCAGGTTCTCCGCCTTTGTGGGTCAGCCACTGGAACGAGATGGGTTTTGAATGATGGCTGTCCGTTTGTGTGAGGTAAAAATGTGTGGTGAAAAGGAGGGCAAGAGAGGACTCCTGTTTGTGATCTGCACGGAGACTTCACAAAACTAACATCCTATGGAGTGGTTTCTATGGAAGCCAATGTTTTTGTCTCAGTAAGTCATGGGGTTAATGCTATTCTGGAGGAACCTGGGTTCCAGTTGGTTGTTCTGTGTGGTGAAGTGGTCCTTGTTGACTCTCTGCTTGTGTGTGTGTGTGTGTCTATGCATTTTACTTGTGTGCGCAAGGTAGTGTCAGTCAACATGTGTATTTGTGTTTGTACAAGAAATAGGAAACACAATTCTTAACGGCTAACTAACAGGGACCGTTTGTGAATTGAGAACTTAAACACTGTTGATATGTTGTGTGAACTTTACATTCTTTCAGCCTGACATTATTGTGTGAAGATTACATGATACATCGATTTGTGATGAGGCCTGGTCATACAACAGTTAAAAACATCAGAATTTAAATTCAATGGACCTGCAATAATCAGTCAATCATGCTGTTTGACCTGTAATGCGCTGTCTTTTAAGTATTTAGACAGTTAAGACATATTCAAGTCACAGAGAGCTGCGACAGTCGTAGTATAGAGACCTGCACGGGTCCATTTTTACATATCCGCTCCTAGAGACACCTGCAAAGCTCCGTATTGGACCCGTTACCAACAATTAACTCTAAGTCAAATCAGGAACGCTATTAACATATGCTCCAAGACTAAACTGTCCCCCTTGATTAACCACATGCTACATACACACAGTCACTTAAATCAAATGGGTTATGTGCTCCTTGTCCTCTTGCTTTGGTGGTAAACTTTTGTTATTAGAAAAGTATCTGTGAGTTATCGAAGCACTCAGCGATGGCGTGCCTAGCTTGTGGCGATCAAAAGCTTCTACTTTCTGGCCACTGAGAACACATTCACCTATTGACATATTATCTCTGTCTTTATGTGTTTCATTTTTATGTACTTGCTGGTTTGTTGTCGGAAGTAACGGTTATTTGAGTGAAGGGCTCAAAGATGAGCTTTCAAAATAAAACAAATACTCGCAGCTCACCAGGATTCACATAAGCTGATTAACATGTTGAAAATACTGCACAATCATTGGAATTTCAGATTTCTCTTGTTGTTTTCACTCGATGCCCACAAGCGTTTAGTCCATTTAAACCTGTGAATTTATAGGATTTAGTTTCTTTACCAGTTACACAACTTTCACCCGACCCAATGCAGGATTCTATCACAGTGGATTGTTTTACTGACCCCATGTGCTCCACAAAGAAACAGTATATAGCCAGTTATTCCACAGACTCAATACACCTGTAGGAACCATGCTCACATAGTTCTGGGAAAAATCTGGTGAAAATTTTTCATGAAATTATAATTTGAAAATCCTGATGATGTGATTAAATGTATTTGTTTGAAAAATGACACACATGTGTCTCTCCCTTTTGTAGCTGCAGATCTCTCCATGCAAACATCTCTTTGTCTCTTCACGTCTTTCCAAGTGGGGAATCAAGTTTCTGTTGAGCTTGTTTTATGAAACCTAACTGGTCTGGGTCATTGCTTTGGTACTACTAACTCAATCTACATGTTTGATTGACTGTTTTATTAAACCTTTGGTCATCAGTGAGAAACCCAGGCAGCTAAGTGGTAAGTCGTGGATATTTGAGAAAAAAAGAGGAGGCTCAAGTTGGGGGGGGACCAGTCAGCCTCTAGCAAACTGGTCTTTATTGAAGTGTAAAAAAGGAGAGTATGGAAGACTATAGGCATCCAGAGCCTGTGTGCCAACAGACCCCTTAATCCTCAGACATGGAGACATGACGAGACTCCCAACACACTGAGTCTAAACTCAAACAGATTGACACCGTGATTGAGACGTTAAGATTCGTTTTCTGTTTGGGTTTTTTCCTCTAGACGGGTGGACATTAGCTGTTTGGAGTGTAAATGATGTGTTTCAGTGTGAGCAGTTTGCCTGAGGGAGTTTTCTCCCACTGAAGGTATTCAGAGGTTTCATTTCCAAAACACTCAAAACACAAAACAAACCCCTGAAGTTTCTAATTGAGGGAAAAAAGAGAAGATACAAACGTCATAATATTCTAAATAAAAAAAGTGTAATAATCTTCTATTTATTTACGTGTAAAAGTTCATATTTGTTAAGTTAGTTCATTATGTCTATCATATATCCTTTACCACAGCATGAACTCTTAAAACAATATGGATTTGTTGATGTTTCAAATGATCCTTAAGCTAACTTGGACTGGTTACAGATACAGCCGAGTGTTTTCTGTTAAAGCTAATCACACGTAAATGATTTTGGCAGAGCGAGACAATAAAATAAATCATTCTGGACACATAAAATCCAGAGTGACCATTCATTTGCATTGTAATGTATTAGGTCCATCTGTAGTGCACCTGGTGTGTAAATGTAATAATCCCAAAGTAGCATTTGAATACTAATCAGTGAAATCTTCTGTTTATGCTTTGGGAGAATCCATGTTCATCCTGAACTGAACTGGTATGTTTAGGACCACCCGATGAAAACCGTGTATTTTGGCATTCATGGGTTTTTTAAGTTTGATCAAATCTAATAAATCTCTTATTTTACTTGTAGAATAAAGATCAATTTATTTAAACTTATTTGAGCCATTATCACAGATTTAAAGACCCTTGCAAAGAAAGACAGACCTCACACCTTGATCAGAAATCTGATAGGGGAGAACTACCAGGGCTCTTATTTTTATACCCTCACGATGGCCAGATGAAAGAGGAAGTAAAGAGGAAGTGATGGAGGAGAGATTGGTGCTAAGTGGATTGACCCTCGCCATCACCATTAAAGCCATATAGTGGGATCTGGTCGGAGGTTATTGAGGGATTATAAAGGCCTCGCCGCCTCGAAAGGCTTATACAGGCAGGTCTGGAGAAGATTAACCAACACTGCCAGTCAAATCAACACCGCTTCACATTCCACAGCAGAGATTTACACCAGACAGACATGGTGTAAGTTAGGTAAATAAAAAGGTAAATAACTTTGTGCCAGTGCTTTGTCTTTTAAAGTAAAATCTGGAAGATGGGCAGGATGATAAGTCTGCAACTGTACTTTGACAATGCCAAAGAAATAGCAGCATTAGTGGTGAATAGGAACATGAAGGCACAAAATAACAGCTTTCAAACAAAACATCTAATTTGTGATTGATCTTTATGTGAAGACTGTAAATTTGCAATAATCAAATTAAGAGAAGACCCTGTTTCCTTTCATCAACCTAAACTTGAACATTTCAATCAGTAGTGGAAGAAATAATATTATTTTTGTGTATAGAGAATAAAAGAAGACCGAGAATCGACCCTTGTGGGACACCGATATGGATTATATTTACTTAAAGTGCTCACATATGACCACACAGATCACTTCAAGATAGTATAATCCAAAACCAAAATATTTACTACTCTTTTAAACCTTGATTCTGTTTAAAACAAAGCCTTTTTTATTTTAAAGTAGTTTCCTTTAATCGTGTCTGTGTCGTCCTTAATTGACCTGTACAGCTCCTTGAATCGACCTCTGTGTATTTGTATAGTCAAATATTATGAACAACAGAATGAAATGTTTTAAGCAGGTCCATATCTAGAAGGCAAAGTCGCTTATTTATACATTCATCATTCAATATCATTATTCATTTGGAGTTGTGTTGCTGGCCACCTGTTGAATTTAGGTCCATTATTCACTCCCATGTTGCTATTTAATATCTCCTGAGGGAAACATTTGTTAAATGAGCTTAAGCCCCCTACTACAGTATGAGAGCAATGAGAATGAATTATAGAATCACAGCTGAAGTCAAACTGACATGTTGTGTTCCTGATTTCATTTGTTACATTTCTCAACTGCCAGTTCCAACATTGTCATTTAGAGAAAAAGCTGAAAGGTGCCCCATGTCAGAGTTTGCCTGTGGCCCCCAAATCACTGAATCCGCTCTTGCCCACGTCATCGTCCAGTGCACTAGACAGATCCAGAGAAATGAACTGCGTGGTAATGCAAACCAGAGCTTCCTTAGCTAATCAGACACAGCCACCAGTGAGGACGGCAGCACCATCACTCTCTCACTGTGTCACTCCATCACTCTCTCTTTCTTTCTTCTCCTCGTATGACAGAGTCTCGGCTCGATCCTGCTGCATTCACCGTTTATCCTAGTTATGCACAGAGCACAATGTTTCTCCATTGGTCAGTCCGGCTCTAAGCTCCTACTCGCTGAGGCACACACACACACACACACACACACACACACACACACACACACACACACACACACACACACACACACAAACACACACACACACAAACACACACACACACACACACGTCTCAGCCATTCGTCAAGAGCTAATCTCAGTTGTCTGCTTTGAGGTGTTTTGGGGCCACATGCTCATAATGAGAAATAGCTCCTGGGTAGATTGAAAAATAGATCGCTGTGTTTCTGTGTGTGTGTGTGTGTGTGTGTGTGTGTGTGTGTGTGTTTGATGGCCAGTTTCCTCACTAGTGACCAGAGGTCTAACTTACATAAATATTTGGTCCCCATAAAGGCCGTTAGCGCTGGATATGAATCATAAAGCTTGTTAAACAGGAGGGTAAATAAACAGTAAAGCGAGCGCTGGCGCCCCACCGAGCTCCCTCTCCTTCCATAACTCAGTCTGGGCTCCGCCTGCTGTGGACGGACGTGTACGGCCCTCCACCTGGGCTACAGGTCCGGCTGTTTGGCTTGCTAACCTGTTCAGCTGACCCACATGGGAGACAATAAATTAGCTGATGGTTGGTGCTGGGGTGTAAAGCTGAGTAACAGCTCACTGGAGGCTAATGATCTGGACATGTTTGGAAAAATGTTGTGAAGCTTGTTTCCTCAGAGGTGATTTCTTTTACGGGGTTTGTCGTTAGGAAGTTAAAGTTTATGTTGCATGTAAGTGTGTGAATGTATGTGTGCATAAGACATTTACCAAAGGCCTATGGAAAAGTTTAGAAGTCCCATTTATTGTAATTGTTCAGCTGAACATTTATGGAAGTTGTCTTCCTCTTCACGTCGCTGTGCTCACTATTACCGAAAATCATAATCATTTACATTTTATAAATTAAATATCTTTATTTGTTCTTATTGTTGTATCAGTTTTATTTGACTCCAATAAAAGAAAACTGTCTTACCTTCTTCATTCAGTATATTTCTGTATCCCTGCACATCCAACACTAGTACCAAACATTACAGTTGGATGCAACAAGTCAAGACTCTTCAGCTCAATACCCTTAATATTAATGTGACTGCTTGTTATGACTCAAATTTATTTCAGCAATTTCCCAGCGTGTGTATGTGTGTGTGTGTGTGCACGTATGTTGAAGTGAGTAACATATGGTTTGAAGAGCAAATGAGGGCAGGATGTGCGAGCTGAACTACATTTATCAAATAAAACATTTGAACAGACGCAGAGCTGACAGAGATAAATTGAGGTAAAGATCTAAAGCTCAGTTTGATGTATGGAGCATGATATCATAACTGAGTCCAGCGGACGTCTCCACGGAGTTACCACAGCAATGTGAATCTTCATTTTTCTTGTTTTGTATTAGAAGTAGCTGGACCAGAGTACCTGTGGGACGGAAAAGATCGAGGAGCATTATGTGTCAGACAATTGTAGCAGATTCTGAGGGGAAACCTGTTGGAAAATATATCCTTATACCTCCCAGCCCTTCCTGAGTCACACTCCACTCTCCCATATCTTCTTCTCTACATGCTCTGATACACTTTATCTTAACAACACAACCCTTTGTATTTGTCTCCTCAGATCACACACACACACACACTCCGGAGGTCACAGGAAGATTTTGTTTCAGTCTTGTTTCAGGGCACTGGATCTTCTGGTTTAACGCGCCTCCTGCAGTCTTGGTAAACTTAAAACCCAAAATGCAAAGTGTTATTTTATTGATCCCCGGAGTCAAGTAATTTTTTTCTTACTGGGTCCGACTCAGGGAGGTCAGACCACAGGTTGGGCTCTGGACCAGTAACCTTGGAGCTGTAAGGGACCTGTGGTCCTGCTCAGGAACATTTCAGCAGAGCAGACGGTTCAAATCCAGCTGCCAGTGTTTTATCCAGTCGGCCAGGATGACACAGACTGCTGCTCTCACTATTGTTTTTCTGTTATGATAACATTCAGCTGTATTTATGGATTCTCCTGATCAAGGAGGTCACATCAACCAACCATGTATCCTAGAAGTGATATTTAACTTTGTAAAAGTCAGTAGAGAAACAACATAGGACATATTTATTGTATTAACATGAACAAAAAACTTTATCTGTACATATTTCCTTCGGAACATAATTGTCAAAATAATGTCATAAATCTAATCAAAGAAGGATAGTGGATTGATTCCATGGCCTGAAGATTCAACTTTCAAATTGGAAAGTGACCACATGACCCTGAATATAATCAAAGAGGCTGATGATTTTTGATCAATAAATAACTGATCTTGGAACTTGATTTTTGTTTTGTGATTTTATACAGAGACAGTTAGATTCTTACCCTCCCACTGTGAAAGTCTAAAGTCTCACAAAAGTCTCAGCAACAGGTATTTGACGCCCGCAATGCAAACACACTTTCAGCTGGAGCGTGTAATCCAGGCAGCTATTTTCTTTGCTCATTCACGAGGTATCTGTGTAAGTGGTGCCTTCGCTGCCACCGGCTCCTGTGTTCCCCTCCGACGTGCTCTCCTTTTGTCTGCCGCTGCACGGTCGATGTGGTGACCTCTCGACCCCTGCAGTGATTGCCTTGCGCGGTTAAGTGCCTCCTGATTGTGGGCAGAGCCGAGCGGTGATAATGCCTACCAGATTCTTCTCCCGTCCCAGACTCTCTGCATACATGCAGCAGCACGTAGGCACGCATTTCCACGTGCAGCCCCGCACACAGAGGAGCCCGCCCCTTCGCTCTCCATCCCAACAGTAAACACTCTGGTGATTCATTGATGCCTCAGAATGCTTTCAGATGGCGGAGGAAGCCGTGTCAACACGCAGCCGACGCGCTGACAAGCAGATGTTGAAACATGTCAAGTGTTTTCTGGTGTGTTTGTTTTGGAGGCTGCATGGACCAAACTTCTCCGATGTGCCTCAACTTCTGTAAATGATCAAGTTGGTGACGTGGACCTCCACTTTGCCTTGGCACCCTCACTGTCTGCAGACATCCATTTTAAGTATTTATTTAGTGAATGATGGACTGGATGGAGGATGGGGGTCGTGTAAGAGTGACAAGCATGTGGTCATCTAGATCTCCACATAGAATATACATGTATGCAAACATGCATCCCAGCCACTCAACATCAGCCACTCACCCTTCTCCCTCCCCTCACCCCCAGTAACCTCAGCCTTCACTGGAGTGACCTGAGCTGTCAACAGATGGCTGGTCCCACACGCTGAGTGTTGATTCAGTCAAAGATGTGAAAACAAACCAGGTGTCTCCTCTCCTCACCTCTCTGCTCTTTCCTTCCTTTCCGCAGCTTCTCCAGCCTCCCTTTCATGTGGCGATTTCTCTTTCTCAGTGGTGACACTGATTGTATTGAAACTTCTGTAAATGGTGAAGAAACATCACAGGTCGACAACCCACATCTGCATTAGCATCTACACGGTTTGTTAGGTTCCGGAGCCAGAATGTGTTATCCTTTGGATACCCGAAATCTACAGAAATAGATAAATGATTAAAAGTACCACTTTCTATTTGAAATTAACTTTGAAACATTGGGGGGTGTTCTTATTGAAAGTGTATGACTGTTAATTTAGAGATCTGATGATACAGTCCGATTTGGAATGCATTTTAACAATATGCATGCCATGTTAAATTTGTTGGAAATTGATTTTTAGAAAAAGTTATAGCCTGCTCATTCAAAATGCAAAATGTATCACTGAGAACAGACAGAACGACTGAACCCGGCCTCATGATGCTAACAGGCTCATAATGATGATTTTAGAAAGTTTAAAGGATCCAGGCTAACATTAAATAACACTAAACTCATTATATTTCACTGAAGACCAGGTTTTGCTAATTTTTAAAAAGCAAGAATTTACATTGAATTGAATCTAAAACAGACTTTTTCTGGTATGAATTGAAATACAATTGTGAAACCTTTTCCAAACAGTCCCAAAGCAAATAAATTTAAGAAAAATATGTCAGCAGTAATGAGATCAGGTGACAAAAGTAAAATATTTTCAACAACACAAATACCTAAGCTACCTGGACGTGGGGGGTGCTGCAGAAGCCTCTCTCTGAGTACCTTCTAATGATAGTGGGGCATCTCAGATTTCTAACCTCTGGTACACTATTAGTCTTCCACCGCCCCTCTTTGATCCAGATCCTCCTGGTTGGAGCTTTGTAGTTGACCACATGTTACTGAGATATAAAAAGGTCACTCTTCCCTTCATTGTTCAGTCAGTAAGTCCATCTTTACAAGGTGCATCACTGAAAAAGCCAAAGAAAACATTATTCAAGTTGTGTATTTTTACTCTAACCTCGCTTCACTTCTTTCAAACCCATGACAAACTGTGTTTTTGAGATTCAGGCACAGACTTGCTCCACTGATGCTTCTTAACTAATTTATGTGGGAACCCATAATCCCCCCTGAGGACTGCCAATGCAATGGAAACTTTGTACCAATAGGCAGATCCAAGGTCAGCTCTTACCACTATTTTAGGGACATTTTATCATCTGATTCAGATGCTTCGCACTCTGGGAATTAAAAGTTGCAAATCTAATGGAAACTTTGTTTTGGGATCTTTTTATAGAAGCTGCTGAGTACAGGAACAAAGAGCAAGGGAATGATTTGAATGTCATTTTAGAAGGATTAGTGCTGAAAGGACTCAGGGGGATATTTAATATTCACAATACTTCACCTTTGGCTTGCTTATATTTTTTGTTAATCTCAATATGTTTTTATCATTTACAGGTTAACATCCTGATTTCTAGAAAGATGCCCTATCCACATTTGGGCCTCTCGTCCACATGTACACAACATTTTAAGTCCTTGAAAATTGCAGATTTCATTTCTCTGTGTATCTGCGTGTTCATGTTGATGGAACATTCTGCTGCTCTGTGTTATGAGCATGTGCCAGAAACATGAACAACAAGGGCAGGTTTGTACCAGTTTCTCCACGTACTCAAACTAGCATTGCAATGTGCTAATGTAGCATCACTGCACCACATCAACACTCACTGGCGCCGGCCTTCCCAAATATTACTCGGACCACGGATTTCTTCTCTGGTTTTTGACGGATCACTGAAGTAGACTTTATCGTCAGCTACTGGCTCGGTATTCTTGTTTGAATATTTGTGGTATTTTTTTTGCTGGCGACTGAAATATCCGTTCTAAAAAACGATCTGCAGTAGTTTATACAAACTCAGAATCTAATATGCAATCTTGCAAAACAGATTTTCTTAGAGGAGCAGCTGCAGATAATCGATAAATAACTCTGTGTGGACATTCAGTCAAGTCTGTTGCCATGAGTCTGATGACTGTGGATTCAGATGTCGACACAGTATTCCCCTGTAGGGAATCCAGCAGCACACACGCAACCAGATCTGGATCAGATGTGTGTGTGTGTGTGTGTGTGTGGTGGGGTTGTTCATGCATATTGCACAAACACTACAGTATAAGGTTTCATTTAGTAGACTGCTCCTAGATAGACTGATAAAGACAGAGTGAGATGTATACAGATACTGACTACTGCGTAGACTATGATGGGCACAAGCACAAGTGAAGACACAAACTTGGAAGGAACCTGCACACACTCAAACGCACACCGATAGACGGACATACACACCTGTCCACTCTTACAAGCTTCCTGATCTTGGACGTCCTTCTGAGCTTTTCTTCTTTTCATTGGACTGGTTTTCTTTTCTTTCTCAGTTTCCATTGAACCCACCTCTCGACCATCTGCTCTTCTATTCAGAAGGGTCTTCGGCCCCGGGCCTGGCACCGAAGGTCAGAGAGTGTGTGTGCGAGTGTGTGTATGTGTCTTGGACAATGACCCGGCCGTACAACCCCCTTCACACACTTCAAACACTGAGACCTTACACCGCGACCAGTCCATAGGCATCTTTCAAGATGGGTGTTAGGTGCATACAGAGGTGAGAGTGAGATGGAATTCATACGAGTGTGTGGGCCTTCCTTCATTTTAAGGGTTTGAGTCTTTCTCTTAATGAGCCCTGCTGCTCACATCCACATATCTATCCATCATTATTTCATACACGAGAGGATCGGGTCCTTAAAAGCTGCACAGATGAGCATCTGATCAATATAAACAGTCATCTGCTTGTCTCCTGAGAGTAACTCTATCCTTTACCCTCATTGATTTCTTAAGGAAAGATCCTTATGGGTGGCTGAGCTCTAAAACACTTTGTTCCTTTTTTTTCATGGCTCAGTAGTGGACAACTCTACCGTTACTGCAGATAAACCTTTGAAGGCTCAGACACAACAAATAGCTTTTGACGTGCGTCATTTCACACACCTCATTTGACAAGATTGAAATTGTCTGTCACACTGAAGGTCTTCAAATGCTCACAGGAGATGCTGCAGAAATATCTCAGTTTCAAATTTTTTAATTTTAGATTTTAGACTTAGTTTAAATAACCCCTTCTGATATCTAATGATCACTATCCACTAGTTTTCTTAAGGTGAAAGGTTAAGGCTAAAACCACAATGCCCTGCCATTCTGGGAAATTACTGAGTCCGATATATTTGCAACTTGATTTAAATCTTCTACAGGATCAAATGGGTTTGTCCGACTTGCTTTCACTTTAAAACATCATACAGAAGCTATTCTAAATATAACCTACAAATGCTAACTTATTTTAATCAAGGTCATGTAACAGTTCCGTTAATTTTACATTTTCAAACCCATACAATTATGTTGAACTATTTAACTTCATGCACAATTTCAACATGAGTTTAGAAAACTCACATGTTTAAAGCAGCAGTGGAACTCATGTGTCTTAGTCTGGCCTACTCCAGATGGTTTACAGAACACCTTGTCTGTGGCTCAACACACAGTGGGGGCTTTGGTCCTTTAATGGGTTTGTTGAGTGTAAGATGAATTTAGGGCAGATTTATCTCCACACTTGTTGAAAAGCTGATATTATTGCTACATGTCGAGCTTGATTGATTGCTAAAGATTTATGCATTCATGGAACTATATGATACACTGGACAGTATACACACATTTATGCTTGTTCTGTTTAAAATAGATTCATGACTAGTGTGGGAAACTTTACGAATAGTGTCACCTTTAAGTTAATAGGGTATGTGATACAGATACAGACATAACAGATCCACTGGATGTGTGTTCACTGCTTAAATTGTAAAACACAAGTCAAGGTTTTCTCCATCTGCAAGAATAACCTCACACTTACATCTTACTTCCCCAGGTATGAGAGTTTAAAAGAAATAAAAAGACGACCAACCTTTGTCACCGTTTCAAAGGTAGGGGATGTTGGGTGTCTGTCACGTTACATTTAGTATGAGGATTTATACCTCTCTTCCATCTGGGAACCATCTTGCTGAGACTTCAGTGGGCAGGCGATGCTCCTCTGACTGGAGAGATGAAGAAGAAAGAGGAGGAGAGAGAAAGTCCAGTCTTCTTTTCACAGACGGGTCGTGAATCGGCGGCACACAGAGGAGGGGGCTCACATTACCAGTTAACGGGTCTCCACCAACAAAACTGAGAGGACAGAATTGTTTTAGATGCAACAAACTTTTGGACCTAAATCCAATGCACAAATGTGCTGTCGTGCATAAAGTGATAGAGATAAACTGTCTGATTACAAGAGGGATGTTTACACCAAAGTGTGACATGACTTCCGACGACTCAACAGTTTTGTATTTATTGCAGAAGGTTTGTTTTGTAGGTCAGGACCTCTTGGACCAGATTTGTGACATTACTCTTTCTTGTTTGTGAAACCCGAAAATACACAGACTCATTCAGAGCATCTGCTGATATATGATCTGTCCTTTCACCGATCACATCAGAAAAGAGCTGCTTGATTGTGATGGGGCTTTGGCAATTTGTTTAGTGTAATATCACCCGGATGCTAGATTAATTCATATGTTGCAGAAAACATGAATCCTCACAAAACCAGCAATATGCAGCTTTTGACCAGTTGCAAATAAGAAATTGTATTTACATTTGGGTAGTAATATGAGTGATGTTAGATCAAAGACTGTGAAAGGTTCTGCAATTTTTTTTTCATTTTCCAAAACCAAAACTATGCAAGGTAAGAAGTTGACTGAGTGATTTTTGTTCATTCTTAGCCAGATTCCCAAAACAAATTCTTTGTGCAAAAGAAAAATATGGTGAAAAAATCTGTCAACTAATGTTTACAGTAATAAATAAATTAAAAATGTTCATTAGGCCTCATTTATCTGAAAGGACACTCTGAAGCTTTTTGGTTCTTAGGTTTACACTTGGAGCAAGAAATTAAACATTTGTTTCTGTTCAGGCGAAACCATCACCACAACTTCAATAAAATCAAACAAGTCCTCCAATCTCAATTAAATAGTTGGTCTGTCCCATTCCTTGGATTATAGGCATACCAGCCTGTTGTCGTCTTATTAACAATAGTAAACATGTGATTGGTTTTAGAGTGGTTTGGTTTGGTAACATTTAGGCACAAATATGCAGTCAAATTGTTTTCCTAAATAAACAGAACTGCAGATGTTCAAAAAGAATGTTACCACAATAAAGGACATTAAACCTATAAAATGTTAAAATGATGAAAAAATGTAATGTCATGGACATACAGCATTAAGATCTGACACTGGTGAAAAGTCATGTTACGGGTAGTTAAGGTTGTGCTTAAAAGAAAAGAAAATATTGAACTTACTCAAAAGCAAGACCATAAATATTTTGAGTTGCTTCTCTAATATTTTGTTGAGGACTGTTTCAAATCTTTAGTGCATGTCGTGGTTAAAAGAAACATTGGCCTCAACCGGCAAACATCAAGTCAAATTCACTGACCCCCATCGATCCACCCAAAGCTGATATCAACCAAAATTTACCAGCTCGACTTCTGTGCTCTGCCCAAACTAACGCTGTGTGTCAGTCAGAGTTTTTCCTTGTATGAACAAATGAGTGACAATACGATGCAAACACAGAAGCAGAGAAAGCAAGAAAGACACTTTTAAAGACTGACGATGTATGGTATGTTTTTGATGCAGAGCAGCTGGACATGTGAATTGGTTTGATTGTGTGTGTCATTTTTTCGGTGTACGGACATGTCTGTGACTTCTGTTTATGCGTTTCTCTGTGGATAACCAGAGTCTGGCCGGGCTCATCTTTCTCTCTCCAGGATCTGCTGGCAGAGCGGCTCTAGGTCCTATCATCTGCTGGGTTTCTCTCCACTGACGGGGAGAAGAAGCTCTAATGATCTGGAAAAAGATGGCTGCTGTGGTATGTGTGGGGGATAGAATAAATCATTGGTAACATTAGAAGAGGCAGAGAACAGAGGAGAGGCGGAAAAATACAAAGAGAATTTAAGAGAGATGGAGAGGTGAAGAGTTAAATCCGGGAAAGGGACCAAACCAAAGGGAAACAGGGGAGGTTTCATTCAGAGTTGGGCTTGTAAACATCTTTCCAGTCGTCTGCCTCTCAAGCTGTATGAGCTATTGTTGGACCTGAAGTATTTTGTTTGAAGTAATGTAATGTGACCACTCTTCATTTACAGTGTTCCATACACTGTAAATGATACAGTTTTCCAAGTATTATTTCCTCAAAACTGAAAACCTCTTCAGTGTCACCTCACAGCAAGAAGGTTCCAGGTTCTAACCTGCCTGCCAAACCACTGCCTCTCTGTGTGGTGTGTTCATGTTCTCCTCATTTCTGCAGGAGTTTTCCACCGTTTCTCTGGCTTTCGCCCCTTATCTAGAATGTCCTAAGGTGTGAATGTTAGCGTTGATGGTGGTTTGTCTCAATATGTCAACCCTGCGTTGGACTCACATGTTCGATCATTACATGACAACACCTCTGCACATGTGTTCCGCTCTGCGTCCTGTGAGAGGGATCTGGCTCGCTGTGGTGTCTACGTTTTTGTTTGTTTTTCCTCATTCTTGTTGAGGGTAAAGGGCAAAAGATGTCACAACTTCATGTTACAAACTGATTTGTAAATATGGGCTACACAAATGTAATTTTATCTATTGAGTAGCAGCCAATGTCCACTAGATTTGGCTCCAGACCCCCCATGATCCTCAAAGGAGAAGTGGTATAGATGATAGATGAATACAAGACCTTTTTTGTGCAAAGTGTAGTCAGAATTATCGCTCTGGTCTCCTGTACTGAAGACACACATTCATGTGGGTTATTCAGCCACACACAGGTGCATCCAGTACCAGTGTTCTGTGTCAAGTAGGAAATTGCATGATGATTATAAAGTGTAGTTAAAACTAAGCATGTGGAGAATTGAGACGCCTCCTCATGCTGCCTCAATCTAACTTCTGTTAAGAACTAACCATGACGACAGTTCAAACAACAAACTCAGCAGCAATGTTCTGTTTGGAACAAGTGGTCTGGTCTTAAACATCTATTCAGAGCAGGCTTCTCTGTTTGACCCAGGATTGTGTTGGCTGGTGAAGCACAAACACTGTCAACGTTTGTGCCTTTAACAGTTTAATGCTGGTTCCCCCCCGTCTGGCTGAGTTCTTGGGAGCCTGGAGGACTCACTCCAACGCTGGGCGTCCAATCTGCCGGAGTCGTGACCTCAGCCCAGTCCCAGCACACCGGGGATCTCCTCTCTGCCCGGCCTCAGCTCTGGCCTCGGTCCACAGAACCGCTCTGCTCGTATTTTGTGTCGATCGAGAGGTGCCGAGAAGCCGTCACTAGAAATAACGTGGATGTGTGCGGGGTCTGTGTGTGGCGTTTAAATAAAAGTTGGCCAGTATGCGCCAAAGCCAACAGATTTGTTCCTGATGTGCCAGGCATACAACCCATTAAGCCTTCAGAGCCCATTAGTAATTTACATCACAAAGACAGCACCCGCTCTCATTTGACTGTGCAGGTTCTACACAGTGAACCGCTTCAGAGCACAACAAACTGCAGATTGAAAAAAGAGCAGACTCGACAAAACGCTGCTGTTTGTCGAGTTGTAACTATCAAATTCGGAGTTGGAAGATGTGTGCGATCTTTTTCAGCTTTAATTGTCCGTCTCTGAAAAGCTCAGCAGACAAATGTTCTCTAAATCTCTGCCATGTAGCCTGATGTTTTCAATTTATCTCCTTTTGCCTTCCAAGTTCCTCCCGGCCTCCATGAGCTAAAGACAAACTCATGGAAATTAAACTTGTCAATTTGAAACGGACCCTCAATCAGGCGTCATCATGGGACGGCTGGAGGAGGAGGGGCAGTCGGCCACCGCCATTAATGTGTCTTTTCTAACAAGAATCTCAGAGGTGATGTCATGAAATCTGTCAGGTCCATGTGAAGGCTGCGCCCGTTGCACGAATGGAGAACACTGAGAACTAAACATGTGCTGTTGTGCATCAGCAACATTTTTTAGATGATTTTAATGATCTGTAAAATAGTACACATGCATTGCAGACCAAAGGTTTTCCCCAAGTTTAAATTCCACTTTTCATTCTTCTACAAATGGTGCTGTTTCACCATTTGTCTGTCCCCTGACTGAATCCTACAGGACCAGAGTCCTGACAGGTGACATTTTCTATTGATAAGTAGCTTGTGGGAACATATCTGCACAGTCAAGGCAGAAATCGAACTGAGAACACGTGAATATATTTAATACTTTCATAGTATTCTTAAATTAAATATCTTAAAAATAAGATATTAATTTTTATATCTTAATTTTTAAGATATAAAAATTAATATCTTAAAATATATTTTAATAATCAACAAATTATTAAAAATAATTTGTTGATTTGTTTTTTGCTGCTTGCAAAACCTTATTTTGCTCTATTTTTGTTGGGAAAAGCCTCAGGTCGGTATCATGGGCTCCAAAGAACATCATAATTATACTAAAGAATAAAAAAAATTACGAAAAGATGAAAACAGTGAATTTTAAATGATTTAGAGCATTTTGATGTGAATCTTATTCTGTCACCAGCGCACATTAACAATAAATATATAGACAATATAGTAGGTAAGTATTTACGTTATATCGTGACTGTAAATGCTCAGGCAGAAGCAAATGCATATATAAAGGATTGTTTTGTTAGGTAAATTAATTATTTAATTATTAACACAGTTGTAATTCCGTATTAAAAAACATTTTGGGACATTTTATGAGATTATAAGTGCGGTTTCATCCCAAACTCTTTTTCTTTTCTGTTCTCCAAAGGTCAACCCTTACATACAATAGTCATGCATGCACTCTAACAGAACCCCACCCATTTGATTTGACCACACGCCTGTGGTCACGGAGCGTTAGCTGTACATCCCATTCAATTAGAGTTTGAGTTGTGATGACCTTCCCTTCCTGTGGCCTCCTGCTCCCTGCGTTTCCCTGAGAAGAGGAGCCCACCATTAAAAACACACACACAGTCTCACACACTTGAATGTGGCACCAAAGGGCACCAGCACTCCAGACCGCCCTCTCTTTTCTCAGCATCCCATAAGATATACAGTAAACACATGTACTGCCCCATGCAGGGGCTGGAGCCATGGCAACAGGGTCAGATACGAACCACGCGCTTGACAAATATATAAAAGACGCGACGCATTCAGCGTGCTAGTCAAGCAGGAAACCAGAGTGAGGAGGAGGAGAGCAGAGTTTTGTTTTTTTTTGCTTTTGTCTGGAAAAGCATCTATAGAGTGGCATTTGGTGTCATGCCAGATTCTCTCCTCCACAGACGGGCACAGAGTAAACTGGATTAGTCACTGGGAGGCCTTTCTCCCATAACTGACAGCCAAGGAGAGCAGAAAACTTCAAACACATTCAGGACGTGTCTACCTAAAGACCAGACACGTATTCAGATGGAAATGCCTTTATCATCGCTCCCCGCTGGCAGCCGCAGCTTTCTGACTGTATGTGCTGTACATGTGAATGGGGAAGTGCCGGATTCAAATAGTCAAGAGGCTGAACTCAATGAGGAGCTTTCTGCATCTTTTGTTGAGCCAAGACCTCTGTGGTCTTTAATCATTGTTTCTTCAGGGCTGCTACTCGACTGCTGCCCTCTCAGCGCTCATATAATCCTGCACGGGTTGTTAACATTACATTATAAAAAGTGTTGTACAGTGTTTCCTGCAATATGTCTTTCGTCAATGAGAGTTTCCCATTTTCAGCATCATGAAAAGTTTCTTAACTAATGAATCGACTTTGTAGATTTGTATCGTATTGGCGGAAACATCTTGCTGAAGGACTGAAAGACATAAGATACATTTACAGTGATGTGGATTAATGTGTGTTGGCCTTACAAATCAAAGATGACTAGTGTGACTTTAGTAACTTATTTTTTAAGTACTTGAGTTAACTGTCACCAAGTTGAGATCAGTGGTACATAGTGGTGTAAATACATGCTCATGTAACTCTTAAATAGAATAGTCTTTCTTTAGAGCAACGTACCTCCACCACGGCCCAACACTTCCCGAATGAAACCACATTAACTTTTTTATAGATATTTGGATCTTCACTGAATTACACACACTCCTAAATATCACCCCCCGGAATATGTCTCTTTTAATTCAGAGTTTCATGGAAAAAAAATGTAATAATCCTGCTGACAAACCAACAACAAACAGACATGGGTGAAAACATAACTTCCTTGAGGAGGTAATAAGCAGGACCGTGTAACATATGGATTACAAGGAAGTCTCAGATAAAACTTTGTGGTGATAAGAAGTATGTTGAAAAAGTCCAAATTCCAAACAGACTGCATGAATAAGTAAATTAGTCAAAGTCAAATGAAACTGCTTTTATATCTACTCGTGCACTTTCACATGGACACTTTATTTTAGCAGCTTCTAAATCTCTTTCAGCTTCTGATAAACTGAGCTGCAGCCTTTCTGATCCACCAACAGTTAAACAAATGGCCTAAGACAACATATGCAAATTTACCGATTCATGGACTTAAAGTAATTAACGAAGCATCAAGCTTAATCGATCCTCAGCATGTGTGTGTGAGTGTGTGTTCCTCCTTCTTGAGACACCAGCTGCCCTGATAACAGGGACCCCCCAGCCAAACCCCCCACCCAAAGAAACACACATCACACTCACATCACACAGCCAGCCCCCTCTCTAACCTCCCCCCCCCCACACACACACACACACTTTAAACCCCCGAAACCTCCTGTTTACAGAACCCTCACACGCATCCTTAAAATATATCAAGTTAGTAAATCACTCAACAAGAAATCCTAATCCTAATCCAATCCAGAATCACCACACTGTAAATATATTAACTATAAGTAGAACTCGCTTTTACTTAACACTTTCCCCCGTTGATGATACAGCAGCCGATACATTTGCTGCCCTGAGAACTGTTTCCACGTGTTGATTAATGTGTGTTTACACGGCACGCATTGAGCCTCTCATATAGAGGCCTCAATGCCCTGCAGTGGTCACCAAACTACTGTTTATCTAAGACCGGTGGAGGGAAACCTTTCATCTGCTCCCACCACCATAAAACTAAATTCAGCACCAGACTCAAACTGCTGGACAAACACAATAAACTCTGCACCGCAAAGCAATTCTCCCCACGATATAGATCCCAACAGGAACGTGGAGATCTTACCGAGAGATTACTGACGAGATCGGTCTGTGTTTATTTGGGTTCATTTTCACATGGAAGGCAGCGAAACACGCTAATAACGTGTTTGTGTGCGTTTGGTTTGAGTGCTATGACACACCTGCTGCTGAAAGATGGTTATTGAAGTGGACAGAAAGCATCAGACTCTTTATTTTTATACTATTTAGTTCTAGTTTAACATATATACATGTTTTCTTTTTCTGAGACTCTTTCATCACTACAAACCGTGAATGGAGGCTTGGCCTGAAAACAGCAGATTGAGTCTAAAACAGTATAAAAATTTGAATTCCTGTCTTCTTTCATTAAAAACCCCATTCATTCCTATTGAACCACATCATTACACATTCAGTTCAGTTTTACAAGAGACAAACAATGTTATAATCATCTTTATTAGGGCAATTACTTGATTCAGATCAGTTGGTGTGGCAAGCGCTGCATGTGTGGACCTGATGTAGACCAAACACCCGTCTGCCCTCCATCATCTCCCTCATCAGGGCAACTGTTTGTGCGAGCTCGTCTGTCCGGGCGGGTCCGCAAAACAAAGACCTGGCAGCTCTACTGCCTGTAACCTTATACAGGGACATGAAACGCTGACCTCTGACCCCACGTGTGATACAAGTGGCAGCGGTGTCCCGCAGGTCTGCGGTGAACCCGCCAGACGCATTCCCGGCCTCGTCACAGCAGAGCCTCTGTGGCGTGTTAGAGCCAGAGCAGCTAAAACGCTTGTGACATTTGTTTTTGGTCTCAGTAAATACGAACCCTCGGTGAAGTGATGATAAGATTGACACTGTTTTGGGTAATTTGGGAATTTGGGGTTTATCTGGGCTATCACGTAAATGTTAGTGTTTGCATGAAACATGATACAGACCTATTTTACACTGCCAGACATCCCATCATTGGAATGTTACATACATGAAGGAAATCCCACTTGCATGTTGAAGGTTGAGCTTCACTGGGATGGACTGTGTTTAATCAAATCAAACCATATAAACCCACATCTGTTTCCCAGCCCTGCTCTAGAAAACCAGTACTGCTGTTCTTCTGTAAAGCTCATACTCAGGATACAGGAACGGCTTCAAAGATTAAAGGAGCAGTTCATCCAAAATAAGAGGAAAAACAAGTTTTAAAAATATTTTGAAATTTACAGACTTAAATCAAAACTTCATAATTCATATGGTGTCAACAGAAATACCTGAAGCAGGTATTTCTATCTCTGTGAAGATAAATATCAATAATCAGATATCTGAATATCACTAGAGGTAAGTTAGACTAAATGTACTTTATAATTTGTATGATAAAACCAGCTAAAACATCTGTTGGACTTTATGACAATTAGCTGTTATTTAATTGTTGTATTGTTATTTGGGCCATAAATCAAAGTTGTTTCTCTCAAATAAAAAGACTAAATATTAAATACTTTCATAATAATTTGCTGTTTCATCTCCTCCACTGTTAATGGTAGTTAAATGGGATTTATACTGCTGGACTCTGGCTCATAGTAAACACTCTCTCAGGTTTACAGCCGACAGCAGGACTCAGACCTGCGAGGACTCTCTCAGCACGCTGCCATGGTACAGGCCTGTAAACCACAGGGGAGGGGTTTCAGTGTATGACTTGACAGACAGTGTTTAGCAGTGTATGGTTTTATTACAGTGGTGGTGGTGGTTGTGGTGGTGGGGGGCTGCAGATGAGGGTGGGGGTGTTCAAGCACTTCCACAGCTCCGAGAGAGAGGGCGTCAAGTTCTGGCATGAAGACCAGTTTCAGTTCAGCTGCTGGGTTCAGAGCAGCAGAGTCAGCAGACATGTACATGTATGACTGAATGCATGTTTGCAGACACACACACACATACCGACATGTACACACATGTATATTCTAACCACTTAGCCACATCTACACAAACGTGTGTCCTGTTACTTGGACGCTCACTGCTTCTTTTTTCAGTTAATATTCTTTTATTAACTGAAAAATAATGGCAATATAACATTATTTTTGCTTCTATAAGGAGAGAAATCATCTTATAATCATTCATCATTGTATCATTCTCATCTTCACTTATTGTATAATTAATGTTACTGGTAGATCCAACCTTGAGCATGTATCTGATACTTTTAATCCATGTGAGTTTCTTGTTTGTTTCTACAATAAAGTCATTATTATATATGAACACAATTTTAATGGTGCTAAATTTAGGTTTCGTTATTGAAACAGTTATTTTCACTGATTTGTTGATGTGTGGAAAATCACTGTTCACTGTTGTTGTATTGACTCTTTACAGACGGTTTCTTTTTATAAACATAAACTTAGGAAAGGATGTTTTAATAATCTTTTTTGTATGTCTTAACTTTTGTCATTTTAAATGTATTGTACTGTAATATTATATTTTCTCTTAAATTAAAATAGTTCTTATTTTTGCTTTTGAATATATTTTGAAATATTTCTTTTAAAGCTGTGGAGAAGTGTGACATTATTCAGTTTATTGATTTTGGCAAACATGGCCGCCCGTCACTGAAGCTTCACCTCCACTTGCAGCTTTATGTTAAATCATCTTTCACCAACAGTTACATCAGGATCCACAAATGCTCTCATTTTCCTTCAGCACTACGTTCCCTTGCTCCTGTACAACAGTGAAGCCTTCACGGGCCCCTGATGGTTTCATCACAGAGCAGACGATAAAAGTCCAGAGGAGTCCAATAAAGACATGAACCAGGCGTTATGCATGAGAGCCGAGACAGATGACTGGGAGACAGAGAGCAGGAAAAGAGACTGGGACATGCATGTAGGGAGGGGGGGGGGAGTGACAGTCTGTATCCCAGTCAACAATAACACAACACTCAGCTGGGATATACAACAATATTAGTGCAACCACAGGAGATATGGCTCTGGAAATAGTGAGTGATTGGTGGGACGTGGTGGAAGCTGCCGGTGTGTGTGTGTGTGTGTGTGTGTGTGTGTGTGTGTGTGTGTGTGTGTGTGTGTGTGTGTGTGTGTGTGTGTGTGGTGTGTGTGTGTGTGTGTGTGTGTGTGTGTGTGTGTGTGTGTGTGTGTGTGTGTGTGTGTGTGTGTGTGTGTGTGTGTGTGTGTGTCTGGCAGATGGCAAGGGGAGGGGAAGCGAATGAAGAGAAAAATGCAAAAAGGAGGAAAGTGACGAAAAATTGGAAGAAGAGATGAAACTGACAAAAGTGTCGTAAATAAAAGAGGAATAAAACTAAGCAGGAAGAGAGAAAATGAAAGAGACCAACTGGAGAGAAATGTAATGAGCGAAAAGAGAGAGAGAGAATTCCACAGACTTTCCTCTTGATTCTCAGCCAACACATTTACAATTGAGGAAGTCTGTACTGACTCGCTGCCGCTCCCCTCCCCTCCCTTCCCCTCCTCTCCCCTACTTTCACCTCCTCTCCTCTCATGCTGGGACCCCCCTCCCTCCTGAGAAAGTGGGACTCCCTCTCCCTCTCTCTCTCTCTCTCTCTCTCTCTCTCTCCCATCTGAGGCTTAAACACAGCAAAGAGCCAAGCTGCTGGTCACAGTTGAGCCCTGGATTGTAGCTGAGAGAGAGCAGCCCTCCTGAAGCCTGTGAGCCCACCACCACCATGGATGTCAAACTGCTGGCACTGATGGCTCTGCTGGCCGTGGCCACACATACACCAGCCTGCAGCGGTGAGTACAGGGACGGTAGACTGGTTATAACTGGAAGTTGTGACTGTTTCTTTGGTAACTTTTTAACATGGAGGTTTTAAGATGTAAAGATGTGGAAAGGGTTTTGCTTCATCAATCATTTGGATTTTAAATAATGGTTCTATTTATTTATATTAGCTATTAAATAATTGCCTGCATTACAAAATCAGTAGAATGTCTCACATTATAATGAAGATATGGTATTGCTTCTTGTTTCATTTCTTTTGAGTTGTCAAAGCTTAACTTCTGGAATTTTAGATTGGTCTTTTGTCGGTTTTATGCCTCTAGATTTTGGTTGATGATGATGAGCTTCACTTGTTGACGTCTAGAAAGAAATCTTTTTTAGTGAGGGGAGATTGGACTT
This sequence comes from Pseudopleuronectes americanus, assembly GCA_038501795.1. Classification (NCBI taxonomy): domain Eukaryota; kingdom Metazoa; phylum Chordata; class Actinopteri; order Pleuronectiformes; family Pleuronectidae; genus Pseudopleuronectes; species Pseudopleuronectes americanus. The sequence continues at coordinate 15,625,379 of CM076721.1, forward strand.
TTATTTTATAAGTCATTATTATTTTTCTCTATTAAATGCCTATTCTAGCGCTGTATGATCGGTGGATTTGTCAAATTAATGCAGATAATTTTGGATTGATTAGTTGTTGATGCCATTAATTTAAAAAAAAACGATTGACTGACTTTTCAAGGGTTAATTTTTGCTGGTTTTCAAAGATGTCTATCTTCAATCTTTTATCCCCATTATTAAATTAAATAAAAAAAGAATCAGAACATTTTATTAAAAATATAAATCTTTCCAACTCTGGATTAATGGTATAGAAATTGAAATAGAACATACTGACTAATTGGTTATCTACATTTCTATTGCAGTGTTTCATAATGTTTAAAAGTTATGTATTTTTCTTATAGTTTTTTTAAATCAGTAAATCCAGGTGAAATGAATTGTCATTTAAACTGAAATCCTTCACGTATCAGAGTTGTGGTGCAGTGCTGACCCAGCAGTGATCCTCCTCATGTTAACCTGCAGGACGGAACATGTCAGGGTGTTGGGTGCCCTGCGTTTATTCTCAGCTTGTGGTTTCGGCCCCAGTCAGACCCCCGGCAGCACATTAAAGTGTCGCCTCTAAATGTGTGCGTTTGTCTTTTCTCTTTGCTTTCTTTTAATTAGTTTCTAATTAGGGATAAACAATGTGCTGGTGATAGCGCTGGGTGCTTGCTGCCGGCCCTGGTGCTGCGTGCTGCATAATGATCCCTTAGTTTGCATGAGAAAAGAGCCTGAATGGGTGAGAGTCATTAGGGTGATATTACTGAGGATTTAGCCATTTGTGGCGGCACATTAGGTGTTGCATTACAAACATGCATATCAATGGGAATATAATGAACCTTGAAACAAAAGTCTGTTTGATCCACTTAATTTTGTTGATTTGTGTGTTTATCTGAGCAGGAAACAGCTCTTGTACAAATAATGAGTTGTTTGAATTTTCTAAACATCCCCCCAAAAAAGAAATCTGCATCTGTTCTGTGTCCCTCTATAATGTCTTGACTCTCAGTGCAGATTTGTCAAAGCTGTTTTCCCCTCTTTCCAGTCTATTAAGACTCAAGTCCGGGCCATTAGATGGTTTCTGAACTCATTTAAGTTTTTATTGCCGACTCTTTGCTTTCATCCTCAGTTCTGACATTTTCACAACCACAATCACTTCTTCTCTAGATTTTTCAGAGGACAAACAATTACAAAACTACAATAATCGCCTGCATTTTGAAGTTTCCGCATCTGTGGTCCGCTGGGCCCCCGCAAAGCCTCCATGGAGGCGCGGGGTGATTTGTAATCATTTTAAGAATGTACTTGAGGTGATTTCCACTGAGGCTGTTGATGCCGCCTGAGCCGCAGAGGGCCCTTTCATAAAAGAGGACGAATATTGCAAATTGAATGTCGAGGGCCCTTCGCCTTCAGGGAGGCCGCGCTAAATGCTCTGGGAGTGAAAAGCTAAAATTCTGCATGTGTGTGTGTGTGTGTGAGTGGTCAGAAAGGGCTAATCTCTTTTTAATGAACATGTTGGTAAGAGCTGTAGCAGGTAAAACCATGTGTTCCCATACGATTGAAGACTTGTTACAGTACACTGAACATGTTTTTTCATTTGTTTTCTGAGGGAAGTGATGCATTCAATTATTAAATGGAGTAAAAGCTACTTTCATTTAGATTTAGATTTTATGTTAATATTTAAATCCTTGCGTGGATCTTAACAACCCCTTCTCTGTGTACGACATTTAAATTAAACATTTAAGCAACATTTCCATCCTCTCCAGTAGCCACCTCATCTGCTCCTGGACTGCAAAACACATTCAACTGATTTATTTCAAATCCTGTCGACGCTTGTGTCAACTTATTCCCGTGTAATCCAATTGAATTTCTCTGCTATAATATATAATGCTAATTTGGGCTTTTCCTTTGTGTGCTTGCAGCGAAGCCCATCAGTCTGGTGGAGCGGTGTTGGTGTCGTTCCACCCTCAACACGGTTCCCCAGCGCTCCATCAAAGAGCTCAAGTTCCTCCACACGCCCAACTGCCCCTTCCAAGTCATGTAAGTAAATACGTCTAAAGTTACTCCACTGAGTAAAGCTTGATGAAACATATTTCCTGAGTGGGTCCTTTAAATGATCCTGTCACCGATGGAGCTTGTTGAAGTTCATTCTCAAGGATGTGGGTGAGATTAGGTGAATGTTAATGACTGTGATGTTTAGTGTCAAGCTTCTGGTATCCTGCAGTCTTCTGGCATGTTTCAGACAATGTCTCCCTTTCCATGTGCAGGAGGTTAAAACACCAGCTCCAGCTCAGTGGCTATTCATCTTTAGAGGCTTTAAAGTCTTTGTTTGTACTGGACGTTCATGCACTGGAATATAATAGCTGGGTGGTCGGTGACAGGACCATTGTTGGGTCCATGTGCTCATTGAATGAAACATGATGTTCCTTAGATATGTTGCAACACGCGGTGGAGCAACGGGTCAGAATGATTTTATATCTGTTCTTATGGGGAGGCACTAGTGTAAAGACTATAATGTAGCTCTATATATGTTTTTATTAATTTATAATTTTTAACTCAACCCAAACGTCTTTGTCGTGACTGCAGAGAGTAAAGAGAGTTGAATGAGCAGCATTAAGAACACATGTAAGAGCCGTTGCACCAAATAATGAGAATTAAAAAGAGGTTACTTGTGAGGCATATTTATTCAGCCAGTGAAATATTATTTAATGTGGATTAAAGATGATTAAATCAAAATTAAATGTAAAAAGTGCTAATTTATTTATAAATAATGTATTTTATGGAAATATATACCCATTATACCACATCCAATGAAAATCCAATTGTTTATATAGTGAACCCTTTAAAAAAAAATGCACCCAAACATATTCACCAAGATATTGTAAAATAGATTTAAAATGTGCTGAAAGGAGTGAGCTATTAAAAGTTTCAATATGCCACCTAGATAAAATCAAAGAAATGGAAAAAATAATGACAGTAGACCAGTGATATTGTTGACAACACAGTTCAGACTTTTTTCACCAGTTCACCATCTTTGATTGTTGATAGCTGCACAGTTTTATTACATAAGCCCTTATCATTCGGGCTATCGAGTGTTTCATTATCCTTATGTAATTATCCTGTCACTCATTTTTCTTTTATCCTATTTAGTTTTAATTTTCACAGTTATTTGGTGAATAAAATAAAATCCAAACCTAACAAAAGATACATTCATTAAATCCAGTGTCGATTAAAATCGGATGTGTGAAGCATGGTGTTAAAATCGCTCTCTTCCTTCCCGAGTGAGAGGCCTGAGTTTAAAACAACACGATCCACTCGGAGAGGAAAGCAGCGACGGCCCGAGCTCTGGGGGCCATTTATGTTTTGCAAAGGAAGCAATAATTGAGGGTCAAAGCGATTACCTTTGTATTTGTGCTGACCCCCTCTGTGTCCCTTATACACTTTTTCTTTTATTTCCCGACTGTATTGAGAATAATGTCAGCGGTCTGGAACACATTAAGCAAAACAGCCCTATTAATTTGTTCGCTATAGAAAACTTGACGGCAGAAGACTCACCGCCAAAAGGCTACAAGTTTGTGGTGTTTCTACCAACAAAGGGAGGGAGGGACGTCGGGTTGAGTGAGTGGCGAAAGGTCAGGAGGACATGTGATGCTCCGGCCGGGGCCACACACGCCCTCGGACTTCCCTCCGCTAACCGGCCCGAGGAGTCAACAAGTCATTCAGCCGCAGAGCGCTGCGCCTGTATCTCTACTCAGGCAGATGAAAGAAAGCCAGTAATACTATAGCCTCACCCCCCCAGACCTCCTCCGTCCCCTCCATCCCCTCCACCCCACCGTGCGCCCTCCTCCTCCCCCTGCCTGCTGTTGGTATTAACTTGCTGTGAAGTAATTACTACCTGCTGCTTGTGGAACTCCGCTCCTCCAATTCCAGCCAAGTCAATTAGGGCTAAGGCTCTCGGTTGGTCATCCAGACAAGCAGACAGATAAACAGGATGGAGGGAGACACATGAAAACGGCGGTGAGCTCCCCGACTGGATGAGCCGGGGCCATCCCTAATAAAATAAAGTGGAGGGGGAAGAAGGGGACATCCCTGGAGGAAAAGCAAACACAGATCCAGTTACTGAGCTGTTTGGCCTCCTGACTCACATGTTACTTCGAGGGATTTGAGGCCTGATGCTCAGATTGATGCTCCTGAACCGCTCTTTTAAGTTGAGGAGCCATTTGCTCATTTGCACGTGTGCGCACGCATCTAAATGGGGGTGAGGAATAGGGGAGGTGGCACTTTAAAGGGGGCAGCAGAGGTGGTGGGGAGGGGGCACAAATTCAATCAGCCGGCAGTTCGAGGCGGAGAGAGGAATGCGTTTAATTTGCAGAGTTGTGTGATGGAGCGGTGGAGGGCGGAGAAAGAGGAGCAGCGAGGTAATACACCTCCGAGTTGTTAAGTCTCATACACGACCTTTTGCCACCGAGGTGTGAGACCCACATGTTGGGAGGGAGCGAGACCCCCGGCCTCCCGCCCCTCCTGCTCAGCCCAGTAGATCTAGAGCTCAGTGGTTGATGACAGAAAAAAAAACCTCTTCCAAATATTTGGCTCGGTTCTTCATCAACAGGCCAGAACACACACACTATCTGTCACTGCAGAGCTGTAAATCATAAAGGGGGATTAAGCCCTTTTATTTGTGAGTTATTTAACCTTTATTTCACCAGGAAAGTGTCAATGAGATAAAAAAAAATCATGTTTACAAGTGTGTCTTGGACCAAAAGGTCAGAGAGACAAATAACACAACAATAAATAGAACTGGAACCAGAGGAACAATTACACATTTCACTAAATCCAGAATTTGTTTATTTGGATTGAACACACTCATAAATATCAGTCCCCTAAACAGGTCAGATTTGTTTCCCCAGTTAAAAAAAGGTTCATGGATTTCCCCCCTGGTCCAGATTTAGTGGGTTCTTCCCTGACTCATACCGCACCCCTCCAAGCAGTTTTTGTGTAATGCTGCTGACTAAAAAAATCAAACAAAACAACCTCTTTGGTGGAAGTAATAAAATCTCTAAAACAACCATTCTTTTGGGTAATTTACTTAGTCAGAGTCTTGGGTTCCTGCAGCGATCTACTTACTTCCACACTCTCATAAAACGCTATTCTCCCGTCAAGATGGAACGGTTTTGGCTTTAGCTGTTTTATAGTGTCCTAAAATGAATGTGGCAGGAGAAGAAAGGCCTCAGAAAATGACCAAAAATGCACCTTTTGATGTGAGACGTGAGACTTTTCCACCAGTTTGGACCAACAATACCGTTAAATTGTCCCTTTCAAGACGTGAACACCAAAAACGAGCCTGACCAAACTCTTTTGTCCAGGTCAGGCTACGTGTTGCGATGTTGTGTGTGTGCAGCGCAGAGACAGTTTTACGAGGGCCATACAGTATAGAGTGCGACCTGCGCTGGAAGCCTCCTGCCCAGCTGTGCCTGAGTGGAAACAGAGAGCTGTGATTTTTCACCACCCAGCGGAGGGTGACAGCCTGGTCTGTGCAGTAATCCTCGGCCATCCAGCTGTGACGTGTGGCAGGAGGCTCGGAGGTTTCCGGAGCTCAGTCGAGGTGTCGCTGAGCTCGGCCTTCATCAGCCTCATCGGACGTGATCCTGACGTACTGTGCTCTTTTCCATAGTGAGGTCTTCCTTATCAGAACGTTAAATAAGGATGGTATTTTTGTATTTCATGTTATGATGGGTTTTAACAAAGGGATTTGTGTTCGCTTCAAGGTTGAGAAACATTGAAGGTTATCAGATGTTAGATTTGGCAGCAAACTCTTGAAGTAAAGGTGACAGGTTGTCAGATTCTAATCCTCTGGTTTGAACTGGGAAGTGTTGTAAGATGTGTTGGGTTTTCAGAGATTTAAGTTAAGCATCTGATGAACTGGGTTTACTTAAAAAAAAAGAGAGATAAATTTAAAGATATATTAGTGTGCAGTATCTTTAGAAATTATCTGTTCCATTTAATCATTATAACTATCTCAGATATTTACTGTAATAATAATTTATTGTATATATATAATAATAATAATAATAATAATACCTTTAAATTCACAGTTAAGTGCTTTAAGAGATTAAAAATGTATGATTGAGGAGTTTTAAATGTTGCTTTTAATTTAAAAGACTATTACAGGGATGTTTTGTATTCGAGTTTAATAACTGAAATGTGCCTTTATTGTATATTTCTGATCATTAATATACAAATTATAGCCTACAATGGGTTTTTTGATAATCTTTCTAGTTTGAAAAATGCAAGTATTTTCCATATATTTCTGCAAAAGCTCGCTCCAAGTTCTGATATTGCCGATTTGATAACAACCATCATTATTCTGTAGTTGAACACCACCACTCTACTCCCATCAGTTTAATCTGCAGTACAAATTGCCAAACTTTTACTTAGGAAGGGGGAGAGGTGATAGATGATTGGTCCTGATGGATCCCTTCTCCCAGGCCAGTGTTTACAAGTTGATTCATTGAGCACTGACACAAATCCAAACTGCTGACACTCTAAAATGTGGGAAATCCACTGAAGTCTTAGATATAGCCGTTAGAAGGTCATGTGTCTCATCAACACAGATACAGTCTCTGCAGTGTGCACCGTCAGCAGATGATCAGCTACAGAGGAAGCCAAGAGGTGTCCAAGTTTGGATCAGACTCTACTACACAGCCTCCTCTTTATCTGTGCTGCCTCCGTATAACACCATATTTAAGAGTAGACATTATAACAGCAGATGTTTGTCCAGTGGTGGAGGAAGGATTCAAACATTCTGGGGTCTGAGGCGGGGACTAATGTTACCTGCCCACTCTGATTGGATCAATGGATCCCCTCTCGTTCTTGAATATCTTCAAAGATGTAGTGAAGTAGAAAGTCGAGATATTCAAAGTTGAATAAAATTGAATAGTACCTGATAATGTATCTACTCAGGTAAAGTACAGATACATGAAAAATGCACTGAAGTAGAGTAAAGCAGTAAAAGTACTTTGCTACATCCCACCACTGCACATTAGGATAGAAAAGCAGTTAATCACATCAAATGAGAGCATGTGGAGTCTGATCTTTGTGTTTTTTCTCCTGCAGTGCCAAACTGAAGAACAACAGGGAAGTCTGCATCAACCCAGAGACCAAGTGGCTGCAGCAGTACCTGAAGAACGCCATCAACAAGTAAGAGAAACCTCCTTTCTCGCTGACAGGGACAGACATGACATATGAATCCTCTCCGAGTTTGGAGAACAGCAAAGAAGAAATAAACCGTGTTTAGAATACGGCCATTTCTCATTTTCCTGCCAGCAATTCTTCTCCCAAACCAGTGACACGGTTGATGTTAGCAGCTGAGTTATTATCTGTGACATAATCAGCATCGGGTAAGAGTGGAAATAAATCTGCCGCTGGTGTTTCATGCATCCTTCTTTCTCCAGCGTCTGAGGCTGTAGCAAAAACTTTACTTGAATTGAAACTATCAACTTTTTTGTCGATAGCACAACCTGCTTCGCCCATTCAATTTTAAATGAGCTGGATAGTTCTAAAGTTTGCCAATATATCTGGAGGTGATTATCACCAGGCTGCAAGTCTTCTTATTAAAACACCATAAACACTTGAGGTGCACAATGTGAAAATTAACAATAAAGTGATTTCTGAGGAATTATACGATAGTTCTTTAAACAATGTAGTTCACTGAAACTGGCGTGAGGCCCAGCACCAACCTTGCCTGCCAGGAATTAATGTTTTTATACAACTGATTTAGTGGGAAACTCAGGCTGGATTATGTTTGGAGGCAATCAATGAAGCTTTAGATTTCTAAACAACAGCAGAGTGTCCAGGAGCTGGTTGTGGTGGGAGAATTAGTCTGTTCAGGCCCGGTATTAACATCCAGCCTTAGTCCCATTTGTGATCAGATCTCAACTCCCTGCTCTATATGCAAATAAACACGCATGTCATTTCTGTTCCTGAGACTAAATGATGTATTAGCCATTCTGAGTCTGTGTTTGTGTGTCATTGAGAGAAGGAGAGATGAAGAGAGAGCAGAGCCAGTGAAAGGTTGAGGGTTTCAATATGTAGCTTCACGATGAAACTGTTTTTTTTTGAAAAAAATCGAAACGTGGCAGTCAGTGTTAATATTCCGCTGGTGGTCACAAATAAGGCAATGTACGGTAATTGCAGAAAAGTATAAAAATACTTTGGTTCATTGTGAAACTGTAGTGGCTTCCAGCTGAGTAGGTGGTCCTTCATATGTGAGGACTCGCCTGTACCAAGTTCTCATTAGTGTCCTAAGGTGCTGAGACACGACCGAATGCGGAGATAAAATATTTATATTCCAAGTTTATGACTTCACTCATTGTACAAGTCCTGTCACACAACTTATATATTTTTTTGGACCCTATTTTGTGTTTGAAAGGAATTATTGGTACTGCGGCTGATCATAGAAATGACATTTACATGCTGTTTTGTTGATGTTTGCCAACATGTGAGGCCTCAACGTGTTCATGAGTGCTCAGTGACCAGTTAGAAAGAACGTGCACATTTTTAACAGGAATGCCTGGACTCTGTTGCCCAACAGCATTTTTATTATTGTAGGAAGTTATATAAGTCAACGTTAGTAAAAGATATTCAGATTCTTTACTTACACAAAAGTACAAAATACTCAGAGTTACTGCATTGAAAGTTGAACAAAAGGTATTTTCAGCTAAACTCAAAGTAGGAGAAAATCTGATACTGTGACTGACGCAGTATCGTAGACATTACATTTTCAATCTTGATCTTTCATCAGCAGCATTTCACTGTTGTAGCTGGTTGAGCCATTTAAAATAAATGTATATTAAATTATAAGCTTATCTTTCATAAAAATTGTAAAATGTGATCTGAAAACTTGCAGTGGAGCAGATGTAGTGAAGGTAAAGGTTGAGTATTTTCATCAGAAGTGTATTTGAGCATTGTGAAATCAACTGAAATAGAAATGCTACTCTCCACCAGGTCGTTGACCAGATTCACAATCCTCTACCGTGGGTTTTTAATAAGCTCCTCTAACAGCACGTCATCAATGTGTGGTTTACCTAATCATTATCTTATAGCATCATATTTAGCAAATCTATAACTGTTCAGTTCAGAAGTGTAGCCCTTGTCACTCATACATTCTCCTCTTTCTGACTCTCTCTCCAGGGTGAAGAAATCCAGAAGACGCAACAACAAGAAGAACTAAACACGAGGGAAGACGTGTACGTCACCAGGCCTGTGCAGAACCTGCAGTATACACCTCCCTGCCACTGCTACGGATGCATGTAAACACGCTGTATGTACCCGTCCACCTCCCGGGACCACTCGCAGAAACCAGCACTTCACCGCCAAACCGTGCCGTCCCCATGCTGCACCCCCACCGACCCCCCCCGGACGCCCACGCAGTCACCTCGGACGCTCTGTGTCAGCACCGAATTCAGATAAACCTTGGAATGACGGGATGCATGTTAATTTCAGATATACAGTATGAGCGTGTGTGTGTGTGTTTGTACGCTGGGCTATTGGCATGAGTGTGTGTGTGTGAGAATGTGCTTCACATGAACTAACTCTGACTGTGTGTGTATTGTATTGTGTAACTTCACACGCCTATAAAGGAAGTGAGCTGAGCTTCTGTCGCACACGCAGGGTTTTGTGGGTAATGTTACCATCATGGTCCAAATCTGGTTTGGCAAACAGGAGGTGTTTCATTTAGGAAATCCGCCAAGTGAAAACAATCGGTTTTATTTACAACAATACAATTACCTCAACTTTTGACTGGTGAACGTGGCATTACTCCAAGACCAAGGAGTCAAGTGGTAGACTGAGACGCTGGCCTGTGGGGTTTCCCTCCCCCAAGTGGCGACCAATCAGGGCTGGTCGTGCTACCACATGGTCTTGCGTTGTCTTTGAGCTTGCTGCATGAACAAGAGAGAGATGGAGCTCAGGCAAACTGTTTATGAAACAAGCACTGATCTTATGGTGCTATATATAGATATATCCAGTATAGAGGGTCAGAGCCTTTGATATACTGTAAGTGTAGTTCACTGTTTATCTTATGCAAGATTTGAGGCGGGATGCTGTGACTTCAATGTCTTATAGGAAACCTATCACAGGAAAGTTAAAGCGCTGTTGATGGAGTAAGAAGTGAAAAGAGAAATGGGGAGGGGATGCATAACGAAGGCCATATTGTACCGATAAAGACGACACTTATCAATGCAGCTTTTTTACAATTAAATGAACATATGAGTAAACAAAAGCCAAATATTTAAGAATGCATCATGAAGAAACAGGGGAAAGTGTAACTTTCTATTTCATTTATTTTTAGAAACAGATATAAGAGCTACATCCACATTGCTAGGTTTTAGTTGCAGTGAACTTTGTCCGCAAGTGGGTTTTGGCTCCGTATCATTTTTAGTCCCGGTCCATACTAACACGCCTGCAAAAGCATATCATGTGACCACTAACAAACACTGGACAAGCGCATCCTGCTCAAGTCCAAAAGAGAACAGGAATTGTCGCAGATTGCTTGACAACAACTCGTCTTCTGCACGTGTATCGTTGTAAAGTGCAGAACGTAACTCCACAACATCGGTTAGCAAAGACAACGAGGTCAGCAACGCTCACACCGAGGCTAAAGCTGGTTGTTTTCTTCATGCAATGGGAACCTGATGAATCAGCCATGGCAACATCGTGACTACAAATATCCAATCAGAAAGCACTTGTGAGTAGCTATGTCATCGTTTCCAAACATCTGCTTGTCTAAACTGAAATGCAGAACTGGAGTTTCAAACTAAATTGAGGCCGGCAGCGTTTCCATACTTCTCCATTGTTGCCGCTCTAAAACTCTGGAGTAGTGTGGATGCCAGGTTTGTCCATAGCAGTGTTGATGTGTTGCCAATTTAAAACATAGTAATGTGGATGTAGCTGATATGAAGACTTTTTTTACACCTTATCAAAGGGGCAACAATGGCTAAACATTCAACGGCAGTATTTTTCGTACCAACACCTGTCCTGGGTAGGAATGAAAAGCTAAATTAGCATATAGAACGTAAAGCTGAATGATCAATGTCACAAAGGGAATTCTCACCGTGGCAAAGTAGTGAAAGCTGTGTTTTTTTTATAATCATTTCTTATATATATTTGAGCCACTTTATTATCAGATGTGTCTTTTATATGTAATGCTTTTATTTTTGTATTGTGTATAATTTTACTAAATGTTTTTAATGCAATGTAAAGTAGGCAGTTACTACTAAATGAAGGCGTTTCCATAAAATGCAAAAACATAAGAAACAGCATTAAACTTCATTTTCAAGGTTTCATGCAATATTTCACTCATGTGTAATGTGTCTGTTTGCAATATGTTAAACACAGAGTGCAATGCATTCAAGCTCCAAGGAATACAAATGCCATCTAATAACTCTTTTTTTAATACAAAGATCAAACAAGATATAAAATATTGTCTTTCTGGTTTTGTTTTCAACCGAATAAAATCTGCTCCGTCCAACACGCAGTGGTAGAAAACAAAAGGCAGCTGTCAGTGAGTTACAGGAGGAACCATTCAGCTGGGCCGTGCCCCTCCGACACTTGATTCGATTTTTTGCTTCGTTACTGAGGTTGATGTATGATTTTTCAATAGAGCCACTGAGCCAAAACAGAACAAAACCTTTGAGCTGGGAGCCGAGCGACCAACATGTGCTTCCAATCTGGACACTCCCAGCGTCCCACAGGCCTTCTTCCAATCTCACTCAACTGCTGCCACTACGCAAAATTAGGGCCAAATTTTCTCCCCATAACAATTGTGATCGAAGTCCTGATGGTTGTCGTAATGGTCTTTGTTTGGTTTTGTTTTGTTTTAAGTGGCCAATTTCAACTCTTTCTCAGCTGATGGTTCAATGGTCATCCAAGTGTAACTTATTTCTCATTCATGCGATGGAAGATAATGGGCATTGATTTTATATTATTTCAATCATTTGTTGACGTGCATTACCACGGTTACATCTAGAAAAAAGATTGGAGGGTCATTTCCGTAAAGCTCCACTTTTCTAATATATAATGTGATCATTATCTAAATTAGAAGAAAGTACATCATAAAAGTAGTAAACATTTCATTAATAATTTATGTGAATTAGACACGACAAGTAATTAGCTGTACTAAACAGACAAAGTGTTTATTTTATAGTTGTGTGTTCCCATTTAACCCCTGCATTGTCAGAGCCACCCTCATCAAACATCCACTGAGCACAGCGTTCATTACTATTAAACTACTGTATCAGCCAAACATACAGAACTTTACTAACATGCACATTTACCAGCAAATTGAATTTATATAGAAAATATATGTATGAGTGTAAATTTTTGACCAAATGTTCACAACAGTTTTATACGACAAAACATTTTATCGGCATTAGTGTGTGGATAAATGACCCGAGTGGGAGCATGTGTTCTGCTTCGGAGCCCGAGACAATGTGAAATAACTTCTCCCTCTTTTGAGGCAGCTTCTGACACATATTCTCCATATACCTGAGATGTACTGAGACATTACCCTGTGTATTTTTAGTGATTGTAAACCAAGAGGCAGTGTTTTTAGCTTTGATACTCAAGCCCTTTTTCAATAAAGTCATATGAAATAAAAATATGTTTGTCTTTACTTCAGAAAAAAACAAAATGTATAGAAAAACTTCTGGCATAGTATCGAGTAGTGTATTTTATCAATTTAAAGCTACATTGAGTGATTTGTTTTACACAGCATTAGTTTTCTCTACTGCAAGAAAAAAATTAAAGCCCCTAATGGATAGTGTTATAAATGCAATTTAACATTCAGTGTATGTACAGATGTAAACCCACCTGTGTGACATAGGAGCCCCAACTGTCATCCAATACACCTTTCCAGTAATAGAAGCACCTACCCTCAGTTTTGTGATTGGATAACTATCGTCCAATCAGATTCAGATGAACAGACGAGTAGTTGTAACTTCAGGGTCACACATAGTGTGGGAACTTTGAGTGCGGATGTAGTTTTCTGCACTATACAGTCTTTTTCTCACAATGTAACCACATCTGATATTACGTGTTCACAGACTTTATTCACACAGTCTCATTTCATTAGACAAATACAAACCTTTCTCTACAATAAACATCACTTTAAAGGCTTATATTCTCATTGACCCCATATCAGTGATGTGGAGAGACGTGAAAACCACTTGTTGAACTTAAACCAGGTTAAATATGTTCATATGTAAAGTAAAGCAGTGCCAACTGTCATGGGGAGTCACTTACTGATGATGGTAATAGAAACTGGCAGTGCCACACCTCAGAGAGGTAGAATAACCCAGACTAGACCAGGCAGCCTCTGCCGACCAGACTTCCTGCTGCAGGTTCAACAAAATAGCGTCGCAGAGTTTAAATCTCAAGCAAACAGCCTGATATTGTGTACGAACACTTCGAGACTCAGAATAAGTCTGTGGGACTATCACTTGACACTTTTCCACCTTACAAGTGAAACCAATATAGCAAATCTTTTTTCCAGTAAAGGTGTAAACAGCAAAGACACATTTAACGCCCATTATCAAACCTGTATGATATTTTGCCACCTGAGATATTCCAAAAATATTTATTTGTGCTGGTTCATTACACACGAAGGGAGCTCGGGTGCCTCTGTAAAGCTGTCAGCTCTAATAAAGTGGAAGCATGTAGAGTGGATTCATTTCATGGTGCAGCTCTGTCCTCTGACCTCTGCACAGATCCATACGGGGAACATGAGATACAGTTTGGACGTGGACCAAGTGGTTTAGAGGGTCAGGGTTGCGTGTTTAGGCCGTTTTGGACACAGGCAGGAATAATTATTGGATTTCTATACTGTGCTTACTCAGCTGAGACTCGGCCGCGGTGGAGTTGTGCGACATATGTTCAGAATGTGTATTAATATGTATTTTTAACTGACACATTGCCGTGATCCAATTCAGCTGCTGAGAAAAAAAACTATCCAAACCAAACCCAAAGAGTTGTCGGCTCAGCGTGTGAAAATCCTTTTAATACAAACAGATAAAACATTACAAGCCAGTGGTGACTAATAAAACGAGTCCAGTGGGCTAATTAGAGTCTGAATGAGAGCAGCATTGTTCAGCAGAGAATAATAAAAACAAACACTGATGAAGAGACATACAGTATCAACAGATGAAGCAGCACAGTCATGTCAACAAATAAAAAATGAATTAGTGTACACATGACACACACATTGACACGCCATTCAGTCAGCACAACACTATGCTAACATGCAAACTGCCTGTCAGGTCCATAGTTGAACATTAAAGGGGGGATTTTCAAAGTGATGGATTTTTACTTGTTTTAACTTTGTTAATTGTCAGTTTGCATCAATAACACACGTGGCTTGATTAATCTGTGTCGTTTTATTTTGGTCATGTTCTGAACTAAGTTACACTCTCTCTGTGGTCCAGAGCTTCAGTTCCAAAAGGACTGAAGAGGCAGAGGGGCTCACCGGTGAACTGGCTGAGCTGGCAAACCGATGCAGTAGCTGCTCCTGAACAGATACAGGTTCATTTTTGGTGAGCAGGCAGGTTGCAAACAAAGATTAAATATGTTCTAGCTGAGAAGTGGTGCTTGACCGACTCTTTAAATACAGTGAGAGGTTTGAGAGTTGATTTAATCAAGGCGTGCAGAGGTGTTAGTGGGAGGCTCAAGAACACCAGAGTCCAAACTCTTTATATAAAATATTTGGAGAGCTTGGAGTTCTTTAATTCCTGTTTACTTTGAAATTATTTGCCTTGTATATCTCTCTTTCTAAATTTGACAGGATTTGTTGTCTTATCTGTTTAACCCACAAGAAAATTATCGGGTGTGAAATTCCAGGTAGGTGCAGATGAGAAGGTCATTCTCTTTTCAGAGAGTGGGGGGGCAACATGCTGGGAGGCTGCATACGTGGTTTTTGATTAAGTTCCCTGTGTTCGTTAGTATTTTATTTCTTTCATGAATACTTTCAATAATGTATATTTCCAGCCCACCAACCTCCTAAAAAGCAAAGATAATTTCCACTTTTTGCGGGCCACTGCTTGCCATGCGGTGCAAAATAAAACCAATGACTAAATGATCATGTAACTAAACATAAAAACAAAAAAGCTGATTAGTAGCTTGAGTAAAATTGTTCAATTGCTTCAAATAATTTCTCACCACTCCTCCTTAAGTCATTTGTTTATGTCATTTTTTATAAGGGAGTTATCCAAGGAAAAGTACATTTGTGATTAGTGGTGGTGTAGGTGGAGGTGTTAAGCCCTAAACTCTGTTTGCTTCTGTTATTGCTGATCAAAAGAGCTTTTCTACTTTTCATTTGCTGTGAGGGCTGTTCAGTAAAACACCTACAATTTAAAGAGTGATATATTTTCCATAATCGAAATCGTCTGTTGCTGTGAATCAAACAGTGACCACATGAAAAGAACATGTGTCTGCTCAGCACACAGCAGCCTTCAACTCGAATCACCTGAGACAGACAACATAACCAGTTCGGACAACAAATTGCTCGGCTGATTTGGTCCTGGAGGTTGGGGGTAATCCGGCGTGATTTGAGGCTCTCGACTGTACATCTTTGAACAACTTAATACCCAGCCAGGACGTTAATAGGAAACATGTTGGCTGTAAAACCACACAGGAACGTGTGCGTCTGTGTGTGTCTGTGTGTGTCTGTAAGTGTGTCTGTAAGTGTGTGTGTGTGTGTGTGTAGTGAAATTCCTTGGTTTCCTGAAGAAAGTCTCTGTATAAAAAGAAGGCAAGGGGGAAAAGGTAAATACTAATGGGATGTTTCCTGCTCTGGTTTCAAGAACATCGACCTGATGCTGAGATCAACAGCACATACAAACAAACACATACACAGAACTACTATGACAGAATATTTAAATTGCACAACCTCATAAATATTGGTTCACTAAATATGATGGGTTTTAAGTTTGTTTTTTAAATCAAGACTCATGAATTATCTGAGAAATCAAAGGAAATTTTGAAAAAGCTCTATATCACAATGTTAATTGAGAGGGAATTTTAACTGGAGGTTATTTTTACATCCTTTACGGACACTGCACATGTCTTCAAACCTTAATTTGTCACTTTGTGTTCATATAAGTCAGTGCAGGCTTACATGTGGGTTTTATTACCTCCACCAAGGAGGTTATGTTTCCACCCCTGTGTCCAATTGTTTGATTTCCAGCTAGATTACGCAAAATAACTACTGAACACATTTCAGCGAAACTTGGTGGAGGGATAGAACATAGGCCAATAAAGAACCCATAACATTCTGGCACACACAAAGGGGGAGATCCAAAATTATTCTTAATGCTTTCTTTAATATTAAGAGATTTGTTTTGACATTTTTACTGATTTCCAGGGATCTCAATAAAAAAATAAGGCAGGCATATTCCAAATTAAACATCCAAATAAAAGTCCAGATCTAGTGAATGTAAATGTGGTTTCATTAGGGGACTGTTGGGCCCTGGTGGAGGTGACTGTGTGGTGACCCCTCCGCATACATGCAGACCCTGGTTACCCCCCGCAGACGACTCACCCTCGGCCTAAACACTATCAACAATCAGCATCAGCAAACAAAGAGTCAAAGAGACAGACGAGGCTGGAGCTGCCTCCAGCGCTCACTCTTCTCATCTGACAGAGTCAAAGGCAGTGCCATTGTGGAGGGGGAGAGATGAGGATGAAAAGAGTTCACAGCTCTGGCCGCCACAGAAACCACATATCCCACAACACACTTCTTCTCCATCAAATCCATAGGCAGTAGTGCAAACAGCTCCGGGGGGTTTTGGAATGTCCTCAGATCCATCACGACAGAGTGGTCGATGTTTCCCAATCTCTGGACAGAGAGGAGGGTCACGGGGAATGCGAGTGGAAAGAGGTTGATCACTTTTTCCATCCAGGGACATCCCTTTTGTTTGAACAAAAGAAAAAGGCAGAGAAAGAGGGATGAAAAATAATACATAAAAGCATCCCAGTTGTTCCATAGCAGAGAAAGGGATGTGATACATCTGTTTATTAGCATTTTCTGAGAAACAGGTCTGAGGGAGAAAAACAGGAATGTCATCATTCACGGCTCGTTTTGGGAGACGTCACGTACAAAAGACTGGCAATGATCCCCATTTAATGAGTCATTCCAGTGAGATGCAGGACCAAGCAGACTGTGTCTTTGTTGCCTGGTGTTCAGGCTCCTCCACTGGCATTCAACAGACAAGCATCATTAACAAAGTGGAGAGTTGACTTCCCAGCTATTTCCTTTTATGCAGCGGACATGGCCTGCAGGCAGTTAGCACTGAGCCACTCTGAGGCAGTCAGAGATTTACATACAATATCTTCGCGGTTTGAAGAGTTGCACATGAATTAAAATAGAAACTAATTTTTACATTTGTACATTTGTTTCCGATCCATTTGGATGCAAAAATCTCTTCACCCTGTTCAGTCACAGCGAGAAATGATGACTAGATTCTGATTTATATCAAACGCCAATAAATAACAAAGCATTAATTATTTCTCATGCAACAAATAACACTTTACAAGCAGGCCAGTATACCAGGAGTGCAACGTAACCAACTAAAATGTAATAAGGCACAAATTTGAGGTGTTGCAATTTACTTCTCTTACAACCCCCCCAAGAAAAACTAAACCTGATACACAGAGGCATCTGTTGGGGAATCTAACAAAACACTAAACACTATCAAAACGATAGAATAACAGAAGAATTTGGCCTAAAACAATAAGATAGTAGGAGGTGTAAATAAAGGTGAAAAAATAACAGGCATATGACAAACTCTTAGAATAAGAAAAACCAACAACAACACAAAACGAACAACACTGCAACTGAAGGTGTGGACCCTCTGACAGCAAACAAGAAACTGAACAAGGAAATCAAACCTCCTTATAAAGCCTCCCTAACTTTAATTATGATAACATACAAGAGAATAAAGTTTGCTCAACTTAAAGTTAACAAGCTATATAAACAAAATAGGCAATTTAGAAGAAAAAAATCCAAATAATTTTTGGGGAAACTCTTAACTTAACTTACTTAAAAAGAAAGATTATGAATATTTACTTGTGAAAATATGACGTCAGCATGAACTGAACCAGACGCCACCCAGAATTGAAATACCGTTTGTACTTTATTATCTGATGAGAGAAGAACAACTGAGAGTAATTAGATTTGCCTTAAATCAAGAAGGAGATAAAAAATCTGCCTGAGCCCACGACTGAAGATTGAAAAGGAGATTTTACTTCTAAAAACCGTTGTTTTTTACTTTGAATTTCCAAACACAAGACCTTTGAAAGTTACAATTCTCTGAAGTCTGATGAACCACAGAGAGCAGAGTTCAGGCAAATCCGCCAGCATTTCTCTGAAGCACACCATAACGTGCTCTCAGTTCTGAAACAAACACTCATTTCAATCAGGAGAGACTTGATTTCCAATTTACAGATTTTATTTATTTATTTTACACGCACAGAAATGTGAATGTTTAAACAGTCTTTGGCATTTTAGACCCCTGTGAGATGTCATCAGGATTTAGAAGGGGGTGTAGCAGAGCATCGAACAGGAATACCCCCCGGGGCCTAGACACTGGTGGTGGTTTATCAGTCTAATGTGTGTTTGGAAGGCACATCTTATGCTTGTAATCTATTGAACTTGCTAGTGTGGCATCCTCTGCCCTCAACCCTCACAAGGGTAAGGAAAAACTACAAAACCTTGACAGGGAAAAAGTAGAAACCTCAGGAAGAGACGCATGCAAGGGATCCCTCTTCCAGGATGGGCAGAAGTGCAATGAATGCCACGAGTAATAGTCCATTGACGACAGTTTGAATGTTCTTTGTCCGTGATCAGCTGCCGCCATGATCGGGTGCTGCTGTGATCCTAGATCTGTTGATGTAATCCGGGAATCGTTGAGGTCGGGATCCGGATGAGGTGAATGTCCTTCGAGCCGGGAGGAGAATGGGGTGGAGGAGGGGTTTCTTTAGTCGCTGAATGATGGCAGGCTGAGGAAGAGAAGAGAGGGACTTTTAAAGTTTGACGGCTGCTAAATGACTGGCTGACAGAGACCGCGCCCGACCTGATTGGATGTTAAGGTACGCCCCCAATCAGCTGATCACTAGGCAGGTTAGGTCCTCCATTGAGCGTTACTAAGTTTAGGAACGCCCCTGATCAGCTGATCGTCTGCAGATTAAGTCTTCCTGACTGAACTTGCGCTAGCTTCATTACAGCTGCTGCTCCCTCGTCCCGTCACTGTTTACCATCATTCTCTCTATCTTATTGCATTCACCAGCTGCTGCTGTGTCTTCTGCTGAGCTTCTGACAAATTTGAAACACTTTCTGATGACTGGAGATGGTTTGAAGCTTCCTCTTTGTGCTTTAGGAAAACTTTCCATCACACGTAAGCTGCTGGTCCTGAAACCTTCTGGAGGGAGCCCTGCATGTGAGAACACAAAGGTCCCAGGCAGTTGCTTTGGACACTTTCCTGAACGTTTCCTGCAAGCCTCCATATAACATTTCGGGAAATGTCTACGTGGCTCATGTCTGATCCAATTTTCCAGACAATTTCTGGAGTTCATGCCTGAAAACACACAGCGTATATATGCACATAGTTTTTATTTAGCAAGATAGAGAAATATATGTTTGACGTTATCTTCAAACAAAGAGGTCAACCAATAAAATATTCCACCATTTTCATACTAAATCTGGCAAAAATAAATATGCAATGGAAACATATGTTTTTTATATTTCATTTAATATTTTGAAGAGTAGTAATAAAAGCTTTAGTACCACATTAAAATGCAGTCTGCCAATTCATATTTGCATCTAAAAATATCCTCAGGTTCAATTTTCATTTTATTTTGAAACATAAGGTAAAGCTTGTAGTTGTTTTGGCTCGAGTTAGATTTGGTTTGATGCCGAGGTACATGAGTGATAATGTTACCAAATGTGTCCGTCCCTGTAAAACCAGCAATCTGAGCAAGGTAATGACCAGTTTGGTTGTTTTTTTTTAGGCCTTGTCCCAAAGCAGAACGCAAACAAGCTCCCAATATTTTCCTTCCCGTGGTTATTGCAGAGAGACATCACAGTATATCAAACTGGACTTTCCTGGCTGACCCACGAGAGGTTACGTTTTTTTCTCAAACCGAGTGCGGAGTCCAGATTGTAAACTTGCTTTACATGGGGGGAAAGGGACATCGTGAAATCCTCATATGTGTTTCATAAGTTTCTGTCTCCCAGGGCCTCATTTTGTAGATGTGATGCTGAAAACACGGTGTCGACACAAACTCCAGAGAAGGGACCGACACACAAAGCAAAGCTCCACTGGAGAGAAAACAGCAGCAGAACAGTTATTTAATCATGTCAAATCTAAGCCATTAAAATTCAGGTATAGAGAGATTTTCTCCCGGCTCAAAGTTTTTGCAGAGATTTCAGACATACATTCATCACTTATTCCAATGTAAAATTAAAGCACATGATGTAAATGTCAATGCAATGTTAATGTCTCCCATTTATATGGATTCCTCATGTAGCACAGCTTTATTCTGGGTTCGTCCGAGCGTAAATGGGGGGTCGCCAGTTCAAATCCGCAGACTGGCCCGAGACATGTGGATGGAAAACACTCACTGACACGTTTCCATTCCCTCACCAACAATGCTCCTAACACACATCTATTACAACACATCTGGTCAGCAGCCAATATGTGACAGGCTCCAGGTGTATGCTGAAATGAATGATGTGATGGGTTCACAGATTATTTATCAATCATTTTTAGAGCGACTTATTTATGGCTGTTGTTGTGTTGTATTTATCATCAGTCATCAGTCACAAAACACGGAGCAAATCATAAACTCTCTGGATATAGAGTTGTCCGGTAAAGGCTAAACATTTAATTTGGGTTTAATGACTATTCCAGTTTTCATAATTTACAGAAGCTAAAAAGTCCAACTTTGTCCAGTGTGATAAGGGGCAAAATTAATTAAAAAAAATGTAGTTTTAATGGAAATCTGCTCTGCACAATTCGGCTGACACTCAAACAAATTGACAGGGGTGAGGACATAACACGAGAAAGCAATAACGTGACACTGTGAAGTGAACTAGCTCAAGTTTGTTTTTGTGAGATTGATACTGTACATGGTCAATGTACAATGGTCTGTGAGGCTACAGGGCGGAGCCACACAGGGTTCAAACTCCATCTAAATGTTCACAGGCTACATTGTTGTCTATACAGCAACAATGCAGAGGCACCTCCTTACATGGCATACAAGAAATGTTTGCTATAAATAAGAGCTCAGCTTTTCCCCTCCATCAGTCATGAGAAGTTTTCTCACAACAAGTAAATATCAGAGACTTTCAGGAATAATTTCTCAGGACTGATGGTTTGACGTTTTTATTAAGAAAATACATTGACCGCTGCCTGTGCTGGTCAAACTTGATTCACAACAATTCTCATGAGAAATGTTCGCTGACCACAAGGACATATTAAAAAATGGAAAAATACAGTTTTTATACTGTGCATACACACACCAATGCATAGTGTAAGTTTCAGGAGCTGATTTGATCAATTTGCAGCAATCGTAGACAAATAATTCAAAGTGTTCACCACGGGTGGGAAAGCGCAATAAAACGCCACATTGGATTTGAACCGAGCCGTGACTCCCTCCTGTGGAGAGACAGGTCACACGATTTGACAGCCATAGAGCGATGTCACATAGGCCAGAGGTCCTGGAACCACCTTGGGTGGCATAGTTAAACTTTCCCCTGCAAAACTGTCCCTGAGGGAGCCGTGAGCAGACTTATAATAGATGTGAACACGGACAAACGCAGACTGATCTCTAAGTATCCTGCTGAGACTTCAAATCCACACACTATTCCCCTGCTCAACATCAGGCTGCACTGGGAACGAGCTGGTGAGAGGTTTGGATGAGGAGTTTATGGATTTAGAGCAACAGAAAGACAGCGGCCCAGCAGGGTTATTGTTGGCAAAAGTAACCAATGTCAATGTGATGTCCTTATATTATATGTTTTAAAAAAACAAAATTATGTGTTATTTACATATTTTCTTAGTCTCAATCATCATTGCAGTTGTGTGACAATCCTGGATCAAGCTAGGACTTTTAAATTAGTCCCTAATTAAATCTGTGATAACAATCTGGAATGGAACTTTAGGCATCATTCTGCAGCATCTTTCATTTCACATGGTTTTTTATAGAAGAAAGAAGAAAGAAGAAAAACAGCTAAATTAAAGCAAGTGTCAATGTTTTCTGATCCAATGCATCAACATCAACAATATTGTAGTTTAAAAAATGAAATGGACCGTCAATAAAAAAAAGAAAGAATGTTCTCGCATTATTTAGTTTACTCAACTATCTTCCCCGATGCCTTACTTAGGTGAACACACTATCATACAATCACACTCAACTTCAATCAACTTAGTGTGCAAAAGTACAATGTAAAGCCACTATGTTCAGAAGGACTTCTTTCATTATGAATATTCTCATAATTTTTGTTTGTAGACAAATGAGCAAATTCTAGTCAAAACTGGTGCATTTGATCTGTTTTTTAATCTATTAAACAACAATCACACATGGTCAAAAATGGCACACAAGCACAAAAACACACGGTACCTTTCTAAGTCTTAATCTCCTGTTCCACCAGGTCATTTTTCACTCTGCCACCTACTTATGGAGATTTTATGAAAGTCCAAACGATCAGTTTAGTTAGTGTAGTAAATATTTATATATACTGTTTATTCTAAATAAATAAATGACATGAAGCTTTATAGAAACAAAACGAACATTGTGCGTTTACAGAAAGTGATTCTGTGTATGTTGTTGAATCATGAGATCAGTATCCGCTGCACGTGTGTGTGTGTGTGTGTGTGTGTGTGTGTGTGTGTGTGTGTGTGTGTGTGTGTGTGTGTGTGTGTGTGTGTGTGTGTGTGTGTGTGTGTGTACGTGAACATAAACTGATTCACCTCAAATGTATTTATAAAGTGCCCTCAACAATACAGGTTTTACAACAAAGTACCTTTTAGAGAACACAGGACATAAACAGAGAAATTATCAGACAATCTCTCAGATATTGAATGGACGTGAGGGGAGGGGTCAGGTTGGTCTGAAGGGGATTTCATTCGGCCACAGGAGGCCATTAAACCAAATAAAGAGCGCTGGTGCTTCCCCCAGCGCTCTCTCAGTCCTCAGCGGACGCCTTGAGAGCCACTTGCAAACAGCTGGTAGATCCATAAGTCTGAGCAGGAGCCGTCACTGGGACTAGACGGCAGACAGCGTTAGACGTAGCCTGCTGCTACCACACACAAAGCACCCTGATGAATTCGAGGGCGGGCCAGATTAGGCTGGAAACAGTGGACAGAGATGTCAATCTGAATGAGAAGTTAGTGTCATGGCTACAGTCACTACAACAGTGCATTCTTTGTTGGAGAAATATGCAGTTTTTGAAGTCCAAAGATGCATCGCGGTCATTTGTGAGTCTGGTGCATGTGCAGAGACAGAGATGTGTGTGTTTGTATTAAATACGTAATGGAGTATTGATCTCATAAATCTGTCACTATCATGCAATCATTCAAAATACATTGTTCAACCTTTTCTGATGATTCCGTCCTTTTGTGCTGCCATGCCTGAATATGGCATCTGGAAGGCATCACTCATTAATCCAGACCTAGTTTGTATTGGCAGAAGGTGAAGATGGTGATCTGGGAGACGGAGGATTCACAAGACAGGGAGGTTATTCACATTTTGGGGGATTTTTGTTATTATAGAGGGAGATTCTTTGAGTTCATTGGCACAATCATTAATCAAACTACATGACATGGTGAAAACTAAAACAAATGTAGAGTTGAAAAACAACAGTATGTTAACCGAATGTGAACCCTGGGTTTATCTACGTTGTACAGAAGCACATTTTTCTGTTGTTTGTTCAAGTTTTCATTTTTCTCATAAATTTGGTTTTGATTATTTACTTGATGCTCTTGCTATATATGCTGTTGACAAGAACTCGCTAACGTGGCTCCATCGCCGATTGCTACTGCACAGAGTCTGGTTCCACATTCTGAATATGGCAGCGTTCGTATTCGGGATATATTGGCTTCATTTCTGGATTGTGGGAGGAAATGGAGACACGTTGTCCAACGTTAATCAAATACGTATGTTTAGCAAGTAAAATTGTGCATGACACTTGATAATTATCACAAGATATTGTTATTGTACTGTCTTTAAATTATTAAAAAAAACAACATTTAAGTCATATGTGCCCATGTGGTTTGAACCCTGACCATTTCTGTGATTCATGTCGCCCCAGTATTGCTCAGTTTTAATAATCGCATCAGTATTTTCAACTGAGATGATTTTTCTCCTTCGCTGCTTCCCAGGCCAATTACTCAGTGATTAACACGTCCCAGTATGCTCACCATAAATGAAGGGTCTTCATGTTTGTATGTGTGTGTTTTAAGCATATCACCACCAGCATGAGAGGGCATTTAGCCATATGTTGGCTGTCTACCCAGGCCCTGATTAGTGTCTCTGTCGACAGCTCTGTCAACAGGCCATGACCGTTCGCGCTGCATTTTTATCTGTAGACTGAGGAGGGAGTGATCACCTCCGAAGAAGAAGAACACTCATGTGTTAAAAAGTCATTAGTCTTGATTAGCTATCTTATTAATTATTCAATTCAAAGAACCAAATAACGCCATCTGGCCGGGCAAATGCCGAGTCTACAAGTTAACAAAGCCCACGAAACAGAACAAACTGCTCAGACACTGAGTCCCAGACATGCTGCAGTTTGTGTAAAAAACGACATGTTTACCCACGGGAGCCTGCATGTTGCTGTGGCTGTGCCAAAGTAAGTTTGCACTGCTGACATGGGCCTTTCAAATAAATGTTTGAGGAAGCCAATTCAAATCAATAAACATGTTAACAGGACAAGATAAATGAGTTTATCACCACTACGTATCACAGGATAAACATTTAAATATATTCCGTTGGTTTCTTGTTTACATTACATGTTTATGCAGCATCAAATAGGAGAGTCACAGTTATGGGATAATTGCTGAACAAACTTAGGCTGTGACATAATTAGATCGGTTTTTCTCATGCAGGAAGACTCCCAGTGGTGAGGTCAGGAACTAAGCCAGACATCCATTGGCACCCTTAAAGGGAATTATAGTCTGTTATGGTATACCAATTATTATATTATATTATTATAATAGTTTATTTAAATGATTTACTTAACCATTGGATGTGTTGTTGGTTTGTCAGAAAATGTTGCCAAAGAACGCATTTACATGAAACTTGGTAGGATATAATATCACTCAGGGAAGAGGACGCTAAATTTGGTATAGATCCAGGAAACTTTTATTATTTTCTTTTAAGGTGTTTGTCAACATTTTGGTGGAGCTTTGATGATTTTAAGGTGACTGTTGGGCCCTGATAAGGGATACGCTCTTGGCACTACTATGGTTGATGACGCATCTAATACGCAACAGAAGCAAAAAGGAAAAAAACAACGGGAAGAATACAAATGTCTCCGTGTGAAAAAGTAATTCACGTAGAATGCTTATGAAGAGTTTGTGGTGAAAAGAGATGACTTTCACCACAGTCACTTCCTGCCTCTGCCTGTTGCAAACACATCTGTGCAGAAAACCTCACGCTGCTTTGTGCGTGTGTGAAAGGCCGACTGCACGTAAAGTCGGAAGCCAATTCTTCGGATTTTACCCGGAGGTCAAGTCTGAAAACTTCTTTAAACAAGTGCTGTGAAGTTAAGACCCAAAAATGATCACATAATCTCCTTCTCTTCAACACAAGGAAGTAACATGCACATTCTAAAGTAGTTACATTGTGCACTTAGTCTAAAATATGATGAGCACCACCTTAACTGTCCTCTCCATGATCTGGAAACAGCCGGGTTCACACAAACCTGCCCACACAGCAGCCTTTGTTCCCACATCTCTCAGGAGTGCTGCACCCTGCTGTTAATGCAGAACCAATTTATTCAAACAAAAGCTAAAATCCACCAACAGCAGATACACTATGTCCAGGTCCCTGCCGGCCGGATCTGGACGCTGAAGAAGAGATATCAGGACTTAGGAGAGTCAAGCTGTAACAAATTAAACTGGAACGTAATTACAGAGGCTTGTTGAGGGGAAATCTTCTGACAGTATGCACTGCTGATATGTATATACAATATGTTTTCATGTACTATGAGTGCTGAGGTGATTCATCATGTCTGCTGTATTTGTGATTTTTCCTGATGGAGCGGACTGATGTGAGGTCTCCGGAGGCTGAGGGCTGGAGGGTGTGGGGCCTCGGGAGAAAGTCACTGTTCACTGTCAGATTCATGAGGCAGCAAGGTGCTTCACAGCCAAGAACAGGCCTGTGGTGGTAGAGTGGTGAGGATGAAGAATGAGAAGTTTAAATCGATGTTAATGGAGTGTAGGATCGACTTAAGGGATGGCAAATTCAGTTTTTTTTGTTTGAACTTCTCATCCCCCTCTGGATGAATCCTGCTGAAATTGAAGCAGGTGGTTTTTTGTACCTTCCAACCACTATTAGCAGGTTGGCATTGTGGTTTTGGGGGAAAGTATCTAGATCGCTGGGGGATGGTTGGAAATAAAATACTCGCATTATGTGCGATACCTTGACTTATGACAAAATAAGCAGGTAGATCAAGTACAGTCAGACTGAGCTGCTAGCATGGCTGTTGACCACTGTTCCCTATTGTTGTTGCAGAATAAAATGTGGGAGGGATTTCGCTCGTGTTTTGCTTTATCTTGAATTTTGTATCAGCCATTTTCACCACAGTGTTCACAAGCTTGTTTGTATCTGCCATAGTTGCATAGTTATGATAGTGCCGGTTTAGCTCATTGTCATGTTCAAGATAAAAAGAAAACGGTATTTGATCTCAAAATGACGCATTAACACTCTTCACTTAAGATGCAATCTAATGGATCTAGTCTGTAACAGACTAAATTTCAAAGTAATCCGACAATTGCTGTTGATAATCCAATGAGGATTATCAGATCCTGTGTGTTTGAGGAGCGTTCATATGAACAATAATGTCCCCTGAAGAACAGAGGCTTCAGGAGAGTGACATGTTGGTGCTCTAGTCTGCTTTGAGGTCGACAGGAGATTGCTAATGTCGTGGGGAAAACCAATCTCCTTATCGTGATTGGAATCTATCACGAACACGTTGCTTCTCTGTTTGGACAAACTCAAAACCCCGCAAACAGGGAAATGGCTGACTTCTTTTTTTACGTCAGGCTCGCACAGTGTTTCCTTTGCTCATCAGGACCAGATGGCATCAGCCATTAGTTAAGAACTTGAGCTCAACTGGAAAATGTAGGATTTCATAGTCAAATCTGATGCCTTGTGTGACTTAGCTACCTGAAGTTGAGAAAAATGCAACACAGATGCTCCTCAACCCATTTCTAAAAGCCCTATATTAAAAAGCTGAGAAGATAACATGCCCTGCAGTATTTATTAAAGTGTGGTTAATCAGATTTTTCCCTGAAGCTACCTGACCTTGCAGCCTGAACTGTTTATTTAGCCATGCTGAATATACACATTAGGTGCGGTGAAATGAGCCTAATGTGTGTTGGGAGGTGTAAAAGAAAATATGACGCAGGCTTTGGTGGAGGACAGAAAAAGAGCTTTTCAGATGCCGATCACTTTTACACGTGGAGTCAAAGAGGACCTGAGTATGTCTGAGTAGCTTCAGAGTCCGGCCGCCTGCTGCCAGCTGAGCAAATAACTCCACAGGACGGAAAGTGGAGGGATGTGGAGGGAGATAAAGGAGAGCTGTAGTCACCGTTTGTTTGCCTTAGAGGAGATATACAGATGAATGGATGGAGGCCTGGGTGGGTCTGATCCCTGCAGTGTAGTGATCATGTAGGTTACATGGACACCTGAACGTTACACTCATATATGATTGTTGGACGACTCACTCCAAAACTATGTCCATTAGCCACGAGAGCATTACAGGGATTACTGCAGCACTGAATGATAAGCAGTGGCAGTGAGTGATAAGGCCGGGCCTGCAGTTTCCATTCCAACTGCACTCATGTGAATGAGACATCAGGGCCCGTGAAGCTCTTCCACACCAAAGGATCCGAATGTGCACAGGTGCATAGGCATGGTTTGAAGAGGTCAGAAACAAACATGTTGCCTCTAATGACATTATTTAATGCTGTACACATACAATAGTGCTAGAGTGAGGGTTATCTCTATAAACGGATTCAGCACGTGAATATACAGAATCTGTAGGTGAGGCCGAACGTTTTTTGGTTTCTGGTTGGACCAATCCCTTCTGAGCAGGTTAAATCAATATGCTGAACTACTTATTGAAAAGATCTATTGTTTCTCAGCAGCTTTCAGACGTACTCTTGATCCAACCACCAAATTAAAATGTGCCAGTGTCACAGCCTGCTCCGTGGCCACCATAAACTACTCCAATAATAATCTGAATACAAAAATGTGTGCATTGTAATTTGAAACACATAATAAATGAAAGCACTGTGTGAAAGTCCACAGGTCAGAGGTTCAGTGTCACTGCTGTCAGGTTGTTACAAAGCAGAGATGAGTTTAGCAATAATGATAGACCCTTAACCCTCAATTAACATGTTTTCTTTAAAAACAATTATTCATGACCAAACATACGACCACACTGAATATATTTTGGGAGGATGACGAGAGCATCGATGCATATGCCAATGCAAATATCTTGGTAATGTATGTGTAAATTACCCCAATCTACGCTCTCTGTGAGGTGAGAAAACTGTATAAACATGTCATTCTGAATCCTGCAGAGCTGCCAGGACTATTGAAATATCAGAGCTCCACTTTACTGTAACCAGATCCAATTCTTTGCATATTTATTTGACAAGGAAACCAGAAAACTGTGTTGAGCAACATCTGTTCGGACGAGAAAGATGGACAACAACTGGCATTTCAAGGATGATGATGATGGAGGAGATGGCCGAGTGCCCGTCCACAATTTAATGGAATGGTTCTGTAAAAAAATAAATAACTAGGTTAAAACTACAGAGTTGATACCTTCACCAAGGTCCAACAGTCCCCTTATGAAACCAAATTTGTATTCACTAGATCCAGAATATTTGACTGCACCGAATAAGACACACTTCTAAATCTCATTCCCCTAAACATGGCTGATTATATGGATCAAGATCCATGAACCGTTCTCTAAGAAATTAAGGAAAATGTTACATTTGAAAGAAAGTGGAAAAAAAACACGCCCTGATCCAGATCCACACACAAATGTAATGGTTTCTTCCTTGACTCATATTGCATCCTCCCATCTTGACTGTATTTACACTGTTTATTTTCAGAATGGGTGCAGCCATCTGCTGTTTTAATGTCTTTCAATGTCAGAGAGGTTGTTGGAAACTGGATTTGAGACAAACTCAAAATTCTGTAGTTAGAGGAGATGAGAGGAGACCATATAAAACAAATAGAGCTGTCCTCGTGATAACAGACATTCTGCACCAACTTAACTTAACTGCACCTCCTTAACCTCCCAGTAGGTTAATAGGTCTCTACAAAAATATAGATGTGTGTGGATAATGTATATTTAATGGCCTCAAAATACTAGATCACATGTGAGAAGAGACAAGTTAAAGCTGAAGAGCAGTGCAGAATTTAGAATGGGGATTTGGGGATGAATCAAGGACAAGGGATGTAATCAGCTTTGGCCAAAGAACAAGGGCCAAGTTTCTGATTTAAATAAAGTAGGTATGAGTTCAACAGAGCAGAGTAGAGTAAAAACAACTTCTATTCTCAGTGTGCCAGACACAGAGTCTGTTTACCTGCCGTGTTTACGAGAAAACCTGGAATCCCCCTGCTGCACAACAAAAGGTGGACGTGTGCATGTGCAAGTGAGCTGTGTGTGTGTGTGTGTGTGTGTGTGTGTGTGGGTGTGTGCGTGTGGTGTGTGTGTGTGTGTGTGTGTGTGTGTGTGTGGCAACAGCGCAGCCTGTTCTCCAACTGTATCTCTAATTGTTTTGGGTGAGACGGGCCCTGTTTGTGTGGAGCCTCGCCTCCTGCTCTCTCCCAGCTCTCATCCCTCGCTTATGGCAGCAAGGTCGAGGGAGAGAGAGAGAGGGAGGGCGAGAGAGCATGAGCAAACGAGGGAGCAGTCCTGACCTCCGGCGCTAAATGAGGAAACAATGGCGACGCGCCTCAGGGTGACAGCGGGAGACAGGAACAGGCACAAACACAGGAACTGTCCATTCTGCCACTGAGACAGACCTGCAGAGGCCTGAGAATCTGGAGGAGGAACTCTCTCTCTCCCTCTCTCCAGTGCTCTCGCTCTCTCTTTCTAGATATGCCCAAATATGACAAAACGAGTGACACACTTACTGATTGTACGCGGTGGGTCCCACAGGGAGAGGCTCCAAGCGCCACAGAGTCGTAGGGAATCATGGAAGGATATTTTAGGACACAATGATGGTGTCTTTGAGCTGATGCCTTGTAGAAGTCCTCAGAAGCTCCATTTCAAAACAAGACAAACACCACAAGTTAAACAGGTTGAAATCATATCTACCATGTTAGTTCTATCATGTTGGCCAGCTGCAAGTATTCAGTCAAGATCTTTTACGTCATTGTGGTGCTAATGCAAAAGTCTCTGGGTTCTGATTGACAGGCGTCCTGATGAGGGACACAAAAAAACAGTAGTAGCAAGAGTGTGTGTGTGAGTGGGCCCTCCACTTATACAGTACATGTGTCTGTACAAGTGTGTGTGGGTGTAGATGGAAATAACAGGCAATACCCGGCAGGTTCATGGCAGAAATAATAAATGAGTGTCTTGAGCTGATGGTTCTAACAGGTTGAAGTCTGTGCAGAATAAATGTGCTTTGAGTTTGAAGATTTTTATCCGATCCCTTGAAAATCGATCAGTCACTGCAAACCAACCTTTCAGGGTTTTCCTGACCTGAATCGAGGAAAATGTGTTAACGCTGAAGTGATATATTTATTTAGTTGTTTATATCATAAGAGATTTTTTAAGACCAGGTTACCTCTGTAATAAAATGATGCTAGTGCTATTGCTGCATCTATTTCACAATCTTGTTTTTTAGCCAAGAACATGTGCTACACAAATAGTTTCTGTGTAGTGATAAAAAAGAGTAAATGAAAAAATAAAACTGTACTTTTGAATTTAAAATGATGCAAGACGGTTGAATGTTTTGGTAATTACCTGAACATTGTGACCATATGAAAACACAGTTTACTTTAAATGAGCTATAGCCAAACCTTTAGTCATTCATCTGACGCACATCTTTAAAAAGAGGCAGTAAAGACTTGTATTAATCACTGTTGTATAATCTCCCTATTATTTTGATTTGACCTCTTCCCAAAGACCACAGTTATTTCAGGGAGATGATGTTGAGAAATCAACGTGCACTGGGCTCATTTGTCAACAGCCATTCTCTTATTATAATGGGAATAGGAATTCAGACTTTTGATTTTACTGCTGTCTTATAAAATGTTAGGTATTAATTTACACATGAATTTTCCATCTGGTCCTCTCAGAAATCATTTGCACTGTCTCATTAACAGAGGGTTCTGGGAAAGGAATTATTTCTTGGCAGTCATTTCAATTTTTCTCCGATATGTGGATCTGTCAAACGACTAACAGTAAGCAGAGTGTAAAACTATGCCTGCTCTGATACTTGACCTCGCCGCTGTGTAATCAGGGTAAAACAGAAGTCAACACAACCAAATGAGGGCTTCATGTGTATTGCAGGGAATTGCTCTGCTGCGGAATAAGTGCTGTAGCTAATGTAGCTTGAGGTCTATTTCGTTAATTGCAGTCATATATGTGCGTCTAATCTAAACTATATAAACTATTGTAGTGACCTTAATGTGGTGAATAAAATAAATAACTGTATGAGAGGTTATCTAGGTAGGGTTGCTTTTACCTTGTTGTATGTGTTCATAAACTATGACCATGATAATGATGACGATAATATTAACGATAATAATTTAGAAACATCTTATGGTTTTTACAGATTTATATTAATATAAAGGACCCAGTACTGGAGGGCCTGGCAGGGCTCTATTGCTGTGAGTACCCAGTGTCGTTGGAGTTTGATTAAGGGAAAAAGGGATGTGAGAACAGGGGCATCAGTGTTATGGTTAATAGAATGGGGAGCTCATTATATGTTTGAGGTATTTCTGCATGTCTGTATGTGTATTGATCTCAATAGCATCAGATTGTAAGAGTTGGTAATGAATGGGGTCCAGTGTGGTAACCCTAACCCTAACCCTTTCTTATTGTGATCTGCAAATCTCTGGATATGTATTCAGAAGGCAGATGGTGCCATTGGGTGTCTGAGAGATTGCTTTTGTTTTTCGGGTTGAGCAGTACTTTCTTCTTGTCAAGATGGGTTGTTCTGGTTGACAGATCACACACACACACACAACAGCATGATCTGAAAACACAGGCACACAGAGAGAGGGGCCACTGAAGAGACTGACAGGGCCGGTAAAGATAAAAACTGTATGGGTTTTTTTTTGACGGTGCACCAGCCTGCAGACATGGTGGCCCACCAGGATGCAGAGTTTTTCCTGCCAGGCCCAAATGTCCAGAAAATGTCCAATTAAGCCCAAATGAGAATACAGCAGGAAAAAGTTAAGATAACCACCAGAATAAAACATGAAAATAATGACATGAATTGCAGAACGTGTACATGGAGGAGGAGAGCAATGTTGTGCAAAAACTATGAATGAAAACAAAATACAAAATAAAAGTATATCAGTGCAACGATTAACTTCAATGTTGTTCTGTGTGCATACTTTAGAGGCTGTAATGAAAAATGTGATCATTGTAAGTTATTTCAGAAGTCTCTCCAGGTCACATTTCCATCACAGGGTCAAGGTGTTAGTCAGTGTACTGTATGTTACAATCCAAATTGTTTGCATTCCCAGTGAACTGTATTGCCTATCCCCTAGAATCTCCAGACTCATTACTCAGTTAAAACAACTCAGTAATCACTCTCACTGTATTTGCATTGTGTAAACTGCATACACACAATGGTGATGCAGATAACGATACGATTAAGCCATAAACCTGCCAACAGTTGATATACACCAAAAAACGGACTTCCTCTCTGGCTTATTGTGCTTTATTCCAGGTAAGTACTTGAAGCCTCGAGGGGCAGCGCCACAATAGCTGACCAGAATACATCACTCTGCACCCGGAGGGCACCTTCCACCGCAGCCCACCCCACCTCACACCCTCCTGCTACCTCCCTCCCTCACCCAGTTGTGAGGTATTGTTCAGTATTGATGAGATTGACCTTGAGGAAATCCCCCGCAGTGCTGAAGAGGAGACTGATAGTCTGAGGACCGGAGCCAAGGTAAACACATTCAATCAGCCAGTCAGTCGCCCCCGTGCCCATATGACACCTTGCTAATGTCAAACCGGGTTGTTCTCACCTCTCAGCAGTCAGGATTGTAAAACTGGATGGGGAAATGGCACTGGGGACACCGGGGCACATAATGTTGGGAGCGGAGCAGTCCTCCTCCCTCCATCCTGTACTGGTCTCCGAGGCTGAGCCGCACTTCTCTTTTCAGCAGGAACTCCCCGCTGGGTGAGGCATCGCTCCCAAAGAATTCAAATGTGCAGCATGGCCCGCAAAGCTTTTTTTTCTATATAGGTCGGGTGTGTGAAGCCGTTCCTGCGTGCTGGCTTCAATGCCTTGTTTTAGGGAGGGAAATTCTATAACAAAGATTTGGCCCAAGCGGAGGAAGTACGCTCAGCATGTCAAATTGGTGCAAAGGCTGCACATATTAACCCATGAACTTAACTGACCTTCCCATTGAGGTTGCTAATGTCGAATGTTGCATACAGGTCCCTATCTTGTATGTAGAGCACTTAATTAACCTTATAAGGATAAATTAAGCATATGAATCTTGTGTCCTCTGGGAATATCTAAATAGAAAAGGGGAGCTGATCTTTGCTTTGTACATATTTCTTCTTTTCCTTAAAAGAAATGCATTTTTAAATGTCCCCTCTGTGCTGCCTTAGTTCCCATACACTAAAATATAACGTTTTTGTTGGTGGTTCCATGGTGAAAGATGTTTGTGCCGTATATGTACATGTATATGTTTTATTGCTGTACAAAAAAACTAAAAGCTGAAAAAATTGGGTCTGATTCAAACAAAGCGAATATTTGGGCTCTGCGAATCAAACTGGGAGACATTGCACTGGAGAACACAATGGATGTTGTGATGCAGCTTATCAATTGTCTATTGTGAGCTTCTCTCAGCCTCGCCCTGTGTAACCCCACAACACATCCCCTCTACCATTACTGGAAAAAACACAGGGCAAACCAGTGAATCCCTCACTCGTCATGTTTTCAAACATATCCCACTATGGAGCAGTTTGTCTGGCCCTGGCCTGCACTGCCGGGGGGGGTGGGACGAGACACTTTGTGAAAACAGTGGGTGAAACAGAACATCGCCTGAAGCATGTCCAAAAACATGGCGTCCCAAAGTAGTGGGGTCAAACTAAAAATTTGAATTATACTTTTTGCATTATCTCTGCATATTGACATCAAACTCTTAGGTCCTCTCTCCCAAAGCCGCCACAACCCTCTATCTTTGCAAAAAGGCAGAAACGAGCAGCAGCAGGATTAACTTAAACTACTAATATTTGTGTGGTTTTTGGATCCAACAGAAAGGTTTGATGTGCCATGTAAAAAAAATGGATGTATAGAGCTAAGTGTACTTTGTGTTAGCGAGGATCAGCTGGATTTCCTGTCTTTTGTGGCTTTCGACCAATTCTGACTGAAATAGGATTTCCCAACACTAATATATAATGTTTCTAATCAGACTCAGGGTTTGTTCCAGCTCCATATGTTATGGATTACCTTGGAGACATAGTGGATCACAGATCAAGTAAAAGGGGATCAGCAAATGTCGGGGATGAAAAAAAAGCAAATACCCTTCATGGCTGAGCTCAGCAGAGTAAAATCATCTTGGTTTTAACAAAACTATTTATACACTCAGTAACAGAAGCACACGTGTTGTGTCATGATAAGAGAACATACTGCTGCAGGCCATGTCAGGCCTTTTACACATAAATAAAAAACATTTAAATCAAAAGGTGAAACTACATCAATCAACGGAGCTAATCTTTCATCATAAGGGAGGGGACCCCTGATCATTTCTAATTTTAATCTTTCATTTATAACATATAGAGAAAGTTATGTTGACGTGTGTTTGTTGGATTTGTTACGTTTCCCCTCAAGAAAAACAAAACCTGGTAAACAAGGGCCGCTGTTTGGGAAACTAACAAAACACAAAACTTACAAAATGGGTTCCAAAAGGTAACGGTTCCCAACCGTCACCTGCTAAATCTATCATGAGGATAGAATAACAGAAGAATTTTACCTAAACCAAAAGATGGAGAAATCATATTTTTTCAAACTAAAAAAGTTAAATAATGGAGGAGGTTGTGTGTCTCAGAGACGTCAGAGTAAAGGTGAAATAGTGCAGAAGAAAAAAATAAAGATGTAATCTCTAAATACAATTTAATAAATTGTAATGATTTTTTTTTATGGAAAACCTTGACCCCACATAAGGCATGGATAAAATCTGCGAAAAATCTGTAACACAATTGAATGATGTATAAATTAATTGAGTGTACTTCATAAATATGGTTAACAATTCTAAATTGGATGATCTCAAAGCCAAAAGTTAGAACTGCCTTGTTATACATTATATTATGTATGTATATGTAACAGGCAAATCCCATTGTTTCCCAGACTATGAGTCAAGCTGCAGACCTCTGTCTGTAGTTCACGGAGGTCTAATTGAAACATACAGTATGACTATTAGTTTCCCATGTCTCATTACCTCGTGACATAGCTTCTCTCCATCCTGCCCTCTCATCCACCTGCACATTCTAACGAGGTGACTGCGGAGCTCAAATACCAGACTGTGATCAAATCGCATGCCTGCCCCATGTGCACTCTTTCCTCTTTTTGTTCGCCTATAGCCTCACACACACTCGGAGGCCCCGGCTGTTTCCTGCCCGAGAACGCGGCGAGGTATGTTTCTAATTATAAACCTGATGCAGGGTTGAGCACACTCTCTGCAGGGCCACCACGGCCATCAGGATTTATGGTGCCAGGGTCCGGGCTCCCACCCCTGACACCCACCAGAGACGAAGGACAACTCACTTTCAGGGCTGTAAATCAGAGAAGTATGGCTTGTAGCGGCCATCATGTTGCAAACTGATAGTGTTGTATTCTGCAAGAGGTGAGGGAACAGGTCTGCTGCTTGCACTCTTGTTAGATACACATGTCACTTTAATGCCTTTGTAATGGCTGGCTTCTCAAATATTAAAACTTCTCTGCAGTAATCCATCTCACATAACGTCACATCCAGTCCTGCACAGAGTGAAAGTCTATGAACAAGAATCCCAATTGGCAGGTGTAGAAATGTCCATTCACTGGCTTCTTAATAATAATAATAACAATGATAGACTTTATTTGTATAGCACCTTTTCATACAAGAATTGCAACTCAAAGAGCTTTATATACAATAACGATAACAATTAAAACACTTTTAAATGTAATTCATATAAGAAGACTACAGATTTTAAGAAGAACTTGTTCAATGAAATTTAAAAGAAAAGGAAATGAAAAAGAAATGAAATAAAATAATACAGAAAAGAAAGAAAGTGATAAAAACTAAGAGAGCGCAGGAGTGCGGGAAAGTGCAAAATCTAGTTAAAGGCTGAAGCAAAGATAATTTTTTGGGGTTTTCTTTTAAACTTTATGCTGATTAGCTGTTACTAAACGTAATGATGCGTTCATGTTGTGAATATACTCAAAAGTGCAGTTTTTCAGTAAATGGTGACGTAACTATATTTAAATAGCTTTTCCAACCTAATCGATCATTTACAACAGTTGAAGTCACATTCACGCACATATTAAAAAAAACTTTTAGACGCGGTGCTTTGTCAGCAGCACTGTCAGGGTTCAGTATCTTGCCCAAGGAAACTTTGGAATGCAGAATGGAGGAGCCGGGGATCGAACCACCGACCTTCTGTGGAACTTTATACGTTATTACCATTTCAACAGAGCTGATGGAATTTGTCTCACAAACACTAACGCACACATACTGAAAATTACATGGTAGAGTATGAAAAACATAATCAGCTAAATCGGAGCCCTCAAAACGAATAAAAAACTACCTTAAAATAAGTGGAGGGCTCTCTGTACCTCTTGAACCACAGCCACGTATCAAAAACAGTCTAGTTGGATTTACTTCTTCCTATAGACAATTTCCAAAACAGCCTTTATCCATAACATATTTGACACTGAAAATGTCATATTTATCAGATTCCTCTGACTAATTAAGATACACCTTCACCTAAGGAGCTAAATTTGGGGAAGACACACAGATCAGAAGCCATGACTTCTTTAAAGTTCAAAAATACTCCTTTAAGCTTCTCTCATATGTCATATGTTCTTTGCTTTACCCAGGTATTAAAACAATATTCAACAGTTTAACATAGACTGTAACTATTCCATGGTAAAAAGCAGCTGCAAGCAGACACTCCCTGAAAACTACAAAGGCTCAATCTCCAAATGTTTTATTTAAGGGATGGATTGGATAAAAATAATCAGCTGCAACATGTTCATGGTGAGTTTATATATATTGTTGGATTTCATTTTTTATTTAAATGAGCTCTTTCCCAGTCTTTATACGAAGTTAACAGGCCCCTGGCTTAAGCACCATGAATAACTTACAATCATTAAATTGCTTCTAATCTGCTCATTTAACAAGAAAGCACATAAGCATATCTTCCCCAAAATGTTCAATATTTGTTCAATGTCAACTCAATGAAAACATGTTTTAACAGATGTTGTGTGGAACTAATCAGATAAAATAAGACTTAATTGTAATTGAAACATAACAGTCAGTTGTATTGTTAGTTAATGTTGGTAAATGAGGAAATGAGCCATTTGTTTTGATGATGACGAGCCAAAACTGCGCAAATTAAATGAACAGTGCTGTGGATTATTTTGGCCGGGGCCTTTTCATCATTGAAAACAAGAGGAAATCCTTCACAGACAGGAAGGTTTCCCTTTTGTGTAATAAAGATCCAAAATATTGTGCCAAAAAACAATCTGGAATGTGTTGGACAATGAAAGGGAACAAGCTGTCCGCATGGTAGATGGGTTACCAGGAGCTGGTAGAGCCGGGCAGTCGATCACAACAGCGTCATGCAAACCCCAGGGAGCGCTGGCCTCAGTTTAGCACTTACAGGGAGTGATCCAAACGTGTTGGCATCCAGGTTGCACTGTGACAAACGCCTCTTTGGGAGGACGCAAGCGGTCAGGCATACTTCAGGGTATTACACACCAGTTCTAAAATGCTGCATGCGCCTTCCTATATATTGTTAATGAGCAATGAGTCAGAGAAAAGCGGCCGAAACCTGCATAAACACAGGAAATTGTATTGAATATAAAAGGAGAATCATTCAGGCGGAGATGGAGTCAAGGTCAATGCAATATTGTTGATCATAGGAAGCTCGTCCTGGTTATTAACAATGACAAACACAAACAGAGGTGGGTCTGCGGTTGGACGTTTCAGAGCAGGACAGCAGCCAGTAGAAGCCGGACTCTCCAGGGCCCTTGAAGACATGAAAGAAGCCCTCGGAGCTGCCAGAGTCCCTTTCAATGCACCGAGGTTTCACAGAGGAAAGAGCTCCACTCCACCACCTTTGTTCCTTTGTTAACGTTCTTAAGTGTTCTTCTGGGAACCCGTAGGTGAAGCGAGGGTGCTCTTTATCTGGGGTGTGACTGCGACCACACAACAACAGCCCCTATCTGCTGGATGTCTCAGGCCGAGAAGACGTAGGGATCAACAGGGCACAGTGAATGTACACAGAGGGTCATAGGGGGGG
Source organism: Pseudopleuronectes americanus (assembly GCA_038501795.1). NCBI lineage: Eukaryota > Metazoa > Chordata > Actinopteri > Pleuronectiformes > Pleuronectidae > Pseudopleuronectes > Pseudopleuronectes americanus. Next base: position 15,664,374 of record CM076721.1, read on the forward strand.
GGATTAAAAAAAGAGCTAAATATGACAGTGACATGTAAACCATACAGTTCCCATACATACAGAGGGATGTGTGGTTCTGCCTTTGCGTTGCTTTCTGAAGACGCAATGACAAGCCAAGAATGTGTTGATATAACTCAGAGTAACAAACAATGAGGAAGGTTTGCAGTGACAGATGGAGGACGTTTATGAAATGAGCCTCCAACTTGTTCTGCTGCATGTGAATGTGTGACCTGGGTTAATAAAACACTGCTCAGCTGCTGAATCAGATGTTCACTAGGAAGTTGATACAAATTTGAGATATATTACGTGGACTGTAGTGACACCTAGTGGTTTAAATAACATTCTACAGTACAGAGTCTGGAAATGAGATGCACTGATGTGTAAGACAGTGTCATTCAGTAAACAAAGACAGTGAGGCCCTATTGAAATTGTAAGGATTATTATTATTATTATTCAGGAAAATGAAGTTGCTTTTTGAGGGCTTTAACATGCTCAAATTCTTACCAAAATTTGCCGAAAATTAGAGAGTGGTGAAAATGTACGCACACCAATTATTACATGAATGATTCTATAATGTGATCATGGACCATATGACGGTGGATTCTGAATCAGAGAGCGTGGATACATTTTTCTAGTTTAATTATTGCAATGTGTGGTCATGCTTCAATTTCTGTCATGTTTCAGATCATTGTCCCCTCAGCAGTCGGACTTTTAACCCGGCTGTAGCCCTGGTGTATGGCACACATACATTTTAATATATTTTAGTATTTTAACAAAGGACTAATGGATGTTGACACTCCTTTTATGTATTGTTGTTTTCTTTTTTTCAAAATTTGCAAAAAAATAGAAAGAGGTGAAAATCTTCTTTTCATTTATTTTGTTATGTTTTTATTTATAATTTTCTTTTAAATTTAACTAAAAAATATATATATTGACATCCTGCGCAGAAGTGGACTGCGCAGGATTCATTATTATTTTTATTATTTTTTCAATTTAATCTAAAACAAATGTTTAATCTACATAGTGTAATATATTGTGCAATGAATAGGTGGTCAAAGTTCTGCCAAATGTAAGGGTTCAGTATCTTGCCAAGGACATTTCAGCATGCAGATGGGGAAGAGTGGGGATTGACCTTCTTGTTGGAGAGCAACCCACTAGGCAGGGCCGGCCCTGGCAATGTTGGAGCCGAGATTTCAAATTGGTGCCCCCTCCCAACGCAAACTGTCATGCATCCCCAAGAAGTTTTGGACTGTATACTAGTGATGTGTCGTTCGTGAACGTTTCGTTAGTTTTGAACGAATCCTTACAAGGACTCGGGAGTAACGAGTCCTCTCAGAGAGAGATTCGGGGCGGGAGGTGCTATAAAGCACTGGGGGAAACCCTGCAACTACATCACAGACAGCCTGGTGGAAGACTGTGATCCTCGTTACTGACACCAGACAGAAAGAAGAAGGACAACACACAGGAGCCACTGTGTTGATTTAATCTAAAACAGTCCGGGTTGCCATTCTTAGTGATACCATGTAACAGGTTTTATTTGGACATAATCGTTTTAATGTGATGATGAATTTTCTCAAACATGTTTATAATAGCTTAAATACGAGCATTTTTATAGAACGTATTTTTATATATTTAATACATTTGGAACTAGAATTGTCATTAAAATAATACATATAAATATTGGTTTGTTGAGCTTGTGTCATTCTTCTGTGTGGCGACAATTTACCGTCTAAAAGGGAAAAGCAGATTGTAGTGTTTACGTCTTACATGGCTGCACAGGCCGGTGTGAGGCAGCTGCATTCAGAAGCAATACAATCTCATTATTACGGAGCTAAATATAAGTATTATTTTGAAATAATGTCATTTTTGTCATTGCTTCTTGGTGGTGGACCTCACTGTGTCTGTTAACAGATATCAGTCACTTTTAGCTTTTATATTTATTTGTCTGTGGGTCTTTAGTACGAACAAATCATCTTTTTGCAGCTTTTCTTACATTTATTATAACCATCATGTCTCAGGTAACATTTTCAGTAGCATAAGGTTTTCATTTTTTTCAGATTTCTCATTATATTGCTCTCATTATTTTATTATGTTTACGATTCATCACAGCAACCATCAGACGTTAGCCTTTACCAAAAATGTAGCACGGACAATTTTCAAGCATTTGCACACAAAAGGCTCTCGGACACACTGCTCACTTTCGGATTCCTCCTGCTCCTGAAGCATTTCATATTTATCTTCTTACATTTTAAATACATTTTCAACAGGCTTCTTCTATAGTGTTTAGACTTTGTGTTGCTTGTAAAACATCAGGGCAGTCTTACTTTTACAAAAAATGATTTAGTTTATTTTACTTTTGGTTTTTCTTCACACATTAGGTCGGTGGTTTCTGAGCAATTATTATCTTAATATCCCTAACATATGGCCAACACTCATGTTGCTATATTCCAAAGACCAATGTGCAGTTGAAACCTATAAACCAGCATCGTTACGCACAATTTAAATTTAATAAAACATTTATTACCAGACACCTTTCATTTTCACAATGTTGCATTTAATTCCATTTATTAATTCATAAATATTCACTATCATACTTCATGCCAAATTCTGCATCACTATAGATTTCCAAACACCTTCTCAAAACCCGATTGATCGACCACACGTCCATAGTGAGTGGAGAAATACAATGTCTGTGGACTGCTGTATCTCTTTAGTTTCAATATTGTCTCTTTCGCTGAGTCCCCCGTGTCCCCAATGGTCATAACATCTGACACGGGGAGGTAGAGGTCATGGCGCCGGCCCCAGAAGGTGAGGTGGGACACTTTGAGTGTGGTCTGTGACGGGTCCAGGTACATCATCCCCACGACCCTCCTGAAAAAGTGACTGACGGTGTACAGCATGGCTCCAGCAAGCAGCGCTATCCCCGCTGTGTAGCTGACAAGGAAGAGGGGCACATCTCCCTGGACGTAGAAGTAGCACACCGGGGGCACGAGGACCACAGTGACTGCAGTTTGGAGCAGTTTGAGCCTGGACACGGCTCGCAGATGTTTAATGTACGGCAGGGAGTAAATCAAAGTGTACTTCTGTGTGGACAGGTCCGAGTACCTGACCAGAGCTGGGATTGTAGGTAGTAGGGGAGGGGGACCTGGTGAAGGAAGCTGCACACCACCATGTGTCCGACCTGTGAGTAGACATGATCCTCTGGTACAGGACTGGAGGAGGGGGCTCAACCTGCACCGCAACACTGATCTGATCTGTAGAAACAACAGTCAAAAGGGTTCCTTTGATACTGACCTCAACATGCATGCAGGGGGTGAACAAGGCATATATATGAACTGAGGTAGACAGCAATAATAACAACAATACAACTATAAACAAATGACGGATACATGACTTCTGAATGGGCTGCCATTCATTCCTTGCAAAGCAGCAGCTAGTGGCTAAAATGTCAACTGTCACTCTTTCTCAATAGCACAGTGTGTAACAGTGAACTCTGTGTGAGAGAGAAGAAGAAACCCACCATGACCCGCTACAGACTGTATCAGGAAGTAGTCACATGGAAACGAGTCCGCTAAGTGAAGACACTCCAAAGGCAGCGCTTCACTCCGTTAGCTCACCGGAAGTACTCGCTATCTGACCCGGATGTACTTTCAACTATTTACCGTTCTTTATTTATGTTTTGTTTTGTCGCGTGCCTCCTCCTGGGAAAGTTGTCACTTTCAGCTGAGACTCTTTTTAAAAGTCTCTTAAAGATATAACTCAAAGCTTTAGATTTTGTGCAGAGGTCTTGATTTAAAAAATCTGGCTCATAAAACACACTCCAAATCACCAGGGGGCTGTTATTTATGAGTGTGCTTATGCTTTTAAAGATTTATTAGAAAACAGTATTAAATGTACCCAGAATACACAACAACCCTGTGTGAAGAGTGTATGAATGTGACTTGATATGAGTGGTGTGTGGTGGAGATACACCAACAAAGTCATGTTTCTTAACTAAGATGAACAGCTGCTCAGTTGTTTATTCATTGTTAACTGTTGAGGATGTGCACAGAGAAGCTAAAACGAGTTGATGAGAAATAAAGTTTAAGTCTGTGTGGGGCTCGCCCTCCATCTGAGCCAGAACCTCCAGCTCCATGTCCATGTTGAACCCACGTTGAGAGACACTGTGGTTCTACACAAGGCTCAAGACAACACACTATTTACTAAAATGAAAAAAAAATAGTCCATTGGCTTCCTGAGATGGTTTCACGGAGTAGATTTCCCGGCAATTTTGTTGTTGTGAAGTTTAACTACAGGGTTACAGATTCCATCTTCTTCTTCTTCTCGTAAAACACAAATCGAACAACGTACGTTATCGCCCCCAGCTGGTGAGCAGCTGGACTGCAGATTTTAAATAAAAAAATGTGGCAGCAAACATAGACGTATAGAAGGCTAGATGTGTCGGCCAACGGAGTCGAACGTCCGCACAAGGCGGCCATCTTGCCAAAGGCAGCTCGCTCACCCATAACATTGTGTTGTAGTGGTACTTACTTTTTAAATAAACATAACTTTCTAAATTCACAACCGATTTTTAAACGGTTCAGTTTGTTATAAACGTCCGAGATGTAGTTATGACACTGCATAATTATGAATAATTATGTTATTTTCTAAAAGATAGAATAATGTTCTATATAGGTGCAAGATTTCCCATTACAAATATACATCAAGAATTATTTTATTTTATTTTATTTCAAAAGTTAATGTACCAATACCAACACAATGTTATGGGTGGGCGAGGTGCCTGTGGCAAGATGGACGCCATGTTGGCCGAGACATCTTGCCTTTATATATATCTATGGCAGCAAAGCCATTGCCTTTAATCTGTGTAGCAACAAATGCAATTGTCTTTAATCTGTGTACCAACAAAGGAAGTTGCATTTAAGGTTTGGCAGTATGTCAGCAGCAGTTTCAGTCTTTACACATCAGTGATGATTTCTGTTGAGACCGACAGACCCTCTACAAGCTGCTTTACCAATCTGCCCTGGTTTGGCGCCAGTTCCATCCAGCACCATTTAGTTGAAACAGCGAAGAGGATTTTTTGTGGATTTAACTTCAATTAACTGAACAAGTAACACACTGTTTTTATTTGGTTTTCATACCAGGCCTGTTTTTTTTGTTTTTTTTTCATGGTAATTTCAGCGAGCTCAAAAAGCAGATATGGACCGGAGTAACCTCAAGGCCGAAGACTGCGACGGGCAGATCCTCATTGCGGAGACCCTTAAAAGTAAGTTGTCAGCTGATGCCTTCACTCATGTGTGACACATCTGTCAGACATTATATTTAGAGGGTTACCGTAAATGATGGACGGATTTTCTCTCCATTATTCAAAATTTATTATGTGGATTTTTCTGAACCGACTAACAGTGAAATAATCAGCAGCTCGTTCCCATAGAGTTCATCCTAGTTTTACTAGAATAACATTATAAACACAATAAGCTGCTTTAAATACTCTAAACAGTTTAATTTTCTTTTCAAATGGCAATAACAGAGCCTTCTGTTAATTAATTGTTTTAATCTCTTTACAGGGTTTTGTTTAAAGTAACTAACAACTATCTCCTGAGCCTTATTGCTTAACACTCTTAACACCTTTTTTTTTAATAAATAATATGATCTATGTCTTTGCAAACCCACTTAATGCATCTGTTTACTTACAAAGGTATTTCTGCTCTAATGAGTGAATTGTGGAGTCATTGTTAGATTGTTGTGTTTTTGTTTTCTAATGATTTGTTGCTTGTGTCTTGTAGAATATGAAGGTTATAAAACCCACATCTCAAGACAATGCTCCTTGCTGATGCGTAGCACTCAACTTGCTGGAGAAAAGCCCGCTGGCAAGACGTTCGTTGCGTATGTATTACCGTAAGTTATTACTGGTTTTATGATGAATCAGTAAAGTCCCTGATGATTTTAAGTCACTGGTTTGTTTATATTAAATGTCATAGCTATACTTGTTAAATTGATTTTGTAACAATGTTGGTAACTGATGGTTTATTTTTGTCCTGTGTGTTTTTGCAGAGATCGTTCTTCCAAAGCTGTGGTAAGATCATCTACACCTGTATGTAAAAACAACACTCTGTCTTCCTCCTCCGCTCACCTCTCACTCTCTCCCTCTTGTAGTAATTATGAACATGAACAAGAGTTTTGTTTTTATTTCATGGTGTTGACGTCCTACTTTTGTCTTATGTGTTTTTAGACGGCTAACCTGGTCGACGCAAGTACATCAGAGGAGGACAAGATCGAAGATATTAAGTTGAAATCAAACAATGAATATGCTTCGATAAAGTGAGTACACAAACATTTGTCTCTTTTATTTGCCTAAAGTCGTATATTTTGAATATGAACAACATTCACTTGTAGTTAACCTGTGTAAGTTTAGTCCCCTATAGTTTGTACAATTACATGGAATCACACACTCCCTTGCGATGTCTGAAGTAAAGGGCCATTGCAACGCATCTCAATGTGTCTGCTTGTTTATGTTTCAGTGAATTGGATCCAGAACCTACTGTGAACTCTGCTCCATTAGGTCACCAGTCACGACCCCTTCGCTCTCACCGAGGAAGAGGCAGACACTGGGAGAGGTGAGACCCCGTCTATGGAACTATTAAATGTTTGTATTCTAATATTTCGGCCTGTCAATGAATGTTTCTCTCCCTTGAACCAGGTCAGGACATTTCCAAATTGATTTTAGTTCATAAGCATAATCATTCAAGCCATTCAGTCAGTTTATTACATACGCTGATTTCTTTCTCTCTTGTTTTGCTGAATTTCTTCTCCATTTGTTCTTTTCCCAGGGCCGGACCCAGGGAGGGAGCAGGTTCACCATCACCCTTCAGGTCTCGCTCCCCTATTGGCCTTCGGAACCGCAGCCCTGATCTATACTACAAGAGTCGCAGCATCCGAGACAGGGACGGAATGTCTCCGTTTCCCAGAGATTACACCCATCATGGAAGAGGAAGACGTGGTGCTCTCCCTGACCTTCCTACATCCTCTTTGTCATTAGGGACTAAGTCCAAAGAATATGCTTCGATAAAGTGAGTACACAAACATTTGTCTCTTTTATTTGCCTAAAGTCGTATATATTTTCAATATGAACAACATTCACTTGTAGTTAGAAAAATTTGATTTGCTTGTCTCTGCAGTTATTTCAAGAAACCATGTGTACCTCCACCACCTGACTATATCTGCAATGCTTGTGGGGAGACTGATCACCACATTCAAGAGTGCCCCATGCTGTTGGTAAGGATCCTGTTTTAATTTAATTTCATTCACTGTAAAATTAATTGTTACTACATTGCTGTAGTAATGTTAGATTCTAATGAGTAGTATGATATTCTGTTAGGACAAACGTCCGGATCCTAAACCAGTCATGAAAAGTGAGGGGGTTCCTCACAGTTTCATGATGAAAGCAGAGCCTGGCACCAAAGGAGACATGTTAACAAACATTGGAGAAAATGCAATACCTGCAATAGATGTGTAAGTGAAGAGTGTCCCCAAATACACACTATTTACCTCCTCCTCCTCCAAGAAAACTTATACTAGTATTAACTAGCGTGGTATTTATCTTTTCATTTTATGTCGTCTCTGGTTTTTTACTTGTTATAACAAAGGCCTATGAATTTGTTCATACAGGGAAGCATACTCACCTGGAAAGAAGGAGTGCCCCCCCTTGGTCGCTGACCAAGATTCTCCAATGCACGCTACCAGCCAGGGCCAGCCACCCTCACCTGTGTAAGTTTAGTCCCCTATAGTTTGTACAATTACATGGAATCACCCACTCAACATGTGATGTCTGAAGTAAAGGGCCATTGCAACGCATCTCAATGTGTCTGCTTGTTTATGTTTCAGTGAATTGGATCCAGAACCTACTGTGAACTCTGCTCCAGTAGGTCACCAGTCACGACCCCTTCGCTCTCACCGAGGAAGAGGCAGACACTGGGAGAGGTGAGACCCCGTCTATGGAACTATTAAATGTTTGTATTCTAATATTTCGGCCTGTCAATGAATGTTTCTCTCCCTTGAACCAGGTCAGGACATTTCCAAATTGATTTTAGTTCATAAGCATAATCATTCAAGCCATTCAGTCAGTTTATTACATACGCTGATTTCTTTCTCTCTTGTTTTGCTGAATTTCTTCTCCATTTGTTCCTTTCCCAGGGCCGGACCCAGGGAGGGAGCAGGTTCACCATCACCCTTCAGGTCTCGCTCCCCTATTGGCCTTCGGAACCGCAGCCCTGATCTATACTACAAGAGTCGCAGCATCCGAGACAGGGACGGAATGTCTCCGTTTCCCAGAGATTACACCCATCATGGAAGAGGAAGACGCGGTGCTCTCCCTGACCATCCTACATCCTCTTTGTCATTAGGGACTAAGTCCAAAGAATATGCTTCGATAAAGTGAGTACACAAACATTTGTCTCTTTTATTTGCTTAAAGTCGTATATATTTTGAATATGAACAACATTCACTTGTAGTTAGAAAAATTTGATTTGCTTGTCTCTGCAGTTATTTCAAGAAACCATGTGTACCTCCACCACCTGACTATATCTGCAATGCTTGTGGGGAGACTGATCACCACATTCAAGAGTGCCCCATGCTGTTGGTAAGGATCCTGTTTTAATTTAATTTCATTCACTGTAAAATTAATTGTTACTACATTGCTGTAGTAATGTTAGATTCTAATGAGTAGTATGATATTCTGTTAGGACAAACGTCCGGATCCTAAACCAGTCATGAAAAGTGAGGGGGTTCCTCACAGTTTCATGGTGAAAGCAGAGCCTGGCACCAAAGGAGACATGTTAACAAACATTGGAGAAAATGCAATACCTGCAATAGATGCGTAAGTGAAGAGTGTCCCCAAATACACACTATTTACCTCCTCCTCCTCCAAGAAAACTTATACTAGTATTAACTAGGGTGGTATTTATCTTTTCATTTTATGTCGTCTCTGGTTTTTTACTTATTATAACAAAGGCCTATGAATTTGTTCATACAGGGAAGCATACTCACCTGGAAAGAAGGAGTGCCCCCCCTTGGTCGCTGACCAAGATTCTCCAATGCACGCTACCAGCCAGGGCCAGCCACCCTCACCTGTGTAAGTTTAGTCCCCTATAGTTTGTACAATTACATGGAATCACCCACTCAACATGTGATGTCTGAAGTAAAGGGCCATTGCAACGCATCTCAATGTGTCTGCTTGTTTATGTTTCAGTGAATTGGATCCAGAACCTACTGTGAACTCTGCTCCAGTAGGTCACCAGTCACGACCCCTTCGCTCTCACCGAGGAAGAGGCAGACACTGGGAGAGGTGAGACCCCGTCTATGGAACTATTAAATGTTTGTATTCTAATATTTCGGCCTGTCAATGAATGTTTCTCTCCCTTGAACCAGGTCAGGACATTTCCAAATTGATTTTAGTTCATAAGCATAATCATTCAAGCCATTCAGTCAGTTTATTACATACGCTGATTTCTTTCTCTCTTGTTTTGCTGAATTTCTTCTCCATTTGTTCCTTTCCCAGGGCCGGACCCAGGGAGGGAGCAGGTTCACCATCACCCTTCAGGTCTCGCTCCCCTATTGGCCTTCGGAACCGCAGCCCTGATCTATACTACAAGAGTCGCAGCATCCGAGACAGGGACGGAATGTCTCCGTTTCCCAGAGATTACACCCATCATGGAAGAGGAAGACGCGGTGCTCTCCCCTCACCATCCTCCATGCTCTTTCCCATTAGGGACTAAGTCCAAAGAATATGCTTCGATAAAGTGAGTACACAAACATTTGTCTCTTTTATTTGCCTAAAGTCGTATATATTTTCAATATGAACAACATTCACTTGTAGTTAGAAAAATTTGATTTGCTTGTCTCTGCAGTTATTTCAAGAAACCATGTGTACCTCCACCACCTGACTATATCTGCAATGCTTGTGGGGAGACTGATCACCACATTCAAGAGTGCCCCATGCTGTTGGTAAGGATCCTGTTTTAATTTAATTTCATTCACTGTAAAATTAATTGTTACTACATTGCTGTAGTAATGTTAGATTCTAATGAGTAGTATGATATTCTGTTAGGACAAACGTCCGGATCCTAAACCAGTCATGAAAAGTGAGGGGGTTCCTCACAGTTTCATGATGAAAGCAGAGCCTGGCACCAAAGGAGACATGTTAACAAACATTGGAGAAAATGCAATACCTGCAATAGATGTGTAAGTGAAGAGTGTCCCCAAATACACACTATTTACCTCCTCCTCCTCCAAGAAAACTTATACTAGTATTAACTAGCGTGGTATTTATCTTTTCATTTTATGTCGTCTCTGGTTTTTTACTTGTTATAACAAAGGCCTATGAATTTGTTCATACAGGGAAGCATACTCACCTGGAAAGAAGGAGTGCCCCCCCTTGGTCGCTGACCAAGATTCTCCAATGCACGCTACCAGCCAGGGCCAGCCACCCTCACCTGTGTAAGTTTAGTCCCCTATAGTTTGTACAATTACATGGAATCACCCACTCACCTTGCGATGTCTGAAGTAAAGGGCCATTGCAACGCATCTCAATGTGTCTGCTTGTTTATGTTTCAGTGAATTGGATCCAGAACCTACTGTGAACTCTGCTCCAGTAGGTCACCAGTCACGACCCCTTCGCTCTCACCGAGGAAGAGGCAGACACTGGGAGAGGTGAGACCCCGTCTATGGAACTATTAAATGTTTGTATTCTAATATTTCGGCCTGTCAATGAATGTTTCTCTCCCTTGAAGAGGGGAGAGGGCCGGAATGTCTCTGTTTCCCAGAGATTACACCCATCATGGAAGAGGAAGACGCGGTGCTCCCCCTCACCATCCTCCATGCTCTTTCCCATTAGGGACTAAGTCCAGGACAAAAGTCTTTAAAACAAAGACAGTCCCAAAGAAGAGGCCCAGGGAAGACCCTGAGCAGTCAGACCATTCGGTAGACAGAGATGATTCCCCCAAAAGGAAAAGAGTAAAAGCTCTGCATCGAGGCTCCCCTGCCTAAGCCCCCTCCACTGTCCTCCCAGACCCTTACTTACCATCACTGCTCCCTCTCGAGCCCCAGCGGGAAAGATGGTGAAGGGTCTGTTGTGGAGAGCAAACGAAGGTTCAGTCGCAAGGTCGAAAATATCGACTGTTGTGTACATTTAAAAAGTACAGGCAAAAAGTTGTGTGCATGGATTTAACTTGCACATGTCACTGCATCCATGTCAATTGTTACTATAATAAAGGCAAATAAACCAACTTGAAATACAGACTTGATTGTTGTTTATTCCATGTGCAGATAATTGATTAACTCTATCCACGGCGTGACATTTGAACACGTCTTTGGTTTTTCTGTTTGGGGGATGTACTGTTGCTCCTGTAAGAAAAGGCGATGACAAGGGCTGACAACACAAAGAGGGGCGTTTTATTGATCCGTTCATTCTTTACAGTTCTTACTCAGTTACTGTCGCTTTACATTCACTAAATTCTTCTTCTCCAAGGTCTCAGACCGGGTGAACTGTGTCTTTAACGGCTCTTTTTCAACCATTATTACTCAGCCACTCTATGTTTATATAGATAATGAACGAAACACCACAGAAATCCACACCAATCCCACTGCTGTCCCCTGCCTGCAAATTCTCCTCCTGTGTGTCTGTACAGGTTATCTGAACAATCTACAGGAGTGTGAGGCAATCCGGTAACACATTAATAAACAACATAATCAACCAGGATTGCTCAATCTTGGAAAGTACCAACTATACAATGGTACAATACAATCTCTTAAATTTCTAGGACTGCAAAGCAGAACTGAGCGGGTCTGAGCGCTAGCATGCAGCGTGCATGTTTTGCAGACGTTGCATAGAGAGAGCGTCACCTTTGCAAGACATACATATTCCTTTGATCTTTGACCACTGTCACTGCAGGAGTGGAGTTGTTTGTTTACGGCACAGCATCAGAGGCATCCTGTTGCGTTTTCCAATTGCAGCTAAGACTTTTCTGTTTGTCTGGTCATGGTACACCTGTGTATCGAAGTCAACAAGCAGAATTATCCGTAGCATTAAAATCATATACAGCTGATGATACAATACAAAATCTAATACAAAGGACAAAAATACAACATCATTTGAAATTGATGGCAAAGAAATGGATAAAAGAAACAAAAGTACATTGTTGTTTTCGAAGCTGGCTGTGCTCATGGCTCACATCTGCAAAGGAGATAGTTGCATCATGTGTTGATGTTAAATTGTGTTTTTTCACAGCTTTGATTGGGAATTCACCTGTGGTTTAATGTGCAATCGCCCATTGTTACAAGGTGTGAACATGCCCCTGTGGTAAAGAGCACAGCCATCACCCTCAATGTTTGTTTTTCTTTGTTGAAACTAATTTATCCTCTGAGGTACCGAGGAGTGGGACGACTTTGTGAGGTTTCCTGTCCAAAACAACGTCTACCTAGATATTAATGTGGCTACTAGGTTGGCTGATTACTTTCACTCAAACTAGTTTAAAACATTCGATACAATTTGGTGGGGATCCCCAAAAAATGCATACGTTACAGATTTAAATGTCTCATAAGGAGACTGATGGGCGTTGGTGAAGATACGGAAGAGAGCCATTTTAGTATGAAATGAATTAGTTTGTCGTTATTATAATTCATAATAAATTGGCGAATCATATTAATATCCTTATTTTAAGTGTTGCAAAGTTAACTTATTATCATTTTCACATTTGTCCCATTAGACACTACGCTAACATGCTGGATCACTGTTATTACTGATGTTGTGCTGCCATCTGCTGAAGAAGGAAACGCCAGGGCCCTTCTCACAGGGATGAACTGAAGCTGTCATTTGAATAATCAGACACTAGATGGCCCTGTTGGTAAAGCAGTTGAAACTGATCTAATTAGCTTTGACAACCTCTTGAAATCTGCTCCTCTATTTAAAACTTCTGCTCCAACATGTCAACCACTTAGATTAATTCAAAGTTTGGACATTTTCTTGTTATTTTATTATTCAATTCAATTTCTGCCCAAGATTAATTTGAGCATGTTTCGTAAATGCATGTGAAGGCCCGTCAAGCATTTGTGTCTCCATGACTCCATTTCAGGCATTCAGCTCATTCATATACTGTGTTCGGCCACTGCTACAGTTTCACTTATCTAAGCATTAAATTGGGAAAGCAATGAGCCTTGGTGTCCTTGTACCGGAGTGAGGAAGACGAAGAGGAGTGCATGCTGAGAGGGACACGGGGGAAGAGAGACAGATGGGATATTTAAAGAGAGGAGAAATTGTTCTGTGGGAAGAGGGCGATGTTGTTTTGAAGATGTCCGTCCAGGAGGGAAGGCATAGAAGATGAGTGCTGTGGCTGAGAGAAGAAGATTGAAGGGTGGATGACGGAGAAGAAATGTAAACAGGGAAGGGGCCACAGGGGAAGGGACTCTATATCTTCCTCTTGATGCAATGGCCAGATCCTGCTCCAGTGTCTTATGATACAAGAATTACAGGTTAGAGACTCCTGAAATTTAGATATTTGTACACTTGTTCACTTAAAGTCTAATTCACTGACATTTACAGATGTGGTCTAATAACGAGGGTCTAACTTTGATCTATACTGGTTGGTTTTCTCAACCTTTTTTCTGCTGAAGAGTGTCATAGATGTTCCTCTTACTTCACACAGTTTTCTCCCAGGTCATGAGCACTGGGCATTTTGATAACATAAAAGCTGCAGTCAACCAATCAATGCCTCTCCTCTCACGGAAGATTATTTGTATGAAAATGATTATCATCTAATAGGTCCTATATGGAGGTGGAGGCCCCAAGGGTAACAGTTGAGCAAAAATAAACATGAGCAAAACTTCAGCATAACCAAAATAACTAACACCAACCTGAAGTAAAATATTTTTAAAAATAAACAAATTTGTTTTTAAGAAGAGGTCTTTTCATATTCGTATCCTGTGTATGAAAACAAGTCTTTCACTATGTATTGACCAAACACTGGAGACACAAGGAAGCACTGTGTCTTTATTATTTTATGGCAAACACCAACATCTGATCTTCTTTTTCATTTCACCACATCGTCACTGCACTGCCTCAAATAAAACTACACAAACGCTTTTAATCCACAGTTTGCTCGAGGTCTTCCCGTTGTACATGAGAAAAGTGCAATACAAGCAATTTAATTCACTTCATAAAATTCACTCTTTAAAATGAGCAAAACTATAAGCTTGTCACACTATACAATTTTTAATTATATCGAAAAGAATACATTTATATAATATGATCTGATTTTTTGTGTTTTAAAGATATATCCTTTTCTCAATTTTTTTTTAAATTGTGAACTCACTTTCAAATGTCAAAAATCGCTTTGCCACACTTTAGAGCTGAATACATGAGGAGCCTGTGGGGAACTGGACAAACAGAAACTTTTTCATCCGTCCTTCCTCAGAAAATTGAATTACCAGTTATGAAAGTTCTTTAAAATCAGATTTTAGATTATAACTTGATTTACTTATTGGCTCTCTAGAACAAATGTGAAGGTATTTTGTGGATTTATCAATTTTTTTTTAATAATAAAGAACAGCTATTCTAAGGAAAAAATGTCACAGCAGTGTGGAAGCCTTATGTATAGACAGAAACTGGACTGATGCTTGTCTAAATGATAATGTGGGATATCATCAGGCAGTATGAATAAACACAGGGTCACACATAAGTAAACAGTTTGCATGCCCACAAATAGAAACATGCCTGGTTTCATCCAGTGTTTTTTTTGTTCCACACACTACGGCCTAATTGATTCTCATTTTAATTATGTCGACCCAGACTCTCTAGTCTCTAGTCTTCACTGACAACAAAACGAGTGCAGGCCAGCAGTCTGCCGCTCACACTGTGAGGATGACACGTCCGTCTCCTCACAGAGGAACGGGGCGAGGATCTACTTTGATGTCCCCCCCACCCCCCCACCCCCCAAAGGAAAGGTCAAAATAATAAATGTAGGCCCAATTGATGGGTTGGCAGGGGGGCTCGGGGAGTTTCTGTGCTGATTTTTGGACGAGTGCTCCCCTAAAGGCATAATGAATTCATACAGTCAGTCACGGCCAAAGAGGGAAACAGCGTGACTCCTCTGTCCATGAAAAGGTTGATCTGAATCTGCAGACGAGCCTGGCTCCGTCTTCCCACTCATTCTCCGACACATCCTTTCTCTCTGGAACACAGGCTTGTCTCACACTCACATACACATGAATACGTGCTCAGAAATGTCTCTTACTTCATCGTGCATTTAAAAACCCCTTGATGAGCTGCTCCACCTCACTCTTCCTCACAGCTCATCCAGTCCCTCATTCAGGGGTGAAGAAGCCAGAAATACGCTGATGCTTTAAAGCATCTTTGAAAAATCCCCAGGTCATCAAGGTCATGTGATTGCTGTTATTGCCGACCTTTGACCTCTGTCCATAATTACAAATTCTTGTTTTGAAACATCAGAACTTTATTTTAACCTCTCAGGAAATTGTGACTTACAGGTAAATGTGTGTAAAATAATAAATCCGGGTCGCTATCTGACCCGGATGTACTTTCAACTATTTACCGTTCTTTATTTATGTTTTGTTTTGTCGCGTGCCTCCTCCTTGGAAAGTTGTCACTTTCAGCTGAGACTCGTTTTAAAAGTCTCTTAAAGATATAACTCAAAGCTTTAGATTTTGTGACAGTATAAGGATTTTGGAGAAACTACACGGAACCTTCGGAAGAGCTTCAGTTTCCTCCGCAGTGTGACCTTGGTGTCTCACTGGAAACAGACATCCAATCCTGGCAGCGGCAGCACGTAGAGGCATTTCCGGTGGCAACAGAAACTGCCGCGAGTTGAGGCAGCTGTCAGCTGTCACAGGTGTTCAGGCCAAAGTCCACTTGATAGTAAATACAACTGTTAATAGTTTAAATGCAATTGGAAAGTAGAAGTGTGAGAGTCTCTCTTTGGCGTATTGTCACACAAAAGCACAGAATACAGTTATTCAGCCGTGAGAGAATAAATATGAATGGAGAGTGTGCCTAATCATACCGATGATAAAAACTTCCTTTGTGGTATTTCCATCTACTTCCGTAAAGTTGTATTCAATACATTGCTACATGAGCATTGGCATATCTGTGTATTATAGCTAAAATTGAGTTATTCACAATCTTATGTAGAATTTAAGGCAAGGACAACAATTGAAAGTTTTGGTTTATCACACATGATGTACAGTATCAGTCACACTGTAACATATACTGGGAATACAGTCTTTGAGTTCTTATCTATCCATAGACACCAAGCTCATGCATATGGATCTGATGGATATGGAGACCCCCCGAGAGCTAACAAACCATCTGATAAACTTCCATAAGCCAGAATATATATATTTCATTGAATAAATCACAAAAAGCTTTAGTTGCTCTCAGACATTGTGATGGCAGTGACAGCCATAGATATATATATAAAGGCCTTTGTATATATCTATGGTGACAGCTGCCTGTAAACAGTGGGGTATCAGCATGGGTATCAGAGCCAGTGAGAGTCTCTGACCCCGGAAGTGCCTCTACGAGCTACCGGTGTATCGATTTGAGCTTTCCAGTACTGTCTCCCTGTGTCAGGAGCTTCTCCTCCCAGCTCTGTTTACTGTACTGGTTATAGAAAGAGTCTATGGTGCTGGAGTCTGAGCTGGTGTCATGTTCACATGTGAAGACATCATCAGGACGAGAAGCTAACAGTAGCTAACAGTGACTAGCATTAGCTGCCAACCAGCGGTGGTTCCAGGAAGACAGACTGACACCTCGGGGCAACGATGCTGCAGCTGGGGGATGAAGTCACCCTGTACTCGGTGGTCTTCGTGCTGGTCCTGCTGGGGACCCGGAACCCGTTTTGGACCACCGTGCTCACCGCGTCCCTCTACCTGTTTCTGGCCATGTTCAGGTTCCCTCAGGTACCAGCCAGCCGGGTCCAGCAGGTCCTGCACCCCGGCTCCGACAAGGTGTCAGCGGTGGCCCACCGGGGCGGGGGGCACGACGCACCGGAGAACACGATAGCAGCCATCCGAGAGGTGAGAGACACACATGCTGCTCCGGCCCTTCTTAAAGGTACTGAGTGAACCAAGTACACTGGTACACAGCAGGACAGTTGTAAAAGCTGTGAGGAGCTAATGCACCACATGAACTGAATGCAGAATATCTTTTATTTGAGAGTTTTAGAAGAGTAGGTGGAGAAAGCCTCCACAGACACAGAGAGAACATGCACACGGGTCCACATCTTTTCATATTTCCTCTCTTCATCCCACAGTATCTTTATAAACCCGTTTTCAAATTAAGAAAGCGACGATTATGAAATGTCTGTTTTCTAGAAAAAAACAAACACTTTGAATATTATACCCAGATAAAAAGCCTCCTGAAATACGTTGCTTCCAACTCTCATATCCATCTGTTCTCCTCCAGGCCAGCAAAAATGGGGCCGGAGGTGTGGAGCTGGACCTGGAGTTCTCTGCAGACGGCGTTCCAATACTGATGCATGATGAGACTGTGGACCGGACCACTAATGGGTCAGGACCACTCAGCCAGATGAGACTTTCTGAATTACGTAAACTGGATGCAGCTGCTAAACATCGACTGAGGTAAGAAAGGGGAATATATCTAGGAAAGCAAACACCAGCATACTGGGAAATATACTTTTTTAAGCTCTAGGTTCTAAGCTGATAGAATACCAGATGCATCCAAGTGTATCCATCAGTTTGTCAAATTTGGAATGAAAAGCATCTTGTTGTGCATTTAAATATTTTCATTTCAACCACTCGTACATCCTTGCTGATTTCCTGCTGAATGCAGAGTTAAAATGTTACAGTAGGCTTAATGAAACAAGTTAGTTAACTTATTAGTTAGTTAGTTGTCTATAGTAGAACTCTTAGAGGTGTGGCAGCAGGTTTGACAAGTTGTGTGTTTTTGAGTAGGCTGGAATTTAAAGTGTAGATTACGGTTGGTTAATCTACTTTATCAGCGTCTATCTCTGTAATGATTAACTGGTACTGGTTAATTTCACTACAGAAGAGAGATAATAACTTTTAAAAAGTTAAAAGTGTTGTTTCCCAGTTATTTTGGATGCATGCAAGTTTGACGTAGCAGTGTCACTATTGTGTCTCCGTCACCAGCGAGAAGTTTGCAGGAGAGACGATCCCAACCCTGGAAGAGGCCGTGGAGGAATGCATCAAACTGCAACTTGTCATCTACTTTGATGTCAAAGGTCATCCAGATGAGGTGCAGCCAACAAACCCAACAAGCCCATTATATCCAGTCTGCGCATGTCTGTCATACGATGTTGATTCAATTGATCTGAATCCAGTCAACATTGCATAATGCTGATGTGTTTAAAATAGACCAGAGATAGTGTTAACTGCGTTCCAGCACAAACTGATCATAGAATATCTGCAGGGGTCTTTCAATGAATCAAGTATATTTCTTTACTTATTACCCAGGGTGGAAAGTTATTTTTTAAGTTATTAATTTACTTTGTTACTTTTCTAAAGCTCATAGCATTCCAAGATGCAGAGCTGTTTGGTGGTGGTTGTTTCAGGTCGATTTTCTGTGTGTCCACACGCACACACAGCTGCTAGTTACCACCAAGCGGGTGCACCGGAACACAAACGCAACGACTTAAAGCCTCACACACACACACACACACGTATACACTGCCAACAGTCGACTGAACTGCAATAACCACATTTCCCTGCTCTCCTCTCAGGCGGCCGCAGCCCTCAAAGAGCTGTATAAGAAACATCCAGTCCTCTACAACAGCAGCATCGTCTGCTCCTTTGAGCCTAAAGTCATCTACAGGGTAAGTGGGCGCCTGCAAAGTGTGAATATCTGAGCATATCTGCATCAACAACCCAACGTGGTGTTTCTTATTATATTGGACCTATAGTCTGCCTGGGCCTAAGCCTTAACCTGTACTTAAACCTGTCTTAGTCCCCATCTGCATCAATGTGAACGCATATAATCATTACAACCCTAAAACAAGTAGTGCAGGTTCAAGAAACTGTAAAGCCTAGCTCACCTCTGTGTTCAGCAAACATAACCAGCACTTTGTTTCTGTTGGTCCCCCAGATGAGACAGAGTGACCCAGAGGTGGTCACAGCATTGACACATCGACCGTGGAGTCTGAGTCATTTAGGAGACGGTGTCCCGAGATTCTCCTCTGTATGGAAACACCGCTGGATGACACTGATGGACGTAGTTCTGGACTGGGCTCATCATCATGTGCTGTGGAAGCTCTGTGGCGTCTCAGCCTTCCTGATACAAAAGAACTTTGTGTCACCGTGAGTTTCTGCAGCTGAGAATCATATACCCTCATCCAAACTAGAACCTTGAAGGGATAGTTCACAGTAAATAAAAAATTCACTCAGTTTCTACTCACCACTTTGCCAAAGGAGGGGTGGCTGAAGTGTTTGTGAAACACTTGAGTTTCAAGGGTAAGCACCGTTACAGCCAAATCCAAAACAATTGCAGTAACTGGTGATCGATTCTTCAAAAGTGAAAAACATAAAATCCTTCATCTGTGAGTAGATACGGAGTGAATTGTCATTTTTGGGTGAACTATCCCTTTAAGGGAATATCTTTGGGCTGAAAAAAGGCATCATTATGATAATTTGTCTCACAGGGTGTTTGTTGAACATACTGATGTTCCTGTTCAGGAGGACATAAGTTACTGCACAGCCTTTATAGGGCCGTGAGAAGCCTATCCTGTGTATTTGTTTTATTTAATATTACCAGATAGTAAAATATATTTTACACTTGAAATATCTGCTCACTGAAATGTAAACTAGAAGTTCTAAGAAAGTCACAAAGAAGTATTAAGAAAGTACTAACAACCTGTGGAACATATATCCAGTTGTTCGTACAAGAGTCTTACTTTGTGTGTGTCTGTTTGTGTTTGTTCTGTGCTGTATACAGGGACTATGTGCAGTACTGGGCCCAGAGAGGGGTAGAGGTTGTAGCCTGGACAGTCAACACAAAAGTGGAGAAGGAGTATTACCACACGCTGCTCCAAGTCAACTACATCACAGACAGCCTGGTGGAAGACTGTGATCCTCATTACTGACACCAGACTGAAAGGCTCAATCACACACACTTGAGACAACAGCCCTCATGGACGAGATGTTTCTCTTCTCCTCACCGCCATGTGTCGTGATGGAGGAGAACACACAGGAGCCACTGTGTTGATTTGATCTGATCAGACTGGGTGACATTCTTAGTCACATGATCACACATAACAGGTTTTATTTGGACATAATCGTTTTAATGTGATGATGAATTCTCTCAGACATGTTTATAATAGCTTCAATACAAGCATTTTTATAGCACGTGTCTATAATAGACCTTATTCAAATGTACTGTATTCACCCACTCAGGAATACAATGATTTTATTGTCTTGATAATTGCCTCCATCTTGCTGTCTCTATATACAGTATATATGCACTCCACTATAATGTCATGCACCATCTGTGCTTTCTACTTAGTTATCACCATTAGTCTTGAATGAACTACCTACAGATAATAATCACTCATGGAAAATGAATGAGTACCGATCAACATTTTTATATATTTAATACATTTGGAACTAGAATTGTCTTTAAAATAATACATATAAATATCGGTTTGTTGAGCCTGTGTCATTCTTCTGTGTGGCAACAATTTACTGTCATAAATGGAAAAGCAGATTGAAGTGTTTACATCTTACATGGCTACAAAGGCCGGTGTGGGGCAGCTGCATTCAGAAGCAATACAATCTCATTATTACATGGCTAAGTTTTTAGTATTATTTTTTAAATAATGACATTTTGTCATTGCTTCTTGGTGGTGGACCTCACTGGGTCTGTAGAGCAGATACCAGTCACTTTTTGCCTTTATATTAACCTATTTGACTGTGGGTCTTTAGTAAGAACAAATCATCCTTCTGCAGCTTTTCTCACATTTATTTTGCTCCACATGATAACAGCAGCAAGCAAATATGTAGTAGCAAGAAAGAAGGAGTGAATGTACGGAGAGCTGTGAGGGTTTAAAATCGCAGTAGAGTTGAGTAATGAGACTCTGACGTCTGAGTGAATGTGAGACTGACTTCTGAAATGTATACGATAGCAGCTCCTCACATACGGCGCAGTGATGGGCAGTAAGACGGAAATAAAACAAATGGTAAACATGTTTCATTGCAAAAAAAGCAGAGGTGTATCTGATAACACCAATAATGTAAGCTTCAAGTGAGACGACTTCATGGCCTTACAAACTGGTTTTTAATTATACAATACGTTTTATTCTCTGTTAGAAAAGCTTTCAGACTGACTGCTACACTGTTTGTAAACTATCAGCTGCTTTTGTGGTTGATCCATAGAGATTTTATTCTGAGAAGACTTGAAAAGTTTAAATACATTAGATTGTCACTCTAAGAAGTGAGACTTAAAGAACTTGACAAATAAGTCATGATTTCCTGGGTGAATATTGTGATGAATGATTGAATTAAATGTTGTATTTCTCATTTCAAACTGACATTGTTGTTTGTTTTTTCTTGCACCCTGGGACAGCAAAGGGACATTAGAGGAAAATGTATGTCCTGGAATAATGGAATGAAGAATCCGGGTCCAAGAGGCCTTTAACCTTTTTCAAACCACTTTGAATGCCTGGACCTGAATTCTCCATGCCTATATTTTTGGACATAACTTTGCCTTTAACTTTTACGCCTAAAATACAAATTATATACTAAAATAAATGTTATTATTGAGTAGAATGAAATACTGAGAATGTTATTATTACTGATTACTGGTAGTGTAAATATTACAATGTGCAATCTTATGGAAGTTCAGAGGAATGAAACAGTCCAAAGGCGGTTTAGAAGAGTTTCTAAACCGGATGAAGCCGTCTCTGAGCCTGTGTATTTCCTTCCATGAGCACCAGTGGTTTGAGGATGTAGCTCCTGCCACCTCTCTCTTTGACTTGTTTGATTTCTTCTGGAACAGCTGATGGTTCCCTGAAGATCAGCTTCTCTTGCTGACCAACCGCAATATATCTCCAATCTCCCTCAGTACTACTCAGCTATAGTTTGACCTCAGGTTGACCTCTGTGCTGCTGTCAATACTCAGGCTGAGGTGTGTGGACTGTTGATGATTAGCTTGTGGGCCCAGAGACTCAGGTGACTGACCCAGATAGTGCAGCTGAGTGGGGGGGGATGTTGTGTAGGATATCACCCTGGATAAGCCCGTCTGAGCCGCTGCTGGTGCCGGCTGATCTTTCAGCTACTGTCACAGGTTAGCTGACGTCTCACAGGGCTGATACAGGAGCTACCAAACATAATAAGACCTGACGCAACATACAACTAGTGATCCAGGGTTTTGAGTGGCACCAAGCACGCTGTCATGGCAACCAACAATTGTCAGACTTCATTAGTTAAGAAAACTTAGAGAGCAGGAATATCTGCAATTTCTGCAGAAAAATATCGATCCTCATTCTCCCCATTTTCCTAGTGAGCATGTTTATCTGTGTGAACCTTTATAGGTGAAGGGTGATCCTGCAGCCCCTCCTCCAAATCCGTCTGAGGGGGTGTGTTTTGACGTCACTGAAGGACGGGGGTGCCCGCCTGCGTAAAGTTGCACGACCGGAAACAACGAGCGGGCACAAGAGGAGTTCCAGACTTCAAAGTAAAAGCCTCTCGCACGCGTCCTACTCATATAAGCGTTAAAGAAAATCCCAACCCTCCACTTCATGAACACTGCATTTTGATTTTCAAGATGTCGAATATCAGACGGATGAATTGGATTATTTGTAATGTTTTCATCAGAAACTGTAGGTACTATCCCAGTGTGGATTAATAATGTGACAAATTTGAAATCCATGGCAGTGATACTTGGCAGTTTGACGACAAATAAAGTGCAAAAGGCAGATTAACACTATTGTCCCCATACTAAAATACAGGAAATGAAACAATATAAAATGAATAAAAAGTAAATGGCAACCAGCATTTTACCTGTAAAATGAACATAGAACGTTATTTTCAGTCTTATCACCTAACACAGCTTAATAGTAAAATAAATGTTCATACCTCACCACTGCCACTACTCCTGGGTTGTTATGAACTGTTGCAAAAGAAACGATAAAAAAGGACACAAACACAAAAAGTGTGTTAGCCTTATCAAGAGGACACGCCTGCTAACAGACCTGCGCTCCATCAGCCTCTTAACTGCTGAGGTCTTCTCACCTTGATTTGCCGAATTGGGCCTGGGTCCTATTCTTCCACCTCTACATACATTTTGATTATAATTATTCATTTTCTTCTCTTTTAGGCTTTTGTATGTAATTTTAATCTATGTTGTATTTGATGGCCTCTTTCAAATCCATTGGTTCTGTTTCTTCCAGAATGCTGCTGCAGCTTTGCTCTCATTGAAGAATCCAGGGCCTGTTACTTTTAAGAAAAAAGAAAAGCAAATGTGAGCATGTATCACAATGCTTTGTAAAGCACAAAAATTTTCCGGAAAAGAACGCATAGATATTTTCTGATATATGTAGTGAAGTAAAATTGAAAAATAAATCTACTGCAGTGGATCATGTTGGTGGATCGTAGATTGTGATCGTAGACCATAGATCGTGATGGTTGATTGTGACGGTGGATCATGATTGTGGTGGTGGATGTTGGATGTTGGTGGTGGATTGTGATTGTGGATTGTGACGGCAGCTCATCATGGTCTATGATTACAACAAGACTGCTTGATGTACTACTCTTGTTTAGGGTTAATGAGAATGTCGCCCCCCTATGAGACAAATTGTGATTTGTGAATAAATATAAACATTTCAAATAGATTTATTGATTAACTAATATGAAGGTTAATGAAAACTGTACTAAAGCACAGTAAGAAAGTAAATGGGTTTGTCACATTGCCACTGGTGATGTAACAAACACACACGGGGCATTTATTTTGAAAATCAGCAGCGGACGTGTGTGTTGTTGAGTGCGAGTGGCTTGACGCTGGTGAAGGATGGTGTGTTTCCGTCCTGATGAATTATCTAAAGTGTGCAGTGTCCTTGTCAGGGAGCAGAGGAGTCGCACCGAGTCCCAGAGCAGCGGCGGAGCAGCGGAGCAGCGACGGCAGAGTGTCCGACCCGGAGTGTCACTGTCCCCGGGCTTCAGGAACCACAGGTTACGCTCCTCCTCTCCGGGAGAACTTACCGCTGATCCCCGGCATGTGCAGCGGCTTTCTCCTTGGGTGACCTACACAGCAGCCCGGGCGTCCTCACGGCTCCACACCTGCTGGTGAGGAGGAGCAGGGCGGCGGGTTCCACACTGCGACTCTGCTGCAGGCGTCAGGCCCGAGAGGGGAGCAGCGGGGCCGGGGAACACGGGTCGGTCCGGTCGGTGGTGGTGGCTGCGTCAGGTGGAGGACAGAGGAGGCTGCGGAGTTCTTACACACACACACACACACACACACACTGGAGCTGTTGCAGGTTACAACACATGATGTACACAATCACCAGAGGTCCCAGCAAACTTGCTACACAGCGGAGGACAGGTGAGTGTGTGCGTGTGTCTGCGTGCGTGCGAGTGAGTGAGTGTTTGTGTGTGTGTTTTTGAGTGAGTGAGTGTTTGTGTGTGTGTCGGCATGATGTAACGTCACGTCAGCTTCATAACAAACCGAGCACGAGGATCATTTCCCTCCGGGTTTTGTCTGTCAGGTCCAACACAGCAGATCGAGAGCAAGTTCAGCGACTTGAAGCTCAGACCGACGACCTGGCTCACGTCCGAGTAAGTAGTTTGTGTCCGTGTTTGTGTAATATGTGCATGTGTGTGTGTGTCCATGTGTTTCAGCAGCGTGGGCCCTAAATATTACTCCTCACGTGCGCCCTCAGAGCGATAGTGTTTCACCTCGCTGTGACCCGGGTGCGTCCATTATCGGACATATACCTTACCCTTTACAGAGTGTGTGTGCGTGCCTGTGTGCGTGATATGATCAATTCATCAGCTGTTTAATTGAACACTTGGCTGAAGTCACTTTAGTCTAATACAACCTTCACTAATGCAGACGGTGTTGACAACATATTAGAAACACATCTGAGTGTAATCTAATATAGTTATTTAATGTCATTATAAACCAAAGACCAAAAGTTATGAATGCACAAACAGCAGGCCTCATTTAACCACAATGCATTGCAACGACAAGATGTCTTGCATTTTGGACTAGAATGACACTAGAGCACATACCTCTAAGTGTCAATAATAAGGCCCAATAGTCTCCACATGAAACCACATTTAAATTCACCACATCTGGATTTTGATGTGGATTTGCACCGGATTCTGACAGGTGGGGCTCAGAAGATAGAGCGGGTCGTCCACTAACCAGTCGGGCCAGTGGTTCGATGCCTTCACTACGTATGACACAGTTTCCTTGGCAAGATACGCAAGAGCAGAAAAGTGCAATGAAAATACAGAGCATTTGTATCAGTCCCTACATACTGTATATCTGATTCATGAATCTTTTGGAGAAATCAATGAAAATTTAAAAATATCTCGCAATGTTAAAGAAATCCTCCTGATCCTGATCTGCAGGAGTCAAGATAAGGGGTTCTTCCCTGACTCATGGTAGTGCTAAACTAATAAATGAGAACATAACTTAATGAAGGCTACATTTCTCCCTCTTTCTCCTCTCCACCAAAGTCTTGTGGTTTTACCTCGGCAGCACATTGTGTGACCTTTTTCCTGGCAGTCGTTGAAAGGCATTCTTGGATTATCAAGAAACGTCTAGACACATAAGCACAATTCAAAGCCAAAAAGGACACAGAGTTAATATTTGTTTAGTTACATGTAAAAAAAATGAATATTCCTGCTTCAAGGCTCCACCCGAGGCTGTGAGCATCACTACAGTTCAATAATCCACCTGCCAGTCTAGGAACGATGAAGTTACCTGAAGTTAACCTTCTGCCTGCATCAGTACATATTGAGATTTTCCACATGAGTTTTGTGTTTGTTTTGTCTGAACCCCTCAAGCTGACGCTCTGTGATTAACCCCCCCTCTCGTCCCTTCAGCTCGCCACCCCCGAAGATTGTATTCAACCGCCTCAATGGGAAGCGCTACCACGGCGCAGCCACGCAGAAGGCCAGCTGCCCAGCAGAGGGATTCACTCCAGCACACGAGGAGAACGTCAGATTTGTGTATGAAGGTGAGGGTCACCGGGGTCATCAGATGGGAGGTTGTAGATCCTGACACCAGGAGAGACTGGAGGTGTAAGACTCAAGGTTACAAGATCATATGTTGTGTTACTTTTTTGTTTGTTTATAGTTGATTTTCTGAACTGAACATTTAGCTGACAGTGGTTTTAAATCAGAGGTGAGACGTCAATTGAGGGAAAAAGAATCCGCAACATTTTTTTTACATTGGATTAATCGTTGCAGCTTCTTGAACTGAACTAACAGATTTTTGGGGGTTAGTCGGACAAAATAAGAAAGTTATAAATCAACAGATTCATTGATGATGAGAACAACTAGCAGTCGTATTCATCTTCATAATGTTCAGCAGTATTTCAGGACATACAAGACGCTGGAGGCGTTGTGTGTTTTCAGGTTATCTGTTGCTCTGTCAGTTCTTCCCACACCCACTAATGAAATAGCTCAGGAATTCTGTGAGGGAAAATTCTTGATTGATTCTTCAACTCAAACCAAGAGGTTTGTTTGGACTCAAATGTGACCTGATTAGATTTTGGTTTGTAAAGGTCAAAGGTTAAAGATGGCTGTCATTTATTTGGCCTCTTGAACATGATATCTCATGATTGCTTTGAAGGGGTTTCATTACATCTGACACAAATCAGGTTTTCAGGGTTTTTCCGTCCTCTAAAGCTCGTCACCATGGTAACTTGTGCTGAATGGCTAACCTGTTCCGGAGCAGGTTAAGTTAGAGATAAGAGATCAAGCAGAATGAAATCTCAGCCCACTGACCAATCAGATCCTTTAGTACCACAGACTGTCTGCATCACTCTACGCTTCTGCACTTGTGGGAGTTACTGATATGGATGAATTGAGTGTTAGCGGTGGAATAACCTGACCAGTTTTATACTTTTATCCTTCCCTTAAAGTAGGATGAATCTTATGTAATCTAAGTAGCTTTATCCTATGAAATAAAATATGTATTAGGGGGATACATAGTTAACTGATTTACCTTGTGACAGCCCCCCTTGTGATAACTGAACTTGTTAAGTTTGAGTTGAACAAACTTAATTCATTGGTGTGTTACCAATTGAAGTCATTGTTTAAGTTGGTCCAGCAGTTGTTGTTTCCAGTGCACATTAAACCACAAACACATGTTCAATAGAAGCTGCCCTTATGGGGTGTGAGGGCAAAACAAACTGTCCAGACACAGTCACTCAGAGGAGACTGTCAGCAAAACCATCACTGTGCACTATTCACCCTGTCTTGAAGTTTACCCAGCATGCCTCAGTACTGGGCAGTAACCTCATGCCCTGGTGGAAATGAATGACTTGGCCTGAACCAGCCATCAATCTGTGTTACTGTTTGAGCGCTGTCAGTTGTGTGATGTTCTTTTGTGACGCTAAAGTTCATCTGAGGGAAAGAGCTTTTTTCCTTTTCTCCAGCGCTCGCATCCTAAAGAAAAACCTCTGTCACAGCCGGTCGACTCGTTTCAAGGCAGAAAACCTGATGGGCCTGAAAAAAACCCACAACTAATGGCGCCTCTAGGCATGATTACATAGTTGTTTACCCTCCCTCATGCACACGCACAACCAGCTACTTTAATCTTTTCTGTATATTTGCCTTACTGTTATAAATGCTGCACAAACTATGTGCATCTCAGGGGCTGAAGCTGATAAACAAACAGCAGAGTCCAGCTTAGTTCTAAGTGAGCTGCTCTACATTAGAGTTTGCAAATCAACTTTATAGTTATAATCTCATGAAAGTGGAGCGTGATCTGCCAGGATGTTTGAAATGGAGGAAAATAGGCAAATAATTGTAATATGATCCATGAATTATTCCCTGTGGAAAAAGGTGAAAATAACAGACCGATCTGTGCCAAAATGTAATGGGTTCTTTCTAGGCCCGTGTTTCATCCCTCCACCAAGTTTAATGGAAATCCATTGTCGTTTTTGTGCAAACCTGCTGATAAACAATCAACAAACAAACAGAAGACAACATTCTTGGCCGAGGTAAGAAAATGTCATTTGCACATCTCCGCCAAGGAGGTTATGTTTGCATCTGCATTTGTTTGTTTGTTAGCAGGTGTACTCAAAAACTACTGGACCGAATTCCATGAATTTCTGTGGATGGGTTGGTGTGGATCCGGTACCAATGGCGGATCAAGGGACTTTTTTCACTTTCCGAAATCCTATACATCAAATCACAATTATTAGCTTCTCCAAGAAGGTCATGTTTTCACCCCTGTCCATTTGTGTGTTTGCAAACAAGATCATACAAAAAAACACAACTAAAGTAAAGTAACTCAGTTTATGTTTTTTTGTCTGTGTGCAGCGTGGCAGGAGCTGGAGCAGGAGCTGGGGGACGAGGACGTCAGGAAGTCGACCGTCCACCAGGGGCCCGTTCAGTACACAGAGAAGATCCCCAGTGCTGCAATGAAGAGTAAGTCCCTGACTCCTTACACCAGGGTGATTTGGATTTTCAACCCGTTCCCATTCACTGACCTTTTAAAGTAAATGATAACCCTTCTCCTACTGTGTAACCTGCTGAACATTGAACCAGTACTCGGACAGGTTAGTTCAACACAACAGGAAACATGAATGGCTGCTCTAATCTCTCAGCATGAATCACAAACCAGGGCTTTATCTGTAGCCAGAGGTAGACTGTCGTAATATGTTTCTTTAATTTTTAACTCTTCTTTGGTTAATGAGATCCGGACTGTTCTAGATAAACCAGCCCTTGATGGTTCACACTCTGTCTAAGGCTCTGTAAGGTCATTTCAGTCGCTTAGGACAGATTCTTCTTCACCCTTTTTTATCTTATTTAAGGCTCTGAGGCTCCCAGTTGGTAATGTCTGTGTTATGCAATTACTATGATCTTTTAGCTGAATTTGATCAACAGTCCCTTGGATTGTGATGTTTCTCTGTTTTGCTGCTCCAGTAATGACACTGTCATTTTGTCCAGATTTAAATATTTCAACAACTATTGGGTGGATTGCTATAAATTGCTGCACAGAAATGTATGGTCCCAGAGGACGAACCCTAGTGATACAGGTGATATCTTGCAAGTTGGATTACAGGATAATCTTTGGTTAAAGACTTCCCCAGCGAGTTTAGTTTTTGGTGCTATTAAGGAAATATTAGCATGCACGATCAACATCCTCGGGATTAACAGTTAGCTCAAAGATCTGAATGCCCCGGCCTCTGAAAGATTTTTAACACAATTTAAAGCTTTATAATTTCCAAAGAGAAAACATTTGTCTCTAAATAAAAGCTGCAATTGTCATAGTAACCACATCAGTAGACCAGTGCATGAATGCACTTGTACAGTCCCTCAGGTTTCAGGTTTTTACATCTGCGCAGATCCTCCCTCCTTTCTTTTAATATCAAAATTGTAGGGGGCATTCATGTGAGAAAATTAATTCCCCTCTGTTGTGTCTCGCTCTGTCTGTGCAGACTTTGTGCCCATAGACCTGGAGGAGTGGTGGGCTCAGCGCTTCCTCGCCAACATCGCCAACCTGTCATGACCGGTTGAGGCTTCGAGTCGGGACAGGAAGCACTGCGTTGATGCTCCATCGGCGACAGGCGCCACAGGAGTGACGGCGGGAGGAGCAGAGTCCGTCTCCAGGATCTGAGGCACGATAGGACAGCATGATCGTCATCTTGATCTGACACTGCGTAGAGAGAACTGGGTGCACAAGACAAATCTGCCATGAATGCACCGACGCTGACCTGACTGTGAACAGAGCGGACTCCATTTTGTGCTGCTACAAAAGACCCGTCTCTCAACTTGAGTGACGTGTTGGATAGAAGTTGAGAATCTTTTTCCTCCTCCTTTATCAAGTGTTCTCTGCTGTCTGTGTGTCTTTGCTGAGCTTTGGATATGAATCTACTGAAGAACAAAACAAGTAAAATGGCTTTCAAGAAACATTCTGTGTGGAACAATTTCTTCTAATTAATGTATTTTGTTGATGTACACAAATCTGAATTTGGTATTAATAGAGGTGAAATAAGGATTTATTATACCACTCCAGAAAACATCAAGATTGACTGAGGAATCGTTTTTGAATGAAAAGATCTTCTGTTTACCACAGAGCATGTTAACATTAACCTTTTTGCATTCTTTATTTTCTGTCAGTCAAACCTTAAACCAAACTGTCCTCTACTTTAAACAAAACGATAAAACTGTGAATCAACTTTTGAGGAATCAAGTTGATCAGGAGCAAACCAACATCTTTTGTAAAATGCTCATAATTTAAAGTTCTAACGGCCTCCTCTTTTCCGGAATGTCATTGTCAGACAAAGGTTCCAAACACTGACGTCAAACCGGTCACTCTCTGTGTTTTAAAGAGAAACTGTAACAGTTTTTTTCCGGCCTGCTCCTCTTACACCCGCTGCCTTAGTCCTCTTTGCCCGTCTGCGGCTGGGTGCAGAGTGGCCTGGCTTGGCCGTGGTGAAGGTGATGCACTGAGAGTCCAGGTAGTCCATCAGCTTGGCGGCGCCCAGGCGGATCCCGGCCGCCTTGAGCTGCTGTTGGAGCTGGGAGAGGACCAGAGGCTGGTACTGGAGGATCTGACTGTACAGCTCGGAGTCGGACAGGATGAACGAACGCACGGCCTTGAGGCGATCCTGAAGTTTAGTAACAACTTGGGAGGCAGAGATGCCGCCATCGCTGTCTGAGTCACCATCGGAAGTGAGGCACAGCTCTGGATTGGACCTGATAAGAGGGAGGGGAGTGGTAAAAAAAAGACACTGTATCAATGAAAGTTATCTAAAAACTACAAGTACCACTCCCATTTGTTGTGATAATACACTATTTTACACCACTAATAGAAAATGTATTATTGAATGTTGTCAATCTGCCCCATTTTACCTCCAAAAACTATTACCTACTATATTATACTTCTAGTACTCCTATAATCTTGTCATTATCTACTGAATCGTTTCACAATCAAACATTGTCTATAAAATGTCACAAAGTCAACAGAACAATGTCCCACAACCCAACAGGACCTAAATTGATAGTTTCGTCTGATGAATAGTCCAAGATGCAAAGATATATAATAGTTTAAAATAATCAGAGACAGGAAAACTTTAATACATAAGGAGCAAAAGTGTTTGACAGGTGACAAATCTGTAAAGCAACAAATTTGTAAAGCAACAAAACTAATGGTGCACTGACTCAAGCATGGAGCCACGTAACACCTGAGGCGATTCACTCTGTACCTTCCAGAGTCTTCACTGGCGGCTGTTGAGGAGGTGTTGGACCCCTGTGAGGCAGAGAGCAGCTCTCCCTCCTCCTCCTCCGCTCGCTGTTTCAGAGGGGAGACGGCAGCCGGCGCACTGGGCTCTTTAAACTTCACTGTCTGGCTGCCAGGAGCCGCTGAACTGGTGTTAGGGGGGGGCTTCCTCTTAGCAGCACGCCCCGCAGAGGGTGCCTCGTCCTCGGAGTCTGAACTGACCAGCTGGTGGGTGTACTGGTGGATCTCCTTCAGTTTGAGGATCATCTGGCGCTTGGGTAAAGGCCGAACGCCAAACCTGCACAGAGGAGACAGTCAGACGACAGATGGAGAGGAGGAAAACAAGCTGAGAAAGAGGAGGAGAGCCAGACAGACTCAATTGACAGTGACACCAGGTAATCAGATAGTCCCTCAGTTAATAGCATTTAATTCAAAAGAAAAACATGAGGGTAAAGAAGGTTGAGGAGATGAGAATGAACTGACTGACCTGTTGAGTTTGTTCTTGAGATCTGGTGTGTCCATGTCAGAGTAGTGGGGCATGGGAGTGATGGGCACCACGGAGCCGTGCTTCTTATTGTGCATTGATACTTTTGAGACAGAAACAAGATGATATTTCATGAGCACTACAGCATTTGATTTCTTTATCATAATTTCATCTACAAAAGATATCTACCTGCTTTCTTTATGTCATTTTCCTGTTTCCCACTCATTTCAGAATGAGGATAGAGACAACCCGTAAAGCCATCGAGCTTAATAATTTCTGAACTAAAGTATGAACCTTGCACTTGACACTTGTTATTTCCCACAGCTGACCTTGGGGCTGAATTCCCTGTGGTCTTTTGAGGCTGCTGTCAGTGAAACGTAACATCAATATCTTTTAAAACATTAATACGATGTCAAACATCAGTGGTTTTTTTACCCTTAAGAACTGAAATCTCGGCCTCAGTATCTGCTGATGATTAATTTGGACAGATGGAAGATTTCCGTAATCAAACTCTGCTGTAAAAATCGGGCTGGACGATATGGCCAAAACCTATACCAGGATAAAATCTTGGTATAGTATTAGTTTATATTGATCAATATCGCAATAGATTTCAAGTAATTAGGTTTAAAGACAGATATTCTTTGTGGGAAGAGAATGACACTTTAAAACATTTTACACATCTGAGGTAGATCAATTATGTGTTAAACCTCCTCAGTGCGATCAAACTATAAACATTATATTGTTATAGATTGGAATTTGTCATATTGCGTTAACTAGTCACATTGTTTTATCAAACATCTCTTTGTAGATGCATAAGAAAAAAAAACTTCACTCAACAAAATAGACCCATATATATATATTGTTATGAAGGCATTTTGAGTGGCTGTGCTTGCATCTGTTTACACTCATTTGGAAATGATTGTTCTGTTTTAGTAACCCAACCATACCTGGTGTTTTGAGCTGAGCAGGAGGGTTCAACCTCCAAGAGAGAGGAAGAGCCTCCTCTTGTTCCTCCTCCCAGCTGTCCCATATTTGGGGGTTCAGCAAGCTGTTGTGCGTGTCAGGTGGTGACGGGGTGAAGGAAGCGTTTCTATGAGCCTGTGCGCTGGTGGTTGGTTGTGCAATGTGGGCTTTAGATGGAGAGGAGTTCCCCAAATCACCAACGCTGCTCGATGACTGGATACAGTGACTTGATGGTGGAGGATGAGAGTCAACAGAGGTTGTTTCTTTTCGCTCCAGGCTGCGTTCCTGCTGGCTGGATCCCCCGCTGTCCTCCAGCCTCAGACTGAAGCAGCCGGGGTTCGCTTCCACGCAGGCATCCAGGCCCCATGAGTCATTGAAAGCAATGGGAGGCTCATCCATGAAGCTCTGCTGGAAACTAGACTGGGCAATCTCTACCTCCTCACTTTCTTCTTTTGCCTCCGTCTGTTGTCCTTCATCACGTGAGTCTTTATTTTGGCACTCACTTTCTCTTTCTGTCACCTCATTTCTTATTCCCCCTCTTCTGAGCTTATCCCCTGTGTTCTCATGACTGCTGGACTCAACAGAACGTTGACTCTCACTGGAGGACTTATGTTTCTGTGAACTATGAAGACCTCTGTGAGATGAAGAGGGGGAGGACAAGGGGGAGAGGTGAAAGCTCCCTAGCTCTGTCTTCTCTGGGCTCTCAGATGACGCCCTATCCCCCTCCTGACTGGTCGACCTCTGCTTGTCGAGGCTGCTGTTGAGCGGAGAGTCAGCAAGAAGAACAGGGAGCTGTCGGAGCCCCGTGTACAGGGGAGTGCTGCTGTAGGGCTGCCGCTGGACGTGCTGGGGTGTCTCTTCCTTTGAGTAAGCTTGGAGGGGAAGACGGTGGGATGAGCTGGAGAGGAGTGCAAGCGTAAGTTTGTGCGGGAGAACTGCAGACACTTCTCTGTTCTTACTTCCTTCATAACTACTGGTTCTTTGAGGGGAAAAGTGGAGATCAAAGCTGGAGCTACAGGGAGCGGTCTCTTCCAGTTTCAACCTGGGAACGCTGCCCTCTGTTGGGCCAACGCGGGCAGAAACTCCGGTTGCACTGCTCGAGGTGTGAAGTGTGTTATGAAGTGGTAGAGCAGGGGAAGAGAAGAGAGAAGAGCATGAAAAAGACGATTCGCCTTTAGGGAACAGCTGTGTCCTGCAAATGCTGCTTTTGGTCTGGGTGGAGCTGGACCTGCTGGAGCTGGTCTTACTGCATCTTTCGTGCTGCACCGGTGTGGACGGGATCAGCCAGGAGACTTCAGGGGAACAGTCTTGACTCGGATCATAACCAGAACCTGGGTGACCTTGACCCAAGGCTGCAGATGGATCAGGATTCAACTCTAAACTACAGGACACTTTATTCTCCATGAGGGGTTCTGTAGGTTTCGGGATTGACTGAGGTTGGATTTGGGTGTAGCTCTGCAGCTTCTGGACAGCGCAAGGAGAATGTGTCGAAGGACTGTACGGTCTTAGAACAGCCACATCTACCTCCATCTCCTCGCTGGAGTCGGACAAAACTATGAGCTCTGGCTCCTTCTTTTTGGGGGGTGAATCAGGAGAAACAGGAACACAAATACTACGAGGAGCTTGGCTTTCTCGCTTCAAAGACAGATAATGTTTAGGCACGTCCAGTTCCCCCACCTGACAAGGGGACAGACCTGCGACAGGCAGGTTGGACGTACTGGGTGGAGGGCTCTGGGAAAAGTCGTCGAATCGGCTTGGTGAAGACTGAGGCAAAGTTCTACCGGAGAGTTTGCATGGCGGTTTATGAGAGGACTGGTGTTTCAGGTAATGTGAGGTGTGTGTCTTTGGTGGGCTTGAGGTTGTAGGTGACAAGGAAGAGGGGTCTTTCTCCTCGTAGACACCCCAAGTGTCTGAGAAGAGGCGACTGTAGGTGAGATCCAGGCTGGGGTCTGGCTCAAGTTGAGAGTTCGGCTTTGGAGTTTTCTTACTCAAGTCTCTTTTAGCTTCTGTCAGTTCTTCCTCTCCATCATCTACATTTTCCTGCTCTTCATCGTCCTCTACTGTATTGTTCTCCTCCTCCCTCTTTCTCTGTGTTGCTGCAAACTCGTAGATCTCCTCCAGCTCCTCCTCGTTCACCTGTTCCTCACAGATCTCTCTTTCACTGGATGCGATATCATCGGTTTGATGATCCTCTTCTTCCAACCTTCTCTCCTCATCATCTCCACCATCAGTATCTAATCCCTCGTCTTCCTCATCATTCCACATAGAGTGGAGAAGCACCATGAAGGCCTGGTCTGTTTGGTCGTTTACGTTCTCGCCCTGGTTCGTGTAGTCTGCCTCCTGTTCAGGAGTCGGTGACTCACAAAGCTGCTGCAGCTCCTGCAAGTCGAACCTTAAAGAAACACAAAAAGAGAAGAGTGATTGCATGATGATAGAATGAACTTGCAGCTTTTTTTCTTGTCATTTTAACTTGAAATAAATGTCAGGTACAAAGTGTTGTCTCGATGTATGGGCGCATTATGATTATGGTCTAAAAACAAAAAGTGATCAAAGTGCATGGTTATTATAAACGTCTAATATTTAATGTCTGTGCTTTAATCTCAACACTTACCTTGATGCCAGCTCTAGTATGTGAGGTTGCAGTGAGGCTGGGATGGAGCAGTGGGCCGTGTACAGGTACTGCAGCAGAGCGAACACAGCCTGTCCCGGGACGTCGCTCATCAACACCCTCTGGGCTGCAGACGAACCCTCCTCCTTCACCCCGAAACCCCCTTCATGTACCTGGGAGAGGATCAGAGGATGGACGACGGAGGAAATAATGAGTTGAAAGTCAATGAGTTAGATATATTGATAGAAGTTCTAGGCAAATATTGGATACCGGAAATTTGTCTTTGCTGTATTGTGTTGTAAAAAACACACATTATATTCAATACAAATTCCAAGATTGGATTTGATTACTTCAGGTCCACACATCACCACTCAAGTTGTTCGAGCTAAACCTCTGTGACATGCACCAGAAAACATTTGCTCATCTAAAGCTGAGGTACAGACACGAGTCCAGTACTGTGATAGGGACACATGTCAGTCTTCAAAAGGTCCTCTTTCAGTTTAACTGCATTTATTGATGAATAACAAACTCTGAAACTGAAGAATAGGGGATTTCTACTTAATTATGTAACTCTAAACTAGTAAAAGAGCTGTGCTCATGGTTGGATAATTTTTACCATTTCTGCCAGCAGGGGGCAGCGGGTGTACACCATGAAGGAATGGGCAAAGTAGACGTCTCCACTGTCGACCTGGATCTGCACATCACTGAGCTGAGGGTTGTTCACCATGCTGCTCAGGTCGGACTCCAGTCTTGATAGTGCCACCTACAGAGGGACCAATGATGCACGATCAATGTTTTTAAATGGAGATCAACTGGTGACATTGTATCTATTAGTGGATACATCTGCACTGAACTGAAGATGAGAATCACTTCAGTTTAATGTGATCATGACTGGTCTTACCTGTCGGTGGCTGCCTTGCTCTTCGACTCCACCTGGCTTGTCACTGTTCCTCTGTGCTTGTCTCTGTGTGTTTTCTGAGTGTGTGTGTGCCGCCTCTGGCAGGAAGCCGCTCACACATAGGTCAGCCTGCTCCTCTGACTCCTCCAGGTGGTTTGTAGACAGACGGGCTCTGCTCTGCTCGTCTGTGGGAACAGAGACAATCACGATCTGAACTTTAACTATGAAGCATACCAGAGAGTAGAAGTATATGCCAATCATTAAAAAAGGAAATGTAAGAAAGGTTTCTTTGTAGAGTTGTGTATAGGGCTGGGCGATATGACTCCAAATCAATACCTCGATTACGAGAAACTGACATAAGCAAAATGAAGCTGGTTTGAGGTTATAAATGTCGGATTTGATAATTTTCGGTTAATTGCCAAGCGCTACTTGTGTATAAAGAAGAGAGAATTTTATCAATGTCTTCAATTTTTCCCCTTTCTCCTAAAGGGAATATCTATTTTTTTTGTATTTGTTCTATGTTACCGACATACACCACTATTAACGATATGTTTACAGAGAGACACTGTGTATGACCGTACTATTCATTAGGATAATAACCCCCCCCCCAAGGTAAACACACATCTCATGAGAAAACAATTTGTTTAATGTGTGTGTGTGTTACTTTTGTCACTGCCCGAGGTCATGTATCTGCACTGTGTGGGGGTCATGCCGTCTTCAGCCAGCTCCATCAGGTCCCTTAGGGCCTGGCTGCCCACTGGGTGCTGTCCCGTGCCCGGGGTGGAGGGAGCCGAGGAGGAGGCTGCAGTCTGGAAAGAAGAAGGCAGGATGGAGCTCCTGGTCCCTGCCACCGGAGTTCCTTCAGTCAAAGGTCGCAGAGAAGACTCAGACTTGTTTCCAGCGTTCAAAGGGGCTGCAGCAGTCTAAAGGTGGAAGAGATCAGTTTATATTTAACTCAACTGTTATAAATGCATCTTAATCTTAATCTTAATTAAACTTTTTTTAAATCAAAATTTAAATGAGTCACGAAAGCCTGCATTTTACATATAAATTTAGAACGGGATCACTTTTCAACACTGAATATAACCCCCTAGTTTTTCTTATTTACAGATTTTTTTGAAAATGACAGTAAATTTGTCTGGAATAGGAGATATTCTTTTACGTCACATACTATGTAAAGCAACCTGGTATCACAGAGGAATTGTACGTTTTTGACCACCAGTCAAATGATCAGTTTCCCCACGTTGAATACTGCATGTTTAAAGATTCAGTATCTAAAAAAATGTACTGTGAATACTTCATATTCAAAGTGTGATGTTAATGAGAACCTTATTTCTTTATCTATAGTCACAGTATACTATATATGCGCACTTGGTTCCAAAAGTCTGACACCAATTTATCTATAGTGAATATGTTAGTTTCGAGTTAAAATGAAGCCTACAGAAGCACGTTGTAGCATTTATTCATGTCGTTCTTTTTACGGTAATAACATGTTAGTTTGTGCCGAAAGGGAAATGATGAACAAATAAAACCTTCAAAAAGAAAACAGCATAGTGCTAGTGTCGAATTATTGACATTTCTTTCAGGGACATATGTGAAGTCAGTGTTGTGAGTTTTGGTTGCATTGGTGCATTTTTGGATGAAGAGGTGAAGTCAATATATCAATATCATGGATGAGGATGTAAACTGAACCGGACCAAATATATGAGAAGCAGCTATCAGTGCAACTGTCTCCCTCGTCCTTAATGAATATGTCATGCTTGGTTTTACGTCAACAGGTTTAAAAGGTTAAATTCACTAACCCAAATTTTGGAAAGTTCTGCTGTCAGATTCTACTGATAAATAACAGTAATTCCCTTAGTTTCAGACACTTTATATATGATTCTGCACAACCAAACCAGACGGTGTTAACTCCAGTTTTATTTCTGTTCCCCACTGAAACCTGACAGACATAATATAACACGATATGTAATCAAGTCTGTGATCTCTTACCTTTGGGGTTTCCCAAGGAGTAATGAACTCTCTGAGCTCCTGAGTGTAGAAATCTGACTGACTTGAGAAGCTGCTGCTCAGCAGTGTGCTTTTCTGCCAGAGGGGGGCCGCCCTGCTCAAGCCACACAGGCTGCTGGGACAGCGGGTCGGGGTGGGGGGAGAGGGGGCCCGGCTGTGGAGGAGGAGAGCAGAGACACGTTCCTGCAGCTTCACCAGGGCTGCCTGAGCATCCTGAACGAGCAGGAGAGGAGGAGGACGAGGGACGGCTCCTTTTTTCTTCTTTCTACGCCCTTTACCTGAATCAGGTGGAGGAGAAAGGGTTTACATGCCGTCTGCACAAGTGAGTCTTTTTTCTAAGTTCTAATCAAAGGCAACTGGATTTGCTTGAAGTTACTGAAGATGTTTCAGCTCTTATCTAGAAGGCAAATCCAGTTTCTGCCATATAGCACTGGAAAATACCAAAGAATCTTCACAGACATCTTAAAGTCCTTAAATCTTCACATAAATTGGGTAATTAGGTATAATTTGTACTCATCATCTATGCATTTGGCGACTACCCAGACAACAATACAACTGTATTCTAAAACCAATCATTACCCAGGGTTTATATCATGTCTTAGTATGTTAAATGTCCAACAGAGACACAACTTCAGGCCTCGCCAAAGTTAACACATACATGCGGACACAGAATACACTGATTGCATTCTGAAATATTTCTTCGAGCAATCACAAACAAAACAAGAAAACAGCTTCTACTGTTTCACAAGTTATCAAAGTGACTTGCTTTAAAATTCCCACATTATTAAAACAATAAATGTACATACACACATACATTAGACAAAGTGTAAAAACTCCTGTTTAATTGTTCGCATCAACTAAGTTCCTAAATTTGGTTTCTTCTGTCTTAACATGACCAATCTAAAAAGAAGAGGATACAGCAAAGTAAAAGGCAGGTTATACATCCTAGGAAAATTATGAAGAATGACGTTACTACCAGACACACAAGGGTACCACGTCTAAGATGAATTAATCAGACACGAGTCCGAAGTGTGAGAAATAAAAAAATCGAATTGAACCAAGAAGGTTATTTCATAAAAACAAAGCTAAAGCTTAGAAATAATATATAAAAGTTATTCTAATATGTTTAATGGTGTATTATAAAAGCTCTACTACTGTACCTGTGTCTGGTTTCATCACTGCAGTCATGAAGGTGTGAGCGGCAGCAACCTCTGTTTTTAACTCTCTCTGTGCCTCCCTCTTTTGTTCCAGCAGGGAGGAGGACAGAGCCAGAGCCACCATGGTGTCTTCATCCATAGGATCGGTCTTCTTCCTTGGCTTCTTCTTCGCTGGGACGCCAGGCTTGGAAGGGCCTTTCCTTTTAGTGCCTCCAGTCTGTGGGTGTCTGTGACATTTGATCAAACTTTGTTAGTGAAAACTATTTATATTGTAGGAAAAGAGGAGCAATGAAACATGACATGGTTCAGTTCAACATTCTCAGTCAAACTGAAATCCAGCAATGGGAGTAACTTGGTCCATGCAGGGATGAAAACAGTCACCATCAAAGCCAACAAATGTTTATGGAGAAGTTGCATCACTTATTGTTATTGACAGTCAGCTAAGAGGTTTATTAAGGTGTTGTGTGGTATCTGGACTGACATGATGAGGCTGACTCACGCTGTGTTGACAGTGGGGACGATCTGGGTCTCTTCAGCCTGTCTCTGCAGAGCCTGCAGCAAGACAGCTGGAGGTACGCCCATGTCTGAGGAGCAGCGCTTCAGGTGGGACGAGCGACTCTTCTGGGACTTGAACGTCTTACCACAGATCGGGCATTCAGGGAGAGCGGGGGGAGGAGGAGGGGGTGGGGCGCTCTCTTCACTGTCATCTAAACACCTATAAAGAGGGATCATTCTCACTGTCAATGTGACTAACAGTCTATTGCTCGTCATCTCTCGTAGTCAGATCACCAACAGAGCTACAACAATAAAAAATATTCATGTCCAAACCTGTTGGTATGTTGTGTTCGCCCATCGGGGGTCATGTGTGACAGGTCTCTGTGGCAGATCTGACAGAAGAAGAGGCCTCCGTCCTCCAGGTTCCCCGCCTCGGCCTCCGCTGCCTCCTTGTCCAGCTCCCGCTGCAGCTTCAAGGCCAACGCCTCGTCACTGTCTGGGTGGAGACCAGAGGTGCTGGGTTCTGGAGGATCTGCGCAGAGAGACGAGGGTGGACCGGATTCAAAACACATAAAGATACAAAAGACGCAGAACCTAAGCACAAGAGAACCATGAGCACAAACACACAAAGAGACCTGCAGAGCCAGGAGATAATTATTGGGTGGGTTTGTCTGGATAACAAATCCCTGCTCACATTACACATTCTTTAGTGTTAATAGAAAAAGGTTGCAGCCTTAACTGTAAAAATTGCATGGAAGTAAATCAATACTATTATTTAAAATTATTATAATCGTCATTATATTATTACAACAATATAGTTAACAAAAGGAGCAGGGGGAGAAACACAGCATATATCTCTGCTGCTTGATGGGTGAAAGACAAAGTGATTAGAAATCTATTCAAATAGCAACATGTCATGTCACCTTGTCTTTGTGGCGGTGGGTTCGGAGTGCGGTCGTTCTCGTGGCTTGTTGGAAGGGTCGCGTCCCTGTGCACCAATCTCTGAGGACTGGCTCTCCTGAACTGTTTCATCCTGAGGAGCACTTTGTCTTCCGCTGTCAGGACTCTCTCAGCTCTGGCTCCTGAAGGCACACCCGAAGACCCAGCGTCTCCAGAGTCACAGCCAGCCCCACTGCAGACAGACTGGGCCTCCGTGACTTTTGGCCGAGAGTCCCCATCCTTTTTGTCGTTTCTCCTCCTCTTGTTGCCCTCGCTTGCCTGACTGGAGGCTGACTGATGCTCTGCTCTCCGTGGAGGCCTGGGCTCACCTGGTTTCTTGCGGACTCGTTTCAGGGGCTTGGAAGCGAGATCTACAAAATCCTGGTCAGAGTCGTCCATGATAGTGACATTTTCCTCCCACTGAAAGGCCAATGGAGCTGCTGTCACAACCAGCCTGGAAGGATAGATGGTATAGTAGGTAACTGCCTCTCCTCCTGGGACAGAAACACAACCCCCTCTAGGAAAAAGAACAATATAACATTAAATCTATACAAGACACAACATTTAAACATGAAATAATATGATTTGTACAGTTGTAAATAAAGAAAATATCTAACTGTTGTATTTTAGTGACTTAGAACAGACTACTACCTTCCACACACTTTATACCCAGGTTTATGAATAGGAAAGTCTACCCTAATCCACATAGGGATTTGCAGGGATATAAAATGCCCTGTTAAGAAGTTGTGCACAACAAACACATGACCACATTAGCAGGTGCGTGTTAGCAACATCTAATAAAACAGCAACGTTATCGTTCAGTACAAACGCAGCTTCGGTAAGAGCATTTTAACAGAGAAATAACGTTTTGGTCGTTTGTTTATGTTGAACATATCAGCTAGCCTCCTAACTGTTCATGCTAATACACAAGACTCACCCAGGATTTAATGAACGAGCTCTTCCTCTTTCCGCCTCATGGTTCGCGGCTCTGCTGCGTTAGTCCTTCTCCTGACATTTCAAATCAAATATAACTTCATTTGTTCATCGGTTGGAGAATAAAACAGACGAAACGCTCATGGAGGTGTATTAACATTTCAAAACGACTCCCACTCAGCCGCGTCACTGCGAGCTTCCCGTCATGTGACTCTGGGCCAACCAATGAGTAGTCGTCCGCTAGGTCACGTGACTAAAGCTGAGGAGTAATGTGTCACAACTTGTTTCATGAGCAGGCGCATCTATGAAGGCAACATAGTAAAACGTGTTGGATTAAATATTTGTGAATGACTGTTTAGATTTTCTATTCTCCCAAACAAACAGGGGCTGTTTACAACCAGCATCTTGTGGTGGTACGTTTTATATTATGGTCCTTCTAGGATACTATAACAGTAGATAACACAGTGATGTTCAATTTCATGGAGAAAATCACAAAGACCTGAATTTCTTCGATCAAACTATTACAACTTTTAAGTTAGAGATAAAAGTAAAATTCAATGTATTATCACTCCTATTCACAAATAGTGAATATGTATTGATTTAAGTGTCCCATTAGAGACTCTGAGCTGAGCACGCCTCCATTTTTTGTCTAAAATATCTACTTATAGTAATGAGCTCATTTTCATTTAGCATTCTTCAGGAATATAAAACCCCTAAAATAAATCCAGCATTGATATTTAACTTAGTTTAGATGTCAACCAGCTAAAGCTAGTTGCCTCACAGTTGATAATGTATTTAGACTCATATTATAGTTAATGTAAAGTTTGCGGAATAAAAGACTACTGATTTAACTGAGTTTTTTTGACCTGCAGTATGGCAGATGTGATCTGAATCTCTGGTCAGTTATTCCTTCCCTGAGAAGATCAGCGTTATCTCTAAAGGAGGGCCAATTTCCTGATTTTGTGCAATGTGCTGTTAGTAATCATCTTAAGTGATCGGAAGCTGTCACCAACTTTACTCAGATCACATAGATCTTATATTTTCAAATTGTGATTTAAGTCAGGATTTACACATCCAAAAACCGTATTTCCTCCCTCCATCTTTTGATATTTGTCAAAATGTATTATCTTGGAATCCAGACTTACTTGTTAATTTCCAATGTTTCCTTGAATTCCTTTGATAGGTTAAAAATATTTAATTAAAAATCATTCTTCCAATAGGGCAGTAATCAGTACTTGTTCTAATTTCACTGTTTTCTGGAAGTTATATGCAGTCGATCAGAGCTGACTGTCATTTATATATGCTTTACACAGGTAGTGATTAAACTCAATCAAATAAAAGGTGAGACAACGGATGAGGTATTTACCCTTCAACACGTCCTTGCAAGTAACCGATTCAAAACCTACAGAATGAACCTTTTTTAAGTCTCCAAAAAAGCTCCACCTTAGAAGAGCTGCATCACAACAAACTATCGTCGCTGTGGCAAAACCTGCAATTACCCACACCTTTCCAATCAGACGTACAAACTGATGTCATGATTAATGGTTTCATCAGGGTCAAATGTTTGCTGAAGACATGTGCAGACACAGGACCTCAACCAGAGTTGTGTAGATGACACTTATTTTTCTCCACATTGTTGCTGGTGACTGGATGATAAACGGGCGTCAAGTTAAAACAAACAAACACAAACCAAGATGAGTGATACCTCATTATTTAGCCAACAGACTACTGGAGTTCTTCTGCTGCACACAGTTTATTTAACAATATGGTATATAAGTAAGAAATGAGTCTTTAACCAGTATATACAGTGATTTCATTCTCTCTTCCTTATATTTATAGTATTTTGCTTAATAACTTGATGTACAATAGGAGAAAAAGTAAATCCCCCTAATTCAAGTTTTGGTGTGAGAGGAATGAGGGTTGACAAAACATTTAACATTTTTCCAGGGTGATTCTCAAACGTGTCCTTCATCCCTAGATAACACACAACTTAGTGTACAATTTAGGAAGGGGCATCATGGGATATCTGGCCTATGAACAACCGGTGATCATTCCACCTCAGCTTAGGGGGCTGGTCTCTTTCTCACACTCTCTTTACACTTTACAATATTTGTATGACAAAAATGTATGACAAATTCTTTTTAATG
Source organism: Pseudopleuronectes americanus (assembly GCA_038501795.1). Taxonomy (NCBI): domain Eukaryota; kingdom Metazoa; phylum Chordata; class Actinopteri; order Pleuronectiformes; family Pleuronectidae; genus Pseudopleuronectes; species Pseudopleuronectes americanus. The sequence goes on from CM076721.1 coordinate 15,708,446, forward strand.
TCAAAGCAACAATTTTCTACACCTGCAAGACACTTCTTTTTTTCAAATTCCAGGCCACTGAGATGTAGATTGCAGTCGTTTGTCATCTTTGTTGGTGAAACCAGTCAAAGCTGTGTTTCTCTTAGTGACTGTGAGGGTTTGTGTCAGTGTCTTCATGTGTGCCTGCATACATGCCCGTGTATACACAACCTGGCGCAGTCCATTTCCTAGTTTTAATACAACTGAGTGCTCTTCATACACACAAAGAGGAAGGGAGCAGTCCCTGAACGCATCGTCTTGGAGTAATGGTACAACACTAGATTACAATTGCCAGGAGTGACAGTTTGAGAACAAAAACCTGGCCCAATTCCCAGACAAATTATTTTACAGTTTCAACACAAATATGCTTAAAGTTTTTTTCCAAAGGTACAAAATAAAAAGATATGAATAATATAATGAAATTGTACATTTTCCTTAAAAAAAGAAAGAAGAATGAGAAAGGCATGAAACATACCAAAAACAAACCAAAAATAAAATTGAGAATTGAACACATTTGGTCTCAACCAAAAAATATATTCTTTTGTGATTTAAATTTTATGTTAGAAGCATCTTGCAAATTCCTCCACATCTTATAGAGAAAACAACCTTCCACTTGGGTTTAGGAAACTATTCCCCAGAAGTGTTGACTTTTTTTTGTTTTGTATTTTTCTCAACCAAATTTTCTTTTTACAACAACTTTTTACTCAGTACAAAAAAACCATTCTCAACCATAGAAAGAACAAAGCGAACAGCATAAAGAGTAGCTAGGAGGAAGAAGAGCATTGGGAGGATGGGTCCCTGGGAGTGAGATTGTGTTCCCAGCAGAAATGCTACAATCCCTCCACAAACTTCTCCAGAGTGTCCCCTGTAGCATCTCCCACCATCCCCAAGTCACTGTTCAGCCCCGCTCTGTTGGGTGTGTTAAGTTGCGGCAGCATGGCACTCTGTTCTGGTGTCCCCAAGTGTCCCTGCTCCATGGATTGCAGCGAGCCCCCGAGTCCCGGGTGCGGGGAACCCGAGTGTGGCGAGCGCTGGGGCTGGATCTGCGGCGATGGACTGGAATGTGGCGGCTGTGGCTGCTGTTGCGAAGGCGGACAAGGGGACTGGACGGGCGCAGGGGAACGGACCTGGTTGCTGAGGGTGTTGGCTAGTGTGGGCTGACCAGGAAGGTGGGCTCCACCCTGGGGCTGGCCAGCCAGCAAGTGGGTCTGGGGGCTCATCGGGCTGGGCTGGGCGGGGGAGCCCATCTGCTGTTTGAGGACGGCCTGCTGCTGCTGTTGGAGCATTCGCTGATGCAGCAAGTTCTGGCTGGGGTCCATCACCATGCCTGGCTGGGCCATCTGAGACAAGGATGGTAGCTGGCCCGTGGGACCCCCAGCTGCTCCTGGGCCTGTCTGCATGGCTATTTGCTGCTGCTGCATTCGGATCTGGGAGTATGTAGCTGCTGTACCCTGCGTTTGTGCAGGGAACTGGCCAGGGTGGCCCTGAGGCATCACTCCCTGCTGTTGCTGCTGCTGCTGCTGCTGCTGCTGCTGCTGCTGCTGCTGCTGCTGCTGCTGCTGCTGCTGCTGTTGCTGTTGCTGTTGTTGCCTTAAGAGCTGCCGACGGTAGAGCTCCTGGAGCTGGGGGTTGTTGTTCATCAGCTGTCCTTGAGCCCCTATAGCTGCCATGCCCTGTGCAGGAGGCTGCTGCGGCTGCTGTGGGGGTATCCCCGGCCTCTGCACTGCTCCTCCTGGTATGGCCATGGCCTGCATTGCAGGCATGCCGGGCTGTTGTTGCTGACCTGCTTGCTGCTGCTGTGGCTGGTTGGCCTGGTACTTGGCTGTTCGCTGTTTGATGAAAGCAGCCATTAGCTGAGGGTTTGATTTGAGGATGTTGAGAACTTGTTGCTGCTGTTGCGGTGAGCTGGGAGACTTTAGGGTGCGTAGGAGGTCCTGCAGGGCATTGGGAGCTATAGCACCAGGTCTCTGGGGTGTTTGTGGCCGGGCACCTGGTTGCTGTGTTATCAGAATCCTTTGACCCTGCTGCCCTGGTAGCATCATGGTTCTCTGCATGGTCATGGCCTGCTGTGGCGTCTGGCCTGGGACGAGACCTGGTTGTTGAGTCTGAGCTGCCTGCATGGGCCCTGCAGCTCCGGGCCACTGTCCTGGGCCCATGCCAGTTTGCATGACCTGTGGCCCCCTGGGCCCAGGCACCATTTGCATGGGTGGCTGCATTGGTCCAGTCATGCGCTGCTGTGGCTGCTGGGGGTTCATGGGCAAGCCGTTCATGTTAACCCGGTAGCTCTGCTGGTTCTGCTGGGCCTGCGCCATCATCTCGATGTGCCGCGCCATCTTGACTGCAGCAAGGGGAGGCTGCTGCTGCATCTGCTGAGGTGGCTGTGGCGCCTGGGGGATAGGAGACTGCTGCTGGTGTAGAGGGGAGGCCTGGGGCCCAGGCTTGCCCTGGGACACTGGTGCTTGAGGCTGGGCGTTGCGAGGTGCATTGGAAAAAGAAGGGGCCATGACGCCTGCTGAGTTGGGTGTCTGCGGCTGATTGGAGAGTGGCTGCTGGGGTGTCTGGGGAGTGTTAGGCTGGCCATGGGAAGTCGGGGGTACTGGGGGCAGCTGAGGCCGGAGGGGATGGCAGCGGCATGGTTCTTCCCTGCATGGTGGCCATTCTCCTCCTCATCAGCTGGGCCTGCTGGAGCCTGTGCTGCAGCTGCTGCTGGCGAAGCTTGTGCTTGATGTTCAGGCAGAACGGGACAGGACACTTGTTCTCCTGACAGTGCTTTGCATGGTAACAGCATAAAGCAATAAGCTGCTTGCAAACGGGGCAGCCACCGTTGGTTTTGCGCTTGCAGCCCTTGGTGTGTTGAACCACTCGCTTCATCTTCTGGCAGGATGGCAGAGAGCAGTTGGCATTGCGACACTGACAAGCATGGACCAGGGACTGGATGCAGCGTTGGATACTGAGGCGTCGGCTCTCCTGCGGGCTCTTGGAGGCTTCTCCACTCTGGCCGTTGCTGTCGTCGTCCAGGCCGAGGCCCCACTTCACCATCTGGTGCTCGTGGCCTCTTATGTTATAACAACTGATGCAAAGATCAAAGTCCTGAAAAAAGGTAGTGAGAGGGAAACAGTTAACAGGAGTTAAAAAGTTTCAAAAATGTTTTAACCATAGGTTTCATATATGATCTCTGTGATCAAGTCCACTTCCCTTGTCTGTATATCAAAAACTGAACAGACTTCCACCTTATTGTTTTACCTGCTGTGACTATGTCAAAACATAGTAAGGCACAAAAATAGCAGCAACTCACCTCACACACGGTGCAGTGCCAACGTGTCTCCACATGGTGCTTGCACTCGTTGCAAGTGTAGACAAAACGATCTTGTCCCTGGTTGTGCAATTCAACCAGCATGCACATGGTGCTCCACTTACACCTCCTGAGGGAGCTGAACTCCCAGTGCTTATCTCTGGCCAGAGTGAGGAAGGCATCACGGCCGTCCATCAGGTCGCAGGAGAGACAAGGGTCGGGGTCAACGATGGGCGGCAGGGTGTTGACCAAGGGACCAGAGTGGAAGTGAATGACAAAGAACACCTTCACCAGAGAGAAATAAAGACAAACTGGAGTCAGCAAAGCACAAATAAAGTAAAACAAGTATTTAAACTAGGGATTTATATTATTGATTACTCAAATACATTTTTGTATCTATTATTTTCTGTATAATAAAACCAGATATTTTACCATTAACCTTTACCCAAATATATTACCCATTCCAAATTTACATGTTAGTTTAGTTCAGATTTGTTTAACTATTTGTAGTAATGGCAATACCAATTTAATTTGGCCCAATGTAGTAATTGATTTAGTCAGCACAGAGTGCCAGCTGAAATTTACATATTCAAAGATTCACTTTATAATAACATGTAAACAAAGGAAATGCAGATAAAAGCCGGACCTCTTTGTGCTTCTCCATGGAGGCGTACAACTTCTGGGACAAATCATTTGCTACATTCGGCATCCCAGGCTTCTTCTTATTGGCTCGGCTCACACTGCTCTTGTTTTTATTTGTCTTTTTGGTGTTCTTCTTCTTAGCATTTTTGCTGTCACCTGGCGTACCCTGAGGAGAAAAATAGCTTATTAAGTCATCATATTCTCTCATCGTGTGGATGATTGACAGTCTTTCCATCGGTCAAGATAGTTCAATTCACAGTAAAGATTTTCATACATTGTATGATCAAACATCATACAATGTTCTTACCTCAGGAGTTTCAAATGAAGCTGTGTTCTCCTCCTTCTTCCTCTCCTCCTCCTCCTGCTCCAGCTCCTTGATGCTCTCCTCCAACACATTGGGCCAGAAATCACCCTCAAAGTAGGGCAGCTCATTGGCGCTGATCAGTCGGTCCTCAGTCGCCTGTTTGAAGATGTCCTGTGGATAAAAAAAGATATCCACAATTTAAAAACATTATTCTTAATATTATTATTCAAATCTAAGCAGAGATATGACCGGAAACAGTAAATCAAAACGACTTAACCAACAAACCAATATACCTTGTAGTCGTGAAGAATCCTCTCTGCAAAGGCTTTGTCAAGCATCTTCCTGTACCACTCCTGCAGCCTCTTAGGCTTGGGATCTTCTGATCAGAAGGATGGCAGTGGAAGATGTAATCATCTCCTTCACTGGGAGGGCATGCCCAGATGTGGCCCTGGGCGTACCTGCAGACAGTGTGAAAGGGAGGAGATATGTTGACCTAGTACAGGATCCAGTCAAAACCTTCTTTCCCAAGACTCTTCTCCATGTTGTAAACTTTTGAGAGGTGAAGCAGAGTAGATGGGTGAGGCTTACCCGAGTTTCTTGACATATTCTAGATAGCCGATGAGGATCTCGTGGTACACTGCTGTTCGTAGAATCCGAGGTTTGAAGAAGTGAATACTGTCAAGGTATGATATGTAGACCCGTCTGCAGAGGAAGAAAAGAGGACCATGGGAAATATCACAGGTCAGATCCCATCTCTACAGCCAAATACCCCATGTAATAATTCGATGTACAGACCTAGTGTTGGGGAATGGGCTCTCGGAGCCGTACTCCTGCACGTGCATGCCAAAGAAGCAAACGTCCACACCGTCAATCTCCTCAAAGGCGAAAAGTGCTTTGGTTCTGTAGGGAAAGGTCTCAGACATTTCACCCGTGTCCACAAATCTGTAGAAATAAAGAAAATAGAATTACCACCTCACGGTTGTACGCTTTCAACAAGCAGTCACATTTACAGTCACGTCTGCTGAGTCATATAATTTACATAGCGATTTAATGAAAAGTATGAAGTGTAAGGATATTGCGGTATGGCCAAAAACATAGTTTGTCAGGTCACATTGACCTTGACCTTTAACCATTGCACATGAAAATCATACCAGTTCACCACTGAGCCCTACTTGTGGAGCATTTGTGCGAAATTAGAAGAAATTTCCAAGAAAATGTTCTCCAAGCCGCAGGCAAAATAAAAGTCACTAGCGCGTATGTATTAAAACCAATATTAAAATGTATTAAGATCTAGTCATCTACACAAAAACCTAGAACATTTCCTGAAATCAGTCTTGGACTTTTGGAAACTAAAACATGTAATCTGGTGATATGAAGTTAGGAGAGGCTGTTTAACAGTAAGGTGCGGACTAAGTAAAGCTACAGATTTGTTATACTTTATTTGACCAGGGAGTAAAAATACTCTACACACCTTGTAAAGGTATGTAACCTTTAAACCATGTGGTTTTAGATGACCCCCCTCTAATGAAAATCACCTTTCTAACCTCTCTCATGTTCATATGGTCTTTTTTTTTAAGAGAAGATAAATGTGTTTAATGGTTAATCAATACCAGGGGAGGAACTTCAAAACAAGAGTCACAAGGTGTCTGAGACGTTTGCTTGTATGTCGCTGGTTTATAAAACACTGAAGAACATAATGGGATGATTCAGGTCAAGAAGCCTTCAGCCAATAAAAGAAGCAAACAGTCTTTAATCCATCCACCTGAAGATAACAGGTTTCAGGATGAGGGCCTCCGCCCTGTGAGGATGGGACGAACGTCGCAGACTTTGATCTTGTGTGAGGAAACTGTAAACCACTCTCAGGGAGGGTATAAACTCCATCTTGTCAAACCAGCAGGCTCCACCATTACTCTAAGTGGTACAAAACCTTTATATATGGCAGTCAGCTTTGTATGGCAGGGACAATAATCAAATCAGCTCAGGGCAAATAAGAACTGTGCCGATGCATCTTCAAATATAAGAATGTGAGAGAGGTACAGGTCATCTACAACACTATGGCCGCCCTTATCTTGTTGTCTCATTTATAAATAATAATCATATAAATGCTCAAAAAACAAATGCATATATTACTTAGAATTTTAATTCGGTTTTTGGTCAGGGCACTGGTCCTGAAATCCTTATTGTCCCCCAGATGACCCATCTATCTGCATTCAGTGATGCTCTCACCTGGATTTCATGCCTGGTTTAACCTCCACTGTTTTGTCGGAGCTCGCCACCACTCGTACAAACACCTCTCCAGCCTCTGGGTGGTTTTGTCTCTTCAAGTATTTATTCACACGGTCCTCTATGTACATTCCCAATCTAGTTGACTGCAGCCCTACAGTGATCAAACACAGGAGAGATATTACAAAATGTTCAATTCTAAACTTTCTGCAGGAGCCTTAAAATGAAATATAATAATGATAATAAGGAAATCACTAGAACTGATGATTGATACTTTAGTGATGGTATTTAGATCTCAGTTCTGTTTATAATTTATACAAAGGTCAGATATTTTGTAAAGGGCTACAAATATCAAAGCACAAGGCCTAAAGCAAAGCTGTGACTGTCGCTCAGGTTCAGGTAAGAGACAGTTTCTATTACCTTGTGTTCTTGTGAGAAAAAAAACTTAATATGTGGACCTTTTGAAGACTGCACTGAACCATACAGGGAAAGCTAGTCGATTGACAATCAATAATCTAAAACAATTGGGATTTTTAAATTTGTAACCAAAAATGTCAAATGTGAGAATGATGTTTAAAGTGTTTGTCATGTGTTAGGCTGGATATTTCTGGGTTTTAGACTTGTCAGAAAAACGAAATGAATATAAAAGAGCAGCACTAACGTTTTGCAGAGAACTTGTTGTCCTTCTTTGTTTTTCCACTCTTCTTTAAGCAGTTTTCACAAATGAATCTAGAAAGAGATCAATTAAAGACGTATTGTTACAATTTGCACATTAAATATGTGAAGAAAAACCTAGGAGAAGCTGAGTAAACATCTCACCCTGACGGCCAAATGACGTCGTAGTGTAGGACGCAAATCTGGTGCATTTTACGTCCACAATCTTTACATTCAACAAACCTGAAAAACAGCAGAGACAAGTACAATACTTCACATATCCACATGAACTTAATTACAAAGGCTACTGCAATGCTCTGTTCTTACATGAATTACTGACAATGTTCAATGCAAAAATATTCATGTCCACATCATGTTTCTGATGCGGCTGAAACAGCAAGAAACTCATCTCCATTCAAATCAATGTTCCTCCAGTCGTTACACAATTGCAAGCAAGCCAATGCAAGTGTGCCTTTGTGGGAGGTCCAGTAAGTCCAGAATTCTGCATTTGATTTAACATTAAGTCACAATGAGAAAAGCAATCAGCGTGTCAAAGGGCCCTGCGTTCTCTGACATGCTGATTGAGTAAGTTCCACTCAGCAGGTGGCGTTGTCGAGTTGCCCTGTGGCTTCACTGAAACCGATGCGATTGATCAAAAGGTTCAGAAAGAAAATATGCAGACTGTGAACCACAGGCACAGAAACAAAGCCAGATGTGGATGACAGAAAATAACCCTTAAAAGATGTGATCTGTTCAAGTGCAAGGATTTTTCAAGGCGAATCATATAAACTTCTAGAAAGGAAGTACACAAAGAAGATAAAGTATTTCTCTCTGTGTTCGTCCCACTTGATGAAGGGTGTGGGGATGTGTGTACTTACGGTTCGGAGTCGAGTACGTCATTCTTCTTCCGTTCAAACTGGTCTTTTGATATCATCCTGAAAGGTGAGGGAGAGAAAGGGGGAAGAGTCCTTTTTTAGTCTCAACGGCCACTCAAAGCGCTTCATATCACAGGCCACATTCCCACAAACAGCTCTACTATAAGTGTACACAGTGCCGATACAGTTGTCAGGGGCAATTTAAGGTTAAGATTCTTGCCCTAGGACACTTTGGCAAGTGGATTGGAGGAGCCAGGGATCAAACCGCCAACCTTTGGTTAATGGCCTTGGCCAACCGGCTCTAGCCCAACTTGTGAGCTCCCAGACTTTGAATGTATACATAAGCATCTTAAAACCAGGCACACTAAATTTAATTTAATTGCAACCAATTATAACAGTGAATATTAAGTCCCAGTGAAGAATAATATTATATCAAGCAACAGGCTAATAATGATTTTTTTCTGACACCTGGAGTCATTTTCAGTATTTCATAAGTGAAGGACAAGCAAATAAATAATTTAGAGCAAAGTTTGGTTTTCTAGGCGGTTAACCACTCTAAAACATGAGGAAACATCTTCATGGATAAGACTGATCTTTGATACAAATTTCAGAAATAATACAAAAGTGCAGAGATCTCCTCTCGGAATACGTTTCTAAAATTACTGGTCTACTTCATGGGTTTCATTATTATCTTTTAAATGGATGTAAGAAGAGACAGTCTACTTACGTTTGTGGCTGTGCAGGATCATCTCCTAACGTCACACTTTCCCCCTGGATCTCATTGAAGCACTTCTCACAGAAGTGGTACCTGTCAGACATAACATATTCACATTCAGGACATACAAAGCTATCACCTCATTTAGATCCCTGTGTTTGTTTAAATGAAACGAAAAGTCTCGTGATCAGCTACTTGTTGGTGTTTGCCTAATACAACTGTGCGAAAAATAACCCTTTTCTTTTATGTTTATAATAGCGAGCAGGGAATCCCAGCACTCCTATTGAGAGTGTAAATGGACTGCGCTGCAGGAGCCTCATGCTGTCTGTCAGGCTGTGCTGTTTCACTGCTGCTGCTGTGCTGCTCCGCTCTCAAAGTGCCCAATCAAAGTGTGAAAAAAAAGGCTGCAGTTACACTGTTCATACAGCAGGGGGGGCAAGGGAATGTGTTGTAAACAGTTATCTGCTGGCTTTCAGCTGAGAAGAAAAAGCTATGATGGGCAATGCTGTTTGTGGCCTTTTTGTGTGTGTGTGTTATATTTTCATCTGTCGAACAAGAGAGGGGGTGGCGACACTGGGACTCACTCAGTCCCTTGATAAATACTGAGAAAAAAACAATAAACACACACGCTCAAATGCTTTCATTGTGGATGCTCGTTTGGATTTAGGGTCTTCACTGGTAATAAGTATTGTTGTGACCAAAAGCCCCATGCTGTGCCAGGACTGAGAGCAGAGCCATTAAAAGTGTCAAGATGACATTACTATCAAGACCATAGCTGTCCTTCTGGAGCTATAGAGGAACAGACCCCATGCTGCAGGGGGACAGATAATAACATTTCAATGCCCATTAAAACATTTTATGAGAACATCTTCATGCATTATCTGAGTATATACGATGATTCGCAAAGACCAGGGCAGTGTCTGTTCTAAACCTGTTTGTTTGAAACGGGCCATTAACTTGACCCGAGGAAATGATGGTTGCAGCTTTCTTTTTGAAGGTGTAAAAAACGACCTGCAGTAATTGAGCCACAACAAATAAAGACCGACTGCTGGACTCAGTCGACAGAACCCTGAAGCTGTATCACCGCAGTTCACCTGTTTATTTAAAGTTCAGTGAAGCAAGACTCAGTACGAAGAACTGAAACTTGAGAATCCGAAACAGTAAGCGTTGTTGTGAACGCACTGTTTGTTGTGATCAACAAGCTAACATTGATGAGACCGCCACTGCTGTAGAGCACTGGTCGCCTGTTTATTAAAAACGTATTAATATAGAACATATTCTGTGTCTAGACACACACCTGTTCTGGTAACTGTAGTATGTTCCTCCAGTAGGTATGGTGCAGAGTTGCTTGCCATAGCAACAGAGGGTTTGGGGAGAAAACTCATACTGCAGATATGGAAACAAAAACAGGAAAGGTGGTTAATATTTGGCATTTTAATAAGCTTCATCTCTCAGTTGGTGTTCAGGAATATGCAACTATCAAAATATTCAGAATCACAAAAAAAGAGTTAAAACAGTTTTTACATGTTTTACCAAACAGAATAAAAATGAGTGGAAATAGAAATTGTCATTGAATTATTTCAACCTGAACAACTGAACTTAACAGCTTTTTATGGCTGAATAGGAATACATTATTTTCCAGTCTTTCCTTCTCCATTTACAGTCTCTGTAACTTAATTTAGTCTGATCCCTCCATCTCACCTTCCTCCCGCAGCAGTAGCCAAGGCCCTGCATGACTGGGTCGATCTCTGACTCAAACACCTCTGCCAGTTTGGAGCAGTACTTGTAAACACGGGATGTCTTGCGGTTGTAGAGCCAGGCGTTGTTGAACATAATCCAGACATCATCAACGTATTGCCAGGGTTCTTGGTATTGGCCCGTGTCGAGCTTACGCTTTATTGTGGAAAGATCTATCGGGTTTTTGACAATGTCAAAGTAGTCCTAGAGAAAGAAGGGAAGAATAAATACGTTTGTGTTACAGACAAAAGAGCTAAAACTGTGCAGCTGAATTATGTACATCCACTAACGTGAGAACATAAGGTTGCACGTGCATATGTGCTACGTACCGGAATACCGAGAACCATGGGGTCTACTGGCTGTCTGAAGGGCAGCGACTCAGGGTCCTGCCGGTAGAGCGACTCCAAAGTTGGCATCAGAGCCTGACGCAACTCCTCGGGCTTAAAGACTGAAAAATGGAAAGTCAAGGAATTACTAAAAAGAAAGAAACGACTGCTCCAGGACCAAGAGTTTTGATTATTGCTTAATTTAGCATTATTTCATACTTGCAAGCCAATCGTAACTGATTGCCTGTGTGCTTCAAGTAGTTATCATGATGTGTGATATCAACAATCCTCTACTAACAGTTGCAGTGCCCCCTAAATCAGTTGTGCAAAATGCTGAAAAACTCAAAGAAGACTTGGCAATCAGAACCTTACTAATAATGTTGTAATAACAAGTTATACTGAAACTAGTACAATCCGTCTTTCTCAAAGTGGAGATGTTCCAAAAACCGCATCGGAAATAAAACAGATACTGTTAAAAATGTCATCTTTGGCATTTTCAAGAACACAAATCTAAGCAGCGATCAAATGCAGCGTCTTTATAAAGCATATTAATTTCACCTAGATAAAACCATTACTGTGTTTTCCCCCAAAGCACTTCCTCTTCGCTGCTCCTAGCAATACTGTTTTTAGAGCAACTGAGAAAACGTGACTTCTGGTAGTGCTAGCTAAAATGCCACATTTAAACTACGACCACAACTAAACCTAATGTATACTGAATGATATTATGACTTCAGTTTTGAGGGGTGGCATTATTGTTGCCAATTACTATTTCTGCCAAGGTTTAAAACCAAAAAGGTCTTTTGTGATATTATAGAAACTGTGGCTGCAGCTGTTTAAATGAATACTTGCTGTGTATCCCTAGATGTATTTATATGTGCACTTTTTCAGTTTAGATTGTCAAACTAGATAATAAAATAAGTTCTGTGTCATGCAATCTCTATATGCATTTGTTCTTCAAAAGGGGTTTAACCTGAGCGAGACACACAACAATGACTGCAATCATCACCTCCATATAGGTTTAGTACAATATAGGTTTTAGGATATGTAATATAAATTGATGTTTTTAAATGCGCTGGTATCGGATAGCATCGGTAAGGGAACAAATGCTATCGGAACATCTTGAAGCCCCTCTGAAGATCTAATGACGCAAGCCGAAGTTAAAGGTACGGCTGTTGATATTCTGGTGGATAGTGGAGCTTTTACTTCAGCAGTTGAAGCTAATGAGCAAGTGTGTATGTAGACCGGCTTCTTATTTGTTAACTATAAATAAGTCATGACAGTTGGTCTCACAGTTGGCACAGCGTGGGTGTTTGAACATTACAGAAGATGATAAAAAAACTCTTCAGACTCACTTTTCCTCCGTGACTGAGAGGGGGAGGAGCCGGCTGTGCCGTTGGCTCCACCCTCTTCCTCGGGTTCTGTCTTTAATTCCGGCTTTTTTTCCTCCACCTCCATCGGCTCCCGCTTCCCCACTGGCTCCTCTTTCGGTACCAACTTTGAAGCCGAGTCCTCCTCAGTCTACAGACAAACGGGCAAAATGACTGGTTATACGAAGATCAGGTTTTAACACTAAAGGGTATCTATAACTGAATATTCATAACAGAAAACAGAATTTGTCTATAACACATTTGTGACTATACTGATCTGGAAATAATAATAAAAATGCCTTGATACCTAGAATATCAGATGTGCTATATTCATTCAAATCAATCCACACAGGGAAATATCAAATTGTAAGTGTAAGAATCATGGATCAAATACATACAAATTATTGGCTAATCCTTATGACACGTTGTATGCAATCATTGTATAAAGTGGGTGTCCTTTTCTAATTTCTAATTCCAACCTCAGAGGGGGGTTTCACATGCTGTTTAACCAGCCGTCCAGCACTTGGTTTGAAGTATACTGACGATTTTATTGTATTAACCACACAGCCGTGACTCACCTCCATCTTGCACTCAGATTTGCCGCCGGCCACAAACACCTTTTTGCCGTGGTGTGTCTCTGTTTTGATCTCCTGGACAGGCAGGTCTGCTCCGACATGCTTCGAGTGCAGGTCAGCGCTGGCGGCTGAGGCTGGTGTTGGCACCCGGCTATCCAGACTGGCTCCTGGTTGAGAAAGCTAAAACAGAAGAGGGAGGGACAGAGGCAGAGAGAGGAAAGACAAATGAGGTACTTGCGACAGTGTCACTGCTTTTCTTGCATGCAGTACTGAAGCTATGACGCTGATGAACACGTCCCATTTTGATTTCATTGCTGCCTTAAATTGAAAGATGCAACGTTCCCAGTGTGATGGATGCTTGAAACAGTGAAGATGCAGTCGTAAGACAGAGGTGGATGTGGATGGGTCGGATTAATACATGGCAGTCAGAGGGATGGGAGTTTGCTCAGGAGCAGGCGGGAGTTCAGAGTGGAGGGCATGCGGAGGATCTCAGTCTCACCGGCGTAGTAGGGGGCTGAGGAGGGGGCTGCGTCTGTGCTGCTGTGGGAAGCTCTGCCTGAGGTTGGGGCTGGGTGGGACGGGGCGGGGTGGCACCCTGGGCTGGAGCAGGGCCAGGGAGGGTGGGGGTGGAACTGCGGCTGGAGGGCTGGGGGTGCGGCAGGTTAGTGGCCGTAGAGGCGGAGGAGGCAGCAGGTGAGGGCGTGGAGTGCAAGGGGGTTTGGGAGGAGGCTAACTGAGGGCCCACTGAAGGGCCAAGTGCATTCATGGGGAGGTTAGCACTCTGCTGCTGCTGCTGGAGAGAAGGACGCGCACGCACACAAACACAAGGGCAGGCGGGCATCCACGTACACAGGCACACACAAGAGAAGCAGACAAACAAACAATCATAAGGTCAAACAACACCACACAATTTGGGGTTTAGAGGGCATCTTGTGATTGTTCCAAAAACAATTAAAGAGCAATTAGGATGAAGTATGATCGGTTAACATAGTTTGATTTTAGTTTCCCAGAAGCTATTTGTAAGTAGCACAACTTTGTAGCCTCTCTAAAAGCAATAGATTTATAGAAAACAGCCGTCTGTTCACCCAGTCTCACCTGCGTGACGGCAGCCTGTGCCTGTGGCTGACCCATGCCAGGGCTCACCGTGACGTTCATGGCGCCTGTCGAAGCGACTGCAGCAGATCCTGGAGGAAACTGGGTCTGAGCCAGAAACTGTCCCTGGCTGGCCGTCTGGCCCACCATGTTGCCGCCACCATGTCCGGCCATCATGCCCTGAGCCTGGGGCATCCTGGAGGGAGACATGCCCATCTACAAGGCAGGAAAACAAGGCGTTACTATGGCCATAGCGATAGAAATTCTTCAGAGGGTTTCCATTGACCAAACGATAATGAAAAAATCAATCACAGTACCGATATTTCAGCAGCACTATAATTTAGTTATGATGTATTTTAATTAAATTATATCAACAATAAGGCTTTGTGAGACTGTGCACTATGGTGGCTGTAAGCCATTTACATTATGTGCATTCACTATACTTCAAAGTCAGACTTATAAGTGCTTTGTCATCTAGTAAGTATGATAAGGGTTTTTAAATGTATTAAGTTAAATCATTTAAAATGTGCTGATCCATTGACTATTGACAGGCAGTGTGACAACAGGAGTTTAAATCTTGAGTGATCAATTATATGTTTTAGTTAATTATTAAAATTGTTCAATTGATTTTAGACTCAAAAAACAAATTAACTAGTTTAATCTCACCGCTGGGACGGAGCTCATGTTCATTTGCTGTGGATGGTTCATAGGTGAAGCAGCTCTAGCTCCCATGGGTGCCTGGGATATCTGGGCATTGGGCAGAGTCATGTGGTTGAACTGGTTCAGTCCTGGACAGAAGAGTGGGCCACAATATTAAATAATGGACACACACAGGCAGGAGACAATGCCACGATAGTGTTGATCATTTATACATTTCATTTAGTTTAGGGCAGTTTGGAAGCTTAAGCTACACTATAATTAGACTTCTTTAGTTTTACATTTCAGTTATCCTTTCTGTTAGCACATCTTTATTTCTACTACGTCCTTTACTCGTTTATTCTCACTTTACAATGTGCCATGCAAGCCGTACCTTGGGAAACCTGCATACGATTCATGATCTGATTCGGCATGTTCGGGAGAGGAACAGGCCCAGGCCCATCTATGAAACAAAAACACATATATGAACCAAAGGATAGCTAGAAGTTATATACATGAATAACTACATTAAAAGCTGTAATGAAAAAAATCCAAGAACGTCCATTGCAGTTTTTATCAAAGAACTACACAGTTATTCACAGCTCTAAAAAATAATACAAATAAATCACTATATCAGTGTCAGTGGTGGCAAAATAGTATTAGGTAGAGTTATGATTAAAACGAACTATGGCAAGTAAACTTTAAAAATCATTTGACCTGAAATGCAGTTATGATATCTATACTGACTCTGTGGCCTTGCGCCCAATGCATTGGGCTGTGCGAGGCCAGCCTGCTGCGTCCCCTGAGCGGCCAGTGGTGCCTGGTTGATGATCTGCTTCTGTAGCCTTGATCGCCTCTTCTCCTCCAATTCCTTTTGGATTTTATAGATTTTCTCCGCCAGGAAGTGATAGTACTCATCCTGTGGTGGAAGAAGATAGTAAAGTATTTTGTGGCTATACTTTCTAAAAAGGTGTTGTGCGAGGCCTTGAATACAAGAACAATTCAAGTCATTGCTTAAAAAGACTTACCCGGCTGTTAGCTGACTCGTACATGTCTCCCTCCACCTTTCTGGCGTAGGCTACCAGGTTCTCCATTCGTCTGTCCTTTAAAGCTGCCGGGTCAGGGGTAGGGAATATGGCTTGAACTCTGCCATACAAGAGCAGAATTTGGAGCAGTGAATATCTCTTGTAAATTCTACTACCGTTATTTCTGGACATGAAACAGAAGCCTTTAAAGGGTAAGCAACAACTCAGGCAACTAACTAGTTATCTTCACTAGGGGTATGTACTTACAGTTTGTGTACGAGGTGATTGCGCAGGTCCTGAGTGACGTGCTCATGCCAGGATTTCCTGGTGCCTGTGGCAGGGACAGTTGATGCTGTGGGTAGGTTGCCCATTGATCCTACAGCTGAACCATCTGACAGCAGCTGACTGGACGTGGAAAAGGAGTAACAGAGAGGGTGAGATGTGAACAAACAATTGACAACGTTTAGGCTTAAATATAAAATGTTGCACTGAAATAAACAAATTAATCAGATCAGCGAATGAAAGACTTAGTGCTTATTGATAGGGACTGACTTGTTAGTGTTGAGTGAGTTGGGAAGGGAGTCTGAGTGCAGGTTTGTCTGTTCTGAAGTGGTCACACCCATTGCCGCACCTCCAACAGCCATCTGGTTACCTGTAAAACAGAAATGTGTGAGCAAACAGCACTGCCTGACTTCAAACTCAAGTTCAGAACACACATATTTGAATAGCCGCCACGTCTGTAACTGATGTGCACTGTACACCACAATACACATGATCAAATTACTTCAAGTATTAAAATTAAGGATTTTATGAACCCATTATTTTTCAGCACTTTTCCTATTTGTATTGTGTATTTTTCAAACCCATTTAATGTCAGCTTATAATGCTCATAGAAAATATTGTAATAAAATCAGCTGTCTGGACTCACCAAGTGCATTGATGGGTCTCATCTGCTGCGAAAGCTGTGCGTTCTGTGACCCTGCTGACTGTCCTGGGCTCGCAGCTTGCTGGGCTGGGGCCTGCCCAGTGGCCTGGCTGCTGTAAGGCAGGCCAAGTGCTGCGTAGGCTCTCTGCATGGAGCTGGGGTCTATTGGGGTTGAGGTATTAATGGTGGGAGCACTGGGCTGGCCCACTCCAACTGAAGACATGGCGTTCTGGAGGCCCGTGCTAGGAGAGCTCAGCATAGCTGGGGGAAAAGAGACAGATTCATCAACCCAAAACGTTCACAGATAATCACAATGACTTTACTGTTATCAGCTTGCAGTGCTGACCAAGTTGCTTATTCTATTGCTGCACCAGCTTGAGTACATAAACAATATTTAAATTCTGATGCTGTGTGCCAATCCCAATAAATATGAAAAGCATCTAGTTTGGTGAAAACATGCATGAGATGTACGATAGATTAAGTGACAAAAATTCACATCTATTTTTACTAGGGCTGTCAAACGATTAAACGTTTTAATCATGATTAATCCCCATTTAAAAAGAAAAAAGTATATTGCTGTGCGAACGGAAAGATAAATGACAAGGGTGAAATATACAATTAACTTTGTTTTTTTATTGATGACAAGTCCAAATGTTTGTTCTCAAGATTGAACAATAAAATCAAACCTAAACATACCAAACCATAATTAAATGTATCTGTCTCTTGGCTTTGCCTCTTAGCAAACAAAGGATGATGTTATTTAGATTTGTTATCAAGCTCAAAGAACCTTTATCCTAAACTATTTGGGCATCTTAGCCTTTGCTCTTTTTTTTTATTTTGAATGGTTGTTTACATTTTTGTCTTTTTTAAAATCAAACAAACAACCAAACCTTTACACACCTTTACTCAAGTTACGTCATGTACTGATCAGGTCCTGATAACTAGTGATTAGTGTTTATTAGTTAGAGTTAGAGCAGAGTGGAGGAGACCACAGAAACTCCAGCTCGGTACAAACCAACTGCAGCTTCTGCTCTGATCATGACGCAGCGGCGCTGACCACTGAGCAGCTGTGATCAGAGAAACTCTGTGTTTCACTGTTCTTCCATAAAGTTACTGACCGGTTGCTTCATGTGAACGAGCTCTGATCTCACTGAGTGTTTCACTTTGAGCGATTGAGTCGGGGCAAGTATAGGTTCATGGAGCGGGTCAGTCTGCGCATGCGTTAATGCGTTAAAAAAGAAATTACGCGTTATTTCCATAAATTAATCATAAAGCGTTAACGAGTTAATTTTGACAGCCCTGATTTTGACACATTGACATCTGGGAAGATTAAGTCATAACATGGCAGCATTATACAGTAAGAACATTAACATACAGCTAAACTCTTTGAAAAGCCGTGGACTGAATAAATGAATAAATCCCTTCAGGGGACACAGCATTAGCATATTTCTCTGGGTTCAGGCTGGGTTGGACTAAAAAGACACTTACTTTGTGCAAAGACAAAAATCGGAGGAGGCAGAACAAAGTAATACAGCGCTCTGTTTGCATTGGCAGGAGAGACACAAGCCCCGGCATCATGTTCTTTAAACATGCAAGCCAAACGGGGACAGACCAACCCTGGAATGCTCTAAGTGATGAAAGATGCTGAGCAAAATGGGGAATTAAAGAAAGAAAACAGAGAACAAAAATGGAAGAAAAAAAGTTTTTAAAAAACTAACGTAAATGTTCCAGTGACTAATTTAGCTAATCCAGGGATGAGTCTGTCAGTGCATAATAACAGCTACATGGAGTCAGTGAAAAACAAAACAGAAAGTAGAGCTTCTTGTACGAAGTATATGGTGTCAAACTCAGCTCTGTTCGAGTGGGGAGTGGCAGTAAACAGCACGACAGCAAATGGCCGTGCAGAGCTCCACAAGCACACGCTCTACGTTTCCACCCTCCTTCCCACCATCGCACTTCTGTTTCTTCTGTGTGTCAGATTACAGGCCCAGCAGGACCACACTCTTACTAATCGAGTGCTTTAAGTCATCGCGGAGGAGCGTAAGCCTGGAAATAAACTGCCAGGCTTGTCTGAATGGCTAAAGGTAAACACATTCGACACACAAACATCTTTGACTGCTTTCAGGAAAGCAGCATGCAGGTCAAATTCTTTCTCAAGGACTATTAAAGATCTGTATTGTAACCTGTCATGGCTTAGGGAAAAACTGAGTCCTTTGTTAAACGAACCCAGAGGTTGCCATGTCTCGATATCCTCAAACTTATTCAATACTGTCAATGTAAATAATTCAACTTTTTTAGAGTGTGGTAAAAGATAACGTGTTGACAATGTATATGTGGCAGCAGGCCAGAGCCAGCTATTACTACTTACACTGCTGGGTGCGCTTGTCGCTGGCATTCTTCAGCGGCAAGCAGACGGGACAATCGTGTCGTGTGCAATTTTTCCAGTGGGAGATGATCTGTCTGGACGAAGCACAATGAGCCACTACAGGGGAAAGCAGAAGGAGATAAGGGAGGAAAGTTAGCAGGTTATAACACCATTATCCATACAATATTCTGTACTGTTCAGCACATAGTGCTTGAAGCAAGTGGTGGGACAATATCACCTGAAATCAATATAATGGTAATTATAATCAACCCAGTAATGTAGTGTTTACTGAAGCAAAGGTTTTCCAGCATGACCAACATGGTAATCTATATCCATTTCAGTTCTTCTTCTGTATTTATCATAGACCTCATAAGACCACAATTTGTTGTTACATTCCTCAATCATGAGTTTCCTGGTAAAGTTATATAAAACAATACTACACACTGCATATAGCATTGCATTAAACTCAAATCTAGGACTCAAGACGATATGCAGTAACATCATTAAAATGATTTGTCTAGTGGACCTGGGACCTGTAAGGAAAAGAAAAAATAACTAAGCAGACCACATTAAGAGTAAGAAAGATGGACAGAGAGTAAAGAGATGTTAAGCTCACTGCGCTCAGTTCCACTTAACCCAGTAGAAGGGAACCCAAACCACATTTTCCCACTGCGTGACTGAGCAAACTGAGGGGCTTCATTTTATTTGTGGCCAGTCTAATGTGCTAGCAGCTGGATTTCTCACAAGAAATCAATAGCAGGGTAAAATCAAACTTTCTAGCTGCCTGGCACTTTTGACTACTGCTCCATTTCCAATTATGTATTTAAGCTTCAAGGGCTATTCCAAAATAAACAATTAAATTGTATTTTCTTTGTGAGAATGCCAGTAATACTGGCAAAGACTCAAACATAGCAGCACTATCATATTGATGACTTTCTGCGAAAATGTAGTCAAGGAAAATTGCATCAAATATAGGTCTGAAGCCAAACCAAGCAGTCTGCAGACTCCAGGGTTTCTTCAGGTGAAAAATTAACAATGCCAACAGTCACGAGATAAATGTAAAATCTTACAGATGATAACTACGTGTTAGGAATCAAAATCTCTCCTGACTGTTGTTTCAGTGACAGCGAGAAGCAGAGATCCTGGGCAAGAGGAAATGAGCTGGCATGCAGAGAGCAGAAACACAGACGCCTTTACACTTCACGCACCTTTGGCTCTGAATGTGTTTTGCCTTGAAATATAACTTAAGAGTCCAAGCTAAGCAAAAACACATGGGTCAAACTTGAATAAGAGAAGCTGCAGAATAATTGTTCATCACATCAACAGCAGACAAATTGACAATCTATAGCCAATGATTTCCCATACATTTCTATCAGACACTTTTTCATGTACAAATACTGACTTTTCTATTATGTTAAAAAACGTTCTCATCAATGTTGTAAATATTGTTATTTTGGGAGTGTCCTCAGTTTTATTGCACACCTTGTTAAATTGTGATTTGTGTATATGGGCTATACAAATAAAAATCGATTGATTCATTCATTCAAAAGATAGGTCTACAAAATTATTGAGGTCTAACAGAAAATGACTGACTTAAGTTAAAAGATGGATTTTCATTGTGCTACTTAAAGCTCTTTTTCAAAATACGTAACTTTTACGTAGTAGTAGGTATTTTGAAAAAGAGCTTTAATGAAAATGTATCAAATAATAGTGTTAAACTTTTTAACATCTGGATGTCATACATTTTTATTCACTGCCTATTTATTTCAAATAAGCCAACTCACCCTGGCAGGACTTGCCGGCCTGGCAGTGGGTCATGTGGTTGAGGACGTTCTTCATGGTGCGGCAGTGAGGCAGGGCACAGGGCCTCACCTCCCCATTGGCCTGCTCCCGACGCTGGCACTTGTGTGCGTGAAGCAGCAGGACCAGCTGCTGCTGGATAAGCTTGCGCTTCTCTGGGTCAGCTGTAGGTCCTGCCGAAGGCACTGCCACACCTCCGCTGCCAGCCAGGGGGAGCATCGCGGCCTGCAGCATGGTTGACAAAGAAAAAGGGAGACATGTCAAAGTTGTAATGGGTTCAAATAAAGCTGTCTATGTCTTTTTACTTGTGGTGCTACCAATTATTGTCAGTTGCTTGCAGTTAGATGATTTCTCATATTACCAAACTTTATCAGGAACTTTAAGTTTGATGCTTCTAATTTTAAACATCTCTGAAGCATCTCTAGTATTGTATGAAGTTATAAAAGTTTTTAGAGGTTTCCCAACCTCTCAAGTTTCAAGATTGACTTTTAATAAAGCAGATTAGTCATTCAATTATTGTCTGGCAGCTTGCAAATACAATCAATTATTACAATCAATCAATCATAGCACTTAATGAAAATGATAAAACAAACTTCAAGCTTGTATCTCTATTAAATATAGAATATTATCGAAACAGAAACACTTATCCCATGCAGACAAACAGACATAGCTGTTAGTGTTGGGACATAGATGTAAACATCAATATACAGATGTGTGTGTGTAATCCTTAGATTATCCTAATCATTTAAATGAATCAACTTGGTATTTTAAAAACTATAACTCTCAAATACTATAGTACATGTTCATAGATATAGTGAGCAACTGTATGGCAATGTCTGAATGTGTAAGCACTAACCATGTTTGGCACGCTTGTGACAGCAGCCCCTTTGAGTTCGCTGGGGAAGGGTGGCAGACTGTTGGCAAGAGCAGCCTTGTTCTGGAGCTGCTGCTGAGGGTTTAGCTTCTGGCCCGGCCCTGTGGCACCCTGACTGTAGGGCTGAGTGCCAAACGGACCCCCATTGCTTGCTAGGCCCATCTGGAAAACAGATTTATTGACAGAAATGTTAATGTAATAGTAAAGCATTATTATTATTTTCACAGATCTGCAGGAAAGGCTGTTTTGAAATGCTGTCATTACAAAGGCTTGACTTAAATTTTTCAAAGTATTTACCGGTACAAGTTTAACATATTGATTTGATACGCTTGAACCGTTTGTAACTCAGTCTCTCCACCAGTCATTTACACACTACTTCTACCTAGCCAGATGGTAAGATTTATGTGAAAATGATGTGATGTTATCAATGAAACTGTTTCCATAAACAAAGACTTTTGACTATCTGAAATCTGAGAAGTCCAGATGTTACAATGGACGATGATTTTCTTGTGTGTTCTTGGTCTGCCGCATCTGTCAAAGCAGCACCAATGTGCCAATAAAGGTTCCGCTTTATATTTAATGCCAATTTGTCATTACAAGACCCCCACTGCCAGTACAGGCACCAACATAGCCTGGCTGACTGTGCTGTTTTGACCTAAACCAGCCCACTGATGCTCTGGCACCATCACAGCTCAGCATGACACTAGCTTTTGGCAGGATGGACTTCCCCACCCCTCCACTACAGACACACTTACTTCTCCCCCCTCTGTCAAAGAGGGGGAAGGGGCGCTCTTCCACTACTAGATAGCAGCAAAGTCTTTAAAGTCGATCCACAAGAGAGAACTCTGGCATTGGAGTAAGTAGGTAAGGGATTACCTACTCTGATTTTTGAAATAATTAATTAATAATAATTAGCTGTCAGCCACTCTGACGGGTAATTAAGCCCAACCTGGTCATATTCTCAAGATCCTGTTGGGTTGTAGTCCAAATTAATTCTTCAAGACCCATGAGAACTTTCTCTACTTAAGAGCCTCTTCTCAGAATTGAGTGTCCAGTGTTTCCACTAGGATGAAGTTGTAGCAGCAGAGGTAAAGTGTGCATTGTCAAATGTTAACGTTCCTTTGTTTTTCTTTGCGAGCTCCCTACGCCCCCGGCATCTTGGGAAAGCTGCCACCAAAACCTAGATCCTCATTAACAGGCTCTCCTCTCTCATCCAGCTTAAACCCAAAATGTTTTCACTTCACCTCCAGCTGCTTCACTGTGTTTCGCTCTGTATGAGTGAGTGTGGGGGGTACCAGCCCGCTCTGTGTCTGAACTTTGCCTCGCTGTCAGACACAGAGAAGCGGCACAATTTGCTAAATGTCCGTGAAATTTATATGTAAATAAACATGCATTTAAACACAATGCGCAAATTATCCAGGTCAGCTAAATTATCAAGTTCATATTAATATATTGTATGATTAGTCAATACAGTAATTAGCATGACAGGCCTAATCGGTGCTCGATGTTATGATCGTTGTTATGAAAGATAAAAAGGTCAGCTCAGCAGCAACAGTTATTATTCAGCGGCAGCGCACCACCGCTGCTAAATGCATGTAGGGGAAATTTGTATCAAAAGATTTCTGCATTTACAGTGTTGTTGCTCACAATTAGTTGCTGAATGGTTGTTTGCTTAAGTCTACTGGCATTTTATTTTGCTATATTATACATAGGCAGTGCCAATTAGTCCAGGGATGCCATGCTAAGAGATGGGGCTTGTGTGTTGTTGTATAGGGCTGGGGCTGTGCGTCGACATCATCAATTGCGCAAATATGTCAAAGCATGGATTCATCTGAAGAGCAAGCTCAAGCGGGAAATAAAAAATCATCTAAAGCATGAGTCTCCAATAGGCGGACTGGATCCAGACGCCATTCTATACGGAACACGTTATTAGATGTTGACAGAGCATTTCTATTCTAGCCTGAGCAACTTTTCTCGCATTTATGATAGAGAAACAATAGAAAGAGGTGAACCAAGAGAAAAGGAGTGTTAAAGCTCTTTAATTGTGAATGTTTGTAGAGATTGTTCATATGTGAAATGTAGTTAGGAAAAAATAAGAAAAGCGCAAACTCAAATGATATCCTTTATTCTTCGTCTAAAATGATGCACTATCTCAAGATGCCTTTTTCAAAAGCTGTTCATTTTGTTTTTAATTGCAAACCTTGTTTACTTGAAATGTGAAAGGTACATGTATTTATTATTATTGTTAGAGTCCCCACCATCTCAGTGTGAAAATCATTAAGCATTGTTGAAATACTGTTGAATTGTACTTTCTTATTTTATATATTTATATGGTGTACAGACCTTGATATAACTACCAGTCTACTTCAAAATGACCATAACGCATGTTAGACATTATGTTTTGGACCTTTGCTTAAGGACATTATATTTTGGATGAATTCCTTATTATATTAATTGACTTATAAAAGATAATCATTAGATTAATCAAAAAACTTATAGTAAGAGTAAACAGTTAATCGAAAAAAAATTTCGTTAGATTACTCGATAAGAGATCTTTGACTCAAGTGTGCGTCGTATCAAAAACAATACCCAGCTATAATATTTCTTGATTCCAACAATGTCATAAAGTTAGGATCAGGACTGCATACATCAACATGTGACTTGACCAGGAATTAAAAGCCCCGTTACTTCCAGACTTTACACACTGATCAACTTGCTAGTCTCTCATCCACAGAGCTGCTGGGAGACCAGACCCGACTACCGACATGCCAGGCCCGGCTGTATCCCCTGCGGCTGTTGACACCGCTCCAACAGACCAGATAAAAAAGAGCCAGCTGAGACGACCAGACACTGGCAGCCTTTCAACACAGCTGAGCAGGCAGACATGAACACACAAATGCACGCCCCCTTTCCTTTGCTTTCTCCTTTCAGCCCCCCCTCATCTCTGACACACTCCACACATCAGCAGGCAGGACAGTTGCCACCTATCATCTCACCGGTCTACTGCCCTGCCCGACTACACAGCTGAGATTCCCCCTTTCTCCCTGCATCGCCCTCTGTCATTCTAACTGATTAAGTGGTTTACAATAACGGTCTTCCTCTGCGTGACTGACAGGGCAAGCAGCCATCCAATAAGCCAGAGAAAGCAAGGGGAGTGTTCGCACATACACAATAACAAAGGAGCATGAGGCAGAAAAGAGTGACAAAAGCCTCTGACCAACACAAATGCCCAAAAAGAGATTTACAACCTGCAATTAAAGCACAATAGCGGAAGCAACACACAAAGACTGGGGCTTGCGGTTTTCTACTTTGAAACTGTTGGGGACATGATAATCACAGCAGACCAGCTGAGGCCTCTTCCGACAAAATGCTGAGAGTCCCTTCAAAGATACTTCTACATGGGCTTCCAATCTTTCCTGTGGTTAAAGCAGGTATACTCTATTTAAGAATGAATCTCAACACACATGTTGACTCTGACTAAAAGTTTCTTCTCAGCAGCTCACAGCATCTGTGTGTGTTGTGGTTTCATACTGCTTTATGGTCTTGGCTCTTACACATAGCGAGTAAAATATGGTTTTCTACTGATTTCCTGTGAAACCACATTTGTGGCAGGCTAAAATCTGAGTAGCTGAGCGACCCTATTTGCTCGGTCTGTTACACATAGACAGTCAAGACTAAGAAGTCTAAAGACCAATCTCAACATTGACTGAGCTGCTGGTAACCAAGTTAATATCAACTCCTTGCCAAAGGTGATGATGAACCGGCATATGTGGAGTGTATATCCAATTTCCAACCGTTCGGAGTGATTTGTTGGCAACACTGTGCAGATGAACCACAGATCTACCATGTATGCAAAAAAGGAGAGACCTGCAGTGCGGGGTCTCTCAAAGGTTTGCTGATGTAGTGAATGTACTGCGTTAAGAGACAAAGGATAAGTGGTGTAATGATCAGTTATAAACAAACTCCTCTCTCGATAATTAGCCAATTAGGATGTACAGCAGAAGTAGTTATCTCACAATGACAAATAGATTTCAAATTAAGTTACCTTTAAACAATGAAAGACCCAGTCTTAATATGAGGGTAACCAATGTAACTCGAGTCATTGTTGATATTTCCTCCAGATTTGCCATAAATACCTCCCTCAGGGTTATGTTTTAACCCGTCAACTAGTTTCTTAGTTAGTAAACAAGATTACACAAAAACTACTGGACAACAAAACTTGGAAGGAGGCATTATTGATCAAGGAAAAAGCGTAGTCCTCTACTCAAGACTCAACTATGGATGTTATTAAACACACTTGTGGACGTAGTGAAGATGATATTTATCGAAAAGCAGCGCCATGTAGCTTCATGCTTGGCTACCATCTAATAAATTCAGTGAAGTTACCATTTACATTACACATTTTATCCTGTTCGAGCTTAATATCTGTAAAGCACTTAGACAATGTAACGATGAAGCGTACATGGAACATTTTTGCTAAACAACTTGACATGCATAACGATGCATAAACCCAGGAGATATATTTCCTACACATTTGAGCCCCAACATGTGCATGCACAAACACTACACTGAAGGGAACTGTGATGGAAATGAAGCTGTGACTCACCTTGCTCAAGTTGCCTGCTTGTTGGGCTGCATTAAGGGTAGCATGAGCTCCCATCTGCTGCCCTCCCTGGCTGAGAGTCTCTGCCAAAGCACTAGCTGCTCCTCCGGCTCCTGCCGAGGCTCCCTTGATCGTCTGTCCCTGGTACTGCAGGCCTGCTACTCCTGCTCCCCGTCCTCTCCCAGCTCCAGGTCCGAGACTACCGTTCATAACCTGCCCAGGTTGGGGCTGCCCGCCTTGGGTCATCAGCCCGGCATGTCCCTGGCTATTGTTTATCATGTTCTGGTTGAAGCCCATTGTTGCAGTAGTATTGTTGTTGTTGTTCTGTCCTGCTATTCCAGTTGGCGTTCCCGCTTTTTGGGCCTGTGGGGACGGGTGGTTGTTCGGAGAGCCTTGGCCGAGGGGGCTCTTACCCAGCGGTTTACCCAGCTGCGGCCCTATTCCGCCTGGCTGAGGGCTAGCAGAGTTCAGCCCTGCAGGAGTGATGCTGGAGTTGCTACCCGCTCGAAGGAGCTCTGAGAGCTGCTTGTGTTTGGCAGCTGCATCTGGGACACTACCCGCAGAGGTGCCACCTGGCCCAGCTCCAGGTGCTGCTCCACCATTTGAAGGCATCCCCAGGTTTAGATCTCCACCATTAGGGATCAATTCATCTGGTAGGTCATTCTCCAAATCGTCCCAGGATAGTGATCCCAGCTCTAAGAGAGAAAGAAGAGATAAAAAAATAAGAAACTGAAAATGGATTTCAGAGAAGTTTGTTGGTGGTGGTCTTGTATAGAACATGTTGCCCATACTCAGTCAGTAAGGAAGATTTGGTTTGCTTATCCCCAATGGCTTTGTGCTCTAACAAATAAGCCTGTAAAAATGCACTTACTGCCAAGTATTCATATCTTACCATAATACAGCTGGAAACTTAGCCTACAATTTACAAACAAAACATTCAATGTCAAAAATAAAAACGATTATTTTCTTATTCCTCAGTTGACGCACTCTCTCAATCCACATGTTCATTAACACTCCCCATTATGGAATATTAGTTTGTAGACACGCTGTACGGTGTTACATTGGGGCCTTGTCCTTGCATTACAAGTCAGTAACGAGACGTTACATGATAATAAAATAATTGCTACTGGCTGACAAACATAATGTGACAACAGAGAGAATCAAGCAGCACTCAGGGTTTCTGCTGGGCGGTAGAGGATTATTTGTATAACAGCATCCAGACATGTGAGCAAGATGTTGAGTGCCTCAGGAGCCATGATTTGAGATGAAGTGCTTAAGACAGCGAAGAGAGGGGGAGGTGTGTGTTCATTAAGGCTGTCCTCAATAAGAAAAAAAAACAAAACAGTTTGAACAATCAATTAGTGGCACTTAAAAAGACAAAGTCTGATGAGTTGGGAGAGTGTCACCGTTTGCATTCGATGTGTGATAATATGCAGGATTATTTTCCTTTAACATTATTCTGGTTTGACAATTTGAGTGTGGCATTCTGTGTCAGAAGCACGGTACAATGAAGAACTTTCTACATCTTTCTAGTGTTACTTTCACGGCTAATCTGGAATGTGTAATATTACCCCAAACTGTGAATAAAAGCAATGTGACAAATCACAGTGATAGCCATTAGCATTGTTTATATGAAAGAAACTGCAAATCCTATCAATTAGTAAAGTACTTTACATTGGATATTATGCATTGAAGTGATTATTAACAATATAAAATCTAGCACGGTACAAGATTTTTGTTCCAGAAGCCTTTTGGTTCTCTCGTTTGAGCAGGCTTTGTTTGCCCACAGGTAAGCAGTTCATGTGGAGAGCAAAAGAGGCAGAATACATTGACCAAAATGTATCAGTTATTGGCTTATTAATTAATCTGCGTTCATAAGAAGATAGCAATAATGAAGTTTAGCCTCAAATGTTGTTTTTTGGGTGAATAAACGTTCGACTCATATAATAAAATCAACTAGTGTGACTCTAAACCTTGTACACTGAACGGAAGTTCCTGATCAGTTCCATGTACCAGTTACTAAGACTGGGCTTACCGTGAACTGGGTTAACAAAACCTAAAGAACAAGCTCCCAACAACGCAATCCTTTGCGCTGCTTAAATTTATGGCTGCTTTCAGTCTGCCCCCGCAAAATGTTTTATAAGTTTGTGTTGGGACCTGATATTTTGGAACCAAAGTTCGGCCTAAATATGCAGTCAAAACCCTAAAGCCTCATGTCCTTTGTTCTGAAGAAAACCAGACCCTCCAGTACTCAATCTCCCAGTAGGGCTGCTCGATTAATCGAAATGTAATCGTTATTACGATTATGGGGTCAAACAATCAAAACAATGAAAAGATTATGTGGCGCATGCGCAATTCAGTCGTTCCCCCAAAGCATTCAGCAGCCCAGCTGACTGGCACTCACTCTCAAGCAGCTGTAAAGTGAAGGAGGCGAGTTGTGTGTGTGACTGGCGGAGAAAAAAACAGCGCGAGGGGAAAAGCCGGGAGGGCAGCAGCAGACCATGTAGCGGCCAGGTCGCGCACCGCTATTCTCAAGCGCGCTCCCGCCTGGCTGTTCTGACCGGTCAGACCGGACCCGCATTTCTCCGCGCCGGTCAGACGGTCAGAGAGTGTTAGGCTGGCCATCATTAAGGGTTTGAATAACCGGGCACTGATATCCTGGTTTCACGGGGGAATAAGACACGCAGCCTTCATCGGTGTTTGCCGGAACCGGAAGTGATTACAAAATTAAATCATAGACTTCAGAATAAGGGCACATATTAATAATCGTTTAAATAATTGTGATTTTGATATTGTCCAAAAATAATCGTGATTATGATTTTTTCCATAGTCGAGCAGCCCTACCTCAACGTCACACAAAAGGTCTGAAAACCGACCGGAGACACAAGTGTCAACCACTATTGGTCACTCTGGACCCCATGACCTGTGAAGTCACCAGGCCAATATAAAGCCAGGTCTCCCCCTCTATATTCTCTTTCCATGCATCGCCGACTGGAGAAATCTGGCATCTCCAGCTCACATCTTCTTTCCACGAATCCTCTCAAAGGAGAAGGGTGGCGGTCCAGCTCACTCTTAAACTCAAATCAACTTCATGGAGGAGAGGTGCAGCTTTCCACTCACCGAGCGAGGGAAACCTCCTCCAAATCCAACCTCCACCAACCTTCAAGCAGCGACGCGAGGGCCTGCCGAAGAACAGCCACTGAGCTGTACGCACAGTAGAACCACAACGAGATTATATTCATAATAAATGTTTTTCTTTCACAATTGTTTTTTCATTGATGTTGCATAAGTGAATTTTGACAACCTCTACACTGTCAAGAACTCTATATCTTCAACTTAGCTAACTATCTAATTTTGGTTATAGTTATTGATGTTAATCAGATTTCCAAAATTGTAGTTAGTACTTTTATGAGACTTAATGAATAAACTGGCTCTTTTCCCTTCATTTGAAGGGTGGTGCCCTGAAGTACCGTTAATCAATTAAAGTAATTATTTAAAATTAATATTTTTCTTACCTAATTGAATGTAGTCTATACCACACATGTTAGGACAGTGGCCTCCCAAGACTTAGGTAGGCTAAAACAATTGTCTCCTCATCCAACAAACTTGTAGCCTGTAGGGAAGTAATTTATTAATCTTGGACAAAGCTATCTTGTAAGAACAACCTATTCTTACCTTGAAATAAACAAAACACGAGTAAAAGAACAGAGGCCATGATCAGCATGCATGCTAGTGGCTGGCAGTAACATGGTTCAAAGAGGCAATTCACTGCAGCTGCACAGCTGGAGGTAGTGAGAACTGAGGAATGTGACTTTTATCTAAGACATCTTTAAACCAAATCAAGCCTTTCACTTTTCAACATATGATAAAAAGGGTCTTGATACAATAGGATGGGAGAAGGTAGTAGAGAGCAGACGGAAGGAGGCAGTCACTGTCCCATCTGCTGCTGCTGGATGTCTTCATTGAGATTCAGTCTTGATCCTGTCTTTAATGAGGGCACTGGGCCTTTCCTGAGTAAACACAGCCTTCCAGATCTGCCACGCTACCCGCTGTCTGTCCCTGGCATCCAGCAAGCAGGTGCTCCATGTTGTAGATGCTTGTTTAAGGCTGAAGGAACCATCCGTCATCTCCCTCACTCACCCCTCTCAGCCTCCCCCCTCTAGTCAGCAGCCACATGGAGGCTCTCAGCATTCAGTTCAACCACATGTGCTGTGCTCTGGCCCTGCATTATTTTCTGAATGGATGCAAACACACACTCTGTGGGACCTTGCCCCCAGGCTTCTTGGCTGGAGACAAATGATGCAAAGCAATGTTTTGGTTAGGTAGCACCACATGCTGTCAAGGGAGCCCCAACCATGAAGAGGGGGAGGGGAGACACAGCTAGAGTACAGCTCTACTCTTTTTTCAGTGCTCTTTAACATTTGCTTCAGATTATTCCTTCCTCCTTATGATCATTTACTTAATTATCCCTGTTTCTTAACTGACTGATTACCATAATTTTCTCTACTTTTAACTGCCACATCCTCTGTAGGTCCTGCCTGAGAGTTAAGGCCTATGTATGCTTCTCGGTTTTGACGGACGGAAACGGACACATGGCAACGCCTTCTTTGCTGTGGAACGCTCCTCTCCGAGCTGCTCTGCGAATTGTTTGTGCACCTCTGATTTTTCGAACTATCGAAAAATCGGGGGTGCTCTGTGTAGCTTCAAGCTGTGGAATTAGCAACGCAGTTGGGAAACAAGACCGGGCAACCGCTGCGCTAAGAAATGTGAACATAAGCATTTTGACTCGCTGGTTGTCACTTTATTTCAGCAAAAACTGTCTTTTCTATGCGTCATCAACAGCGTTTGTCTGTTCGTTGCCTTCGTTCACCGTGTGTGAGGGAAGACGGGATGAAGTAAATAAACAAACGTGTACTTCTTCTACGTTTAAACCCTCATGAGGTAGGCTTCTCTAAGCTTGTCTTACGTTGCGCCACCTACTGTTCAGGCGGTGAATAGTTTTCATCACCGACAAAAATCAATGTCAAAAATAGTTTCTGATGAATTAACTCGTCGATGATTCGTTAGTTACGTCATAGCGGGTGTTTTTCTTTTTTTACCGGAGGTGCTGATGGAAGTAGCTGAGGAGTGAGCCATCTCGCTTCCTTCCCATCTCTGAAAGTCGCGCATTTGAAAAAGCAACACAACATGGACCAAAGGCAAGGTCCGTTGCAACAGCATCGTGTACCAGCAAGTCAATAGTTCGGTAGAATTTCACCCTTAACAGTCCGGAGAAGACTAGTTTCGTTTGTTGATGTTTTTATAGCCGATACTTTCCCTGTCCTTTTTGTTAACAGGAAAAATGGATACTTTATTCTAAATGTATTTTTAGTATCAGAACTTGGCCTATTCTTGGTTGACAGGAAAAAGGGAAACTTGAATTAAAAAAAATATGAGCACTTTGCCCGTCTTGGTTTTAAATCACCAAACTAAATACATTTTTTTTTAATGAAGTATCAATCTTTATTTTCAGTCATCACATGCCTCGAACAACCTCAAGCTAAATATAGAAGCTATTGGCTAAATAAGAGCAATTGAGAATTTGTGTCATTCAGAATCCGATTAGTGGATTAATTGTTTCAATAATCGATGACTAATCGTCTATCGGAGTAGTCGTTAGGTGCAGCCCTAATTTAAAGCGGGTTAGATAATATGTTCTCTGCATTACTATGAGGTTCCATGGATTGGACACATTGAGTGGATATGCCCATTTAACCCCTTAAAACTGGATGCAAAATATGAATGATACTTTGAAGGGATAGTTCACCTATAATCAAAATTCACTCATTATCTACTCACCACTATGCTGATGGAGGGTTGGGTGAAGTGTTTGAGACCACAAAACAATTCTGGAGACTCCAGGGTAAACAGTGTTGCAGCAGAATCCAATACAAATTAAGTAACTAGTGACCAAAGCTTCAGCGTAATAAAACAAAAAAACAATAAGATGCCTCTATACTACGTGGAGCTCAGTGTCCACAAGCCCTGACATCCATATTCGACTCGTATCTAGGCCCTTTACACCGTGTTTTAAGCCTAGAAGTCCACCAAGTGGCTAAGCCAGAGGACAAGGTGCGTTCAGTCCCTATAGTCATTCTGACCTGCCTACTGTAGTGAAAACTGAATTTCCCCTGTGTGTCGATCAATATAGTTTTATCTTATATTAAATCAGCACCACTGCACTGAGGCGCATAGCTCTGCTATTTTCTAATCATCACATTTAGAACTAATCTTTAGAAAAACGTACTGAAATCATATTTATGTTCATGAATAAACAGGGCGAGGCTTCTTCTGCAACAAAGACGTTAAAACACTGTGCTGCGTCATAATCTGCCAGAGGAACTTCTGTGTCTGTGTGTGTGTGTGTGTGTGTGTGTGTGTGTGTGTGTGTGTGTGTGTGTGTGTGTGTGTGTGTGTGTGTGTGTGTGTGTGTGTGTGTGAGAGAGAGAGTCGGTGTCTGCTCGTCTCTGTCCCTCCTCACACACAAGCCAATATATTCACATGGGATATTCACCATCTAGTCCTATGTTCTAAAAAAGTTATAAATCAAAGATGTCGGATGATGACTCCAGATCATTCCGGTCACTTAAACCCTGATGTCCTGACTGCGAGTCACGTAAGGTCTTGTGTTGTGTAGCAGGTTTAAAAATGTATCACATAAACTCTGGAGTGAATCAAATATCACAAAGTTAACATCATTAAAGTCCATCTAAAAACCTGTGATCAGGAATGTCATTTTTTTTGTTAAGTGAGTGCAGGTCAGAGACTCTGACACAGGAGGACCAGACTTTTAATGAGCATCTCTCCTGATCCTGGAGCAGCGCTGGATATAATTATTAAGCTGTGGAAAACCACTTAAACAATGAAGCTAGCAGAAAACGTGATTACATTGTCCCTGTATCGATGCAGGGTCGTCCACCTCTATGCAGGGGCCAAAAGATTTGTAACTGTGCTGCTCCTTCTACACTGTTGCAGCACAGAAAATAGAAACATTTTAATATTATTTTCCTAAATAGCAACATTGTTTTCTGAGAATAATACATTTGACTACAAAAAGGTAAGTGAAAGTATTTGAATTTGTACAACACCACTAGTACCAGTAGTTTTAAGAGCAGCAGCACAAACTATAGGCGCACCACATACTGATAAATGCTTTGGTTTCATGCTTTTTAACCCTACAATCGCAATCCACTGATTAATCTCGACAGTCTTCACTGTCGATCCCAGCTCTGGACTGACTTGCACCGCAGACCAGCTGTGTGTCGGTTGTCTGTTGTTCGCACTGACCGCATGTCGGCTACTGGTTGCGGAGTTGCTGGTAGATATACTATGTTTCCTTCAATACAAGTCGTATTATGTACTAAACTAAACAAAAGGGGCGTCATTTATAACCATTGCGCACACACAAAACAAGCTTGAAAGATGCGTATGCCACGACCGACGCAAACCTTGGAGTTTATACATTAAAACCCACAGTGTTATTTGTGGTTAGGCGAAAAAACAGTTCCATGAGAACATTCAATTAAAAAAAAATATATATAAACAACTTACCGCAAATTAAGTTCAGATACTATTAAAACAGCAGAGTTGCAAGGCAGAGTCATTTAGATTATAATAGTTCATAACAAGCACTAGGGCTGCTCAATTAATCAAATTTTAATCGTGATTTCGATTATGGGGTCAAACGATCTCCAAACTACTATAATGGAGTTGAAACGATTATTTGGCATTTTTTTTCGAAAGAGACGCAAATGCGCAATTCAGTCCTTCCCCCAAAGCATTCAGCGGCCCAGCTGACTGGCACTCACTCTAAAGCAGCTGTAAAGTGAAGGAGGCGAGTTGTTTGTGTGGTGACCGGCAGTATTTAAAAAACAGCGCGGGTGGAAAATGGCAGAGGGAGGGCAGCCCCGTTTGATCGACAGAAAGGGTAGAAAAAGTTATCTTGTATGGGAACACTTCGGACTCAAAGAATCCGACGAGGGGCAGCGCCACACAATGTAGCGGCCGTGCAGCGTCCATTCTCTAGCACGCAGCCGCCTGCCTGTTCATACCGGACCCGCAGTTCTCCGCGCCGGGCAGCCTGTGATTCTCCGCTTGATGTAACCCATTAAATGTAGGGGTCCGGTTGGAGGGGACCGGGTACGGCGGTCGGCGGCAGCGACTCTGGACGCGTGTCTGTCCCTTCTCGCGGGTCACCTCAGTTACTGCGCCCGCTGGGGGAACCCTCCGTTCGCGCGGGGGGGGCCCCATCCGGCGGTTTCTACTTAAGTGTTGGCAAAACCGGTTCTCATTTTTATGTTGAGGCGGCGGGGGTGTTGTCGGCAGCTGCTGATTGTAAATAATAAAGTAACTTGTAATCTAACTTAGTTACTTTTAAAATAAAGTAACTTGTAATCTAACTAAGTTACTTTTATAATCAAGTAATCTGTAAAGTAACTAAGTTACTTTTTCAAAGTAACTGTGGCAACACTGGTTAGGATTGCCATCATTCTATAGATGTGTGATCAAGGATTGTCGTGCTG
Source organism: Pseudopleuronectes americanus (assembly GCA_038501795.1). Taxonomy (NCBI): domain Eukaryota; kingdom Metazoa; phylum Chordata; class Actinopteri; order Pleuronectiformes; family Pleuronectidae; genus Pseudopleuronectes; species Pseudopleuronectes americanus. The sequence goes on from CM076721.1 coordinate 15,743,055, forward strand.
AACTGATGCCAATACTATACACATGACAGCCTTCCCAGTACAAACACAAGTTCTCACGACTATGGTATATTAGCCGACAGGTATGGTTGGTTCAAATATGTACAGACGACACAAGTTCCCTCACATTCTGAGTGTGATTTATGACCACAAACCGTATCTAAGGCCACGCCCATCTGCAAACTCTCTTTGGTGAACTAGTTGCCTTTTACTTTCCTAACTAACTAAGATTTAAACCTGTAATATAACATGGGTTTTTCTGCATAGAGAATTGCGAGAAGTGCACCTCTCGAACTTCGCCAGTTCTCTATACATTGCATACATTTACAAATTCATTTTTTACCCAGTTGGAGTTTGTGTGGCGGTCATTTCAAACAAATCTACATTTAACTGACAGGCCAGTTGCGTCTGAGTGTCTCTGTGGGCATCTGCCAGTCAGCGCAAGGGCCAGAGAGAGAGTATTGTATATCCATATGAACTTCTTGAAAACCTAATTTATTTCATGACACCCATTCTCAGGCTAATGCCTCATTAAATCACCAATTACAAGTACACGTAATGACGTGCACTGGAATGAGAGAGGCCATCGCTCCAAATGAGAAAATGTGAGGAGGTAGGGACACATTTAAAGAGAAGAGTTATAATGATCATGCAAAGCTTCCATTCAAGTCATCCTACAACAACTGATAGAGATGTATTCTCTAGCCAAGATTTATTTTCTCATCAATTAACGTTTGCTTCAATATATCTCACGATTTTTTAATAATCTTCTCTTAAAAAGTACAAAAGTATGCACAGCAAGGCATTGTTCCACAAATAAAAATAGCCCAGCCTGAACTGCTTGTCTGCCTTTGACAGTCCCATACAAAATCTTTCCAAAATAAAGTTTGTTAATCAATCAATCGTTCAATCTACATTAAGCTGTCGAGCAACAAAATAAATTAAAATCCAACTTGAATTCAAACAATTTTCACGAGGAATATTAAAACACTGTAAATTCAAGTTTAGCAGTGTATCAAAAAATGTATCTTGAAGTAGCCTAGTAGTTGTATCAATGTCTGTATGAAGTTGAAAACTGACAAACTAACACATTATTAAAGTAAGTACTTCAACAATGTTTATTAATAATTTTCACACAGATCTTTTCTCTTTGTTCCTTGTTCAGTGAGAGAATTGAGCTCTACGGTGTGCTGCCATGATTTACTACTGTAACGACAGAAAAAGCTTTGCAGGTTAAAATAAGACTACCGTAAGTGTGAGAAAAAATGCCAGGTTAAAATAGAAACGCTCCATCACAATCTAATAACAACATCTTGGTCCATAGAGCGGCTTTTAGTCGGGTCAAGACCACGGCCCGAATATTTGGGACATAGGCTAGATGATCTTCAGGTTAAGCCATGCTTTGCCTGTGCTCACCCACCTTCCATACGACGCACGTTCTGCGAGTCGTATTTACCTAACGATAACGTGGACGCGCACCCAAGCCCTAGTAGCAATGATGGCTAATGGAAACAGACAGTACAAAGTCATAAAAAAATAAGCTTAAACACACGCTCAGACAGACGTTGCAATGAAAGAGATGATTACCAAATACCCAATGTGACAAACTAGTTAATAAAGAATACCAGTTAACCAGTAAATAAAGATGAGACGCTGTCATGAACAACTTGCATAGAAGGGTACGCACTGCCCACCATCTCCCTGCGTCTGCTCCCTCTTGATTTTTCTGGTTGCTCACATGCCGTAGCATAAATGGCTCCATTAGTAGCTGCGTCATGAGCTCACGGTCTGCCTGCTAGGCATTAAAGGTGCCATTTACACAGTGGAAATTTAACATTCAGGGTGTTGGCGGTGGAAGTCGGAGTTACTGACATGACCCTGAATGACACACTGAGTTGAATTAAGATCGGAAAGTCATGCATTAAATATTCAACTGAACGTATGATTTGCTAAAATTGCGGTTTTGATCCACATAAAGAACCCTGAAACTCTTACTAACCACATAACCTCTGATTTAACCAGAGAAAGAAATCTACTGGCTGAAGACAATAAGCCATTTACAGACTATTAATTCATTTTAACAACAGACATTGCCCCAAGTTCCAATGAGTTGCGCTACGTATGAACAGGGGGAAGCTAAAAGGGAGTTGAGGGACCCTGAGGGGTGACAGATGGCCTCAATAGAAGGACAGGGGGCACGTGTTTACCCTCTGCCACAACAATTAATAGGAACCTCCCTATAACACAAACCCAGAATACATAAAAACATAACAGACCCTAAAGGCAGACAGTATCTCTACCGCTCTCACATAAGTACACCAAGCACAAACCCTCTACAATGTGCTATATTACAATCCAAAAATGGGACACACAACTCAAACTAGGCTCTACTGGAAAAGGCAACGGCCAAAGGTCAGGGCCAAGGGGTGCTGTGCACGAAGCTCCAGGCATGACAGTCATCAGAGTGAATGCCAACTCTTTATCTGCAGTAATTTATGGCTGATGGTAGCGTTGCCCAGTGCTGTCCCATGGGGTCTGTTAAGTCCCAACTGCTTCTGGCAAAACCTATAGATGAGGCGGGGCAAGTTTAATGATTGATTACTGCAGACATGTGGTGCCTTTGCAATGTGTGACGGGCGTTGTAATTCATTGTTGATGGGACTTGTTGTTGAAAGGCTGTCCAGTGAATTATTTTTCTTCCAAACTAGACAGAAATGAATTCAAAGAACAACACATGCCATTTGAAATATGTACTGAATAAAACCATTAACTACAAATATATTACTTTATCTAAACATATACATAAAATAGTATATAGCGGTTTTCAGACATGACATCAGGGTGAAGTCTGGAGAATTGGCTACTAAGTTTACCCAGAGTCTGCTTTTCACCTGTGCACAACACAGTGGAAGTTTTTCTTTACAGACGCGTTCACAACAGCAACAAATCCTCTGCATTATTCAGGCTTGAGGTGGAGCAGCCAGTGCAGGAGACAGTGAGAGGAAGTGACATATTACCTCCGCTGTGGGGATCACGTGATTTTGTTTACAGCGCCCGGACGTCAGCTATTATCACCACAAACCTTCTTGACATCTTCATCAGTGTCCTCTACACGTGTGTCACCACTATTTCAACGGGAGATATTTGTTTTTCTTTTTGTGTCTGTCGCGTGCTAAGCGGCATCAACCCGCAGTGAATCCAGCGGGAAATCCATGGCTCGCTCATGGACCTCTCCTGGATTTCTACGGACATTATAGCAGGAGGTCAGGTGGATTTAAGTCTGCAGAAACTCTGGACTGTCTTACTAGGACAGCTGTGTTCACACATACACAGAAATACGAAGGACCTGTCCAGTGCATGTCTGAAAAAAGCTGATGATTCTAAAACATACCTTATAGGCATGAATACAACTTTTTACCTTAAAAAAGATGGATGAATAACGCTTTTTTTTTCAGTGTTGAGCTTTAATCAGTGTTTTAGCATTGATGACTAGGACTTGGATTCAAAACTCAAGCACTGACGGCATTCAGACTCTGGCGTTTGACATAAGGATATCTAAAGAAACTCCAAACCTTTGCTGATCTTAATTCATATTCAAACTTGATAGCTCAAGACTCTGATTAAGGTAGTGGGGAATCCAGTTCACTCAAGGACTGGAGACTAGAGCCAAATTCATGCTTCTGCGTTGAAGCTACACCATAAGTACGCATGTAGCCTCTGCACGGAGCCGAGCATTCATGGCTGTGCATAAGTGTGTGTGAGTCACGCTGCAATTAAACCGCTGAAATGCTGTTGGCTGTACGGTTTCTATGCTGGTGTTGAGTATCTTCCACATAAGCTATGGCATAGCTTCGACACAGAAGCATGAATTGGTTAAAGTTTCCTTAAGATCATTTTAATATAAAAAACATCAACTGGTGCAGAGGTAACAGTGTTGTATGAAGATATGCTTATGTCTTAATTTAATAAAATAAAAGATCCCATCCCATCTGTCTAAAGTATGTCTGCTAAATGAGTCCCAGCAGTGTCTAGTACATAGTCTAGCATACAGGAGTTGGCTGCTGATAAAGATTTTGCTGCCGCAGAGAAAATAAATTCCTAACAACTTCTTTAACTGCTAAATAAATCAAAAAATCATCTATAAGGCAGCCGAGAACTACATGTCATGGAATATCATATCAGAAAAAGAATTGTCTTAAGTAAAAAAAAATAAAAAAAAAGTTAGAGTAGATATTTTCCCCCGAAACCAACCACATCAGGAGAGCCAGGAACTTTTGATAAAGTATGACTGCATACGGAGTTATACTCTTCACATACTTCCACATGTAAATATTCAACAACAGTAATAAATAAGACAGGGTTTGTCTTAACATCAGAAATGCATGTGTCTAGAAATACACACGTCTCTTAAGAACCGTCAGCAACTGAAATATTTACTGTACAATCAAAAGCAGCAGAGCGACATCCACTTGGGCTTGTGGCTTCTTATCCTAGGGTTGCTGGGGCCATGGAAATGCCTGAGATTGAGCTAATAAATGTTTATACACTTGGTACCTGAATAAAGCATCAGTATCAAACAATGTTAGTTCCAACCCCCTCCTCCGCAGGTAACTAAGATAAGATCGACAAACTAGACAGAACTAAGCACTGAACGCATAAATAAAACGTAACCTCCTGTCTAAATAAGGAATCCATTTAAGCAGGGGCAACCCAGAACGTTGATTATCTATATTAGATATTTGATTTGAGGAGTGGTGTGGTCGTTTAAGCCCAGCTGTGCGTTGTTTGGGAATGGGAGACGATCAGAGTCCAAGACATCACCGTGTCTCCATCGTGTCGTCGTTACCTGCAGTTAGGCATGAAGCACGCCACAGTGTTGCTATGCAGCTACATTGTCTCTCACACACCAACTTCCCCACTCAGTGTTGACAAAATGTACTGTGCTAGATAATACATACGTAGTATCATTTGTCGATGAGATACACCTTAAAATAAATAAACATATAGAGGCAGTGTGGAGCAAGAAATCCAACTTTTCAGAAGTGGTGTTTTAGACTGCTGCCGTTTGGTTGGCGTTGTTCAACTGAATTGCGTGTCAGTTAATGGAGGTATAATAATTTAATAATGGTTATTAAACCCGCATTACAGCGAGCGACACGACTGACACGCACAGGGTAGGTCCCTGCCATCGCACGCTCCACAGAAGCAAACCACAACACTGCAGCAAATGCAGTGAAACGACAGTAACTACTACAGCTCAGCACACCTAGCTGCCCGGCTAACTTTACACTGTGCGGCGGGGCTGGCCTGTGAATCCAAGAAGTGCAGATCAACCGGGAGTGGTGTGTGTGTGAGTGTGAAACGGGTGTTTGCACGAGCAGGCGGTGTCGAGGCCTTTACCTTGTCCATCAGACGCTGACAGGGCAGGTGAATTCAGCCTCGGCCGCTTGGAGTTGGGAGGTCCGACGTCCAGCAGGTTTTCAGCCATAGTCGCACTCTTGTCCGGCCGCAGGTTCAAAGCTGATATAGTTGAGTTGTCTTCTTGTGACAGGGAAGTTGTTCGATCGACACAAATCTCTCCAGTTAGCACATTAGCAAGCTGACAGCCTGCTAATGTCAACTAACTGGCTAGTAGCTTGCTAATTGCCCGCTACCAGTTAAGTTAACTGTTAGCGTTAGCTACTCCTCGCCGCGAGAGTCAGTGCCTTTCAAAAGAGATGCAATAGCGCCCCGCTTCGCCACCGCCATTCACCCCATGATAATCCAACACCCAACACCCACATTATCATCGTTAAATACCGCAGAATAAAATATCCCCCATGTAAAGAGCCGACTTCACAGGGACGATGCGATAACATCTGGTGGATTTCAGCGCTCCGGGGGGAAAGTCGCAATTTCTAGATCGAAGTACCCATTTTGCGTGACGTCAAATTTCTTCGTGCAAAAATCGCGCGAAGCTCCGCAAAAATGCACGACTGCATACAAATCTCGTCTTCTTGCAAATCCCCTCGAAAGCCACGACCCGGTCTCTGCTTGTCCTGGTAAACAAGGCTGCTCCCGGACGGCGACAGGGGCTGAATCGCCGCACTCTGAAGGGGAAATCACATATACGGAGCTTTTCTGTCCGACGACCACGGATCCAGTTCCCGTTTTTTCGCTCAAAATGTCTCCGAGGCGACGTTAGGATGACGTTTTCCGGTGGAGGACGCTCCCAGAGCGCAGAAAGGACGCTCGATGTCCAGGTATAAACCAGTTCTGGACAGAAATCCTAATTCCGAGCCACGACAAGATGGCGGCTGTTGATTCCTTTGATACTAAAAAGTTTTTTTCTTTTCCAGCTCGGAGGGGGAGGGGCCGCGCAATCACGCCCTACGTCAGAACACCGCTGCAGTCAGCCGCTGGGGGCGCTACAGCACCGCAGCAGATCTGACCTGCTACGTTTCCACAGATTAATTATTACTTTACAGTTAAAATACATAAATTACACATTTCAAATATTAAAATTAAAAAATAAATGCTAAATTTTAAATACATAAATATGCTTGTAAATTCTGGACTAACTTTGCACTGGACTATATGTTGTAAATAGACAAATTAGTTATAACATTTAATTATATCAAATTCAATACAGTTGTGGAAAGTGAATGATGGCAGTAGAGAAAAAGTTAGCCTATACTGTCATCATTTATTTAATTAAGCTGGAAGTAAAAATGATAAGTGTCTTATTATTAATATAGGTAGTTAGATTAGTATTAATTACTGTAATAATTGCTACTACAGATGCAGTAGTATATTAGGCCATTATACTACTCCCTGCAGATGTGTACAGCTGCAGCAAGATACACAAAAGTCAGGTTGCCATTGTTTTTTTATCACATTTTACTGATCTGTGTTCTTTTTTAATGTTCAGCTTTTTTTCTTTTACTCTGCTTCAATAAGTGAATGACTACAGATGTCTAGAAACAATTACATTTCTTATGTAGATTCCAGCACGCTATCTAGGCCATATTTTTGTCACTTGCTGGTCCAAAAACCTTCCACCCCTCCTGACATTTCCTGGAAATTCAGTGCGATTATCATGTTTTGACCTAAACCCATCCTCACTTTATACTTCACAATGCACTCAGAGACTTTCTGCTTTGAGATTTGTTTCCCTCCTTCTGGAAAAAAGGATTACTTAAAGAATTACACTCACACTTACTCAATAAGACACACATTGGATCAGTTTGATAATATGTGTCTCTTTTCATTGTTTTCTGGCAAAATCTGACACATGCACATGTATAAAAAAAAATCATATGTGACATAAAATAACTGCATATGTACAAACACAGTGCTTTGTGCAAATGTGTACAGATTACGATCATGTGTTGATAAATGATACATGGGTAATGTGCACAAAACATACATAATACATCTCATTCATAAACATAAAGCAAATACAAAGATTTAAAATCAAATAACTCATCTAAATTTTGTCCCAGTTTAATTAAAAACACATACAGTATTTTTAGTGAAGAGCGACACTATTTTTTGATGTGACGCCTTTAGTGCTGATTAAACATTATATTCCATTATGCTTCTCTCTTGTATTTCTGTCACAGAGCAGAATTGCACTTCAACAAAACGGGATGAATTAACTTCTACTCAACGCACTCTGTAAAATTGATTCAATTTTTTCCCCACACACAGCACTGGACTTCTGGATCCACTTAGTTCTTTCCCTCTAAAATAAACCTGGTAACACACACACACACACTATCAGAGAGGGACGACGTCCATACAACCCAAAATTAGGGATTTGAGGAATCCCGCGTGTAATGTTCAACATAAGTGAGGGCAAAATGACATGGAACCTAAATGAAAGTTTATGAGTATGGTACAGAATCAAGCTAAAATGTAGTGTATCAAGAAAATTGTCCATTCATACCCATGGGAACAAGAACACATTCTCCTACCCCACAGATCACAGAGCCAGCAGTGTTCACTGTAATATTTTATTCATATGTGTGTACAGATGTGCGCTGTAGTGGAGAGGTGGTGTGCCCATCAACCTGTGGCATCCCACACCTCAAATCTACTCTGGATTGTATCTGATATATGGACAGCTACAGTGCAGGGGCCTGAAAATCCTAGAGGATTATCTCATGACATTAAGGCAAAAGGGTAATCTGTAAAACGTGTGCGTGTGTATGTGTGTGGGAGGGAGAAACCTTCCTTCACAATTAATACTTGGGATTCTCATTTGTTTTCATTACCATGTGTGTTGTGATAATTAGGCATGAACATGGTGACAATATGCATTACAATAGCAGGGTGAGGGATGTGCTTTTTGGAACGCTACTAAAAGCAGTGAAAACGATTTTGCACAGCAGATCTGATGAAGCTATTTTTGTGTTATTCTGGGGACAGCTCCGATAGAGAAATGTCTTTGGATTTTTATGCTACTGGGGTTATCATGATTATTTGATACAGATAATCAGAGCTGACATATCCATAATTCAAAAGGCACTGGTTGTGTATGTGTGTAGTGCACAGTGGCAGAGGAAAACAAGGATGCTCTTTATGTTATAGATTTAGGTGGCTATATAAATAGTTATTTGCTGTTTAAATTCCATCTTTGTATCTATGCCGGTGGTCATTGCTTCAAAGGGAAGATTACTGAAAGCCGAAATGTTGACCTGTCACTAAACTATGGTGGTGGTCCATGTTTACAGGATCATTTAGCAAATTTAAAACTTCAGGATTTGCCTCTTTTCCCTTTCAAAGAATGCAACTTTGTGAATCCTCTACGGATAAGTCAGCGTCAGCAAAATCACAGTGAGATAGAGGCCATCAGTTGGTATGATAATGATTATTTTCCTTTTGCATCACTTAGCAGTAATCTCTCATGGGTGATTGACTCTAAATTGGAGTAAAACTTACATATCTTTCTCTCTCTCACACACACACACAGGGAAACAAGTGTTTTCAGGAGTAAAGACAAAGCATGAAGTGAGTAGAAGAGCAAAGAAAGCTTCAGACGTGGTAGGTATTCGATGGGAACACCACCATATTATTCCAGGCAGCCAGTTAATGACAGAATGAAGGAACTGGAAAAGAGCAAAAAGAAAAAGAGGATGGAATTTGTCCAATCAAATGCAGAAAAACCTGCACAACAAGCATAATTTCATCAAACATACAATCATATCTACTCTCATTATGACAACAGCATGATAAAAAAAACGTTCTGAAAACCAAAGTACTCAAAAAGTACAGTCATAGTTTTAGGCACCACAAAACAATCAGCTACTTTAGGTTGCACTGCACCTATAGTTCACTCAATTAAAGTGGCAAAATGTAAGTATATTGTTACAGTAGAGGCTCCCCTCAATGAAGGGGCCATAACAGGGTCAAAGTGAAACGTCCCACACCTTCAATGACAAATCACACAGCCAAAGGCAGACAATACTGAGCTACTGAGTAAATCTAAAGTACTGGACGGACCGATGTTGATGTCTTTTATTCAGCAATGAAGGCAAAGAATGGATCGTCCCTTAATTTGAGTCTGAGGATCTACAGAAGAGACCATAGCTGATCTGTGCTTTGATACAGCAACCAAGACCAACGTGGACCACCCTGTCATTTATCGAGAACCAACCAGTGATTGTCACTTCCAATGCCTACTCCACCTTCAACATATTCTGGGTATCAAACTCTCACCCCCATGTAGGTTTTGAAGTTTAAATCTGGTCACATTCTCTCTTTTTATCCCTTGAAAAAATCCTTAAACTAACAAGAAATCTAATCCAATTAATGTATCCAAAGCTGATAATTCTAGTTTCTCTGAGGTGCATTGTTAATGATGGGAGACATGCTACCTTCTTGACTAAATAAGGGGTCAGTCGTTTTAAGTTAATCCCACATGAACTGTCCTGCTGCCATAAATACCAACTGCCACAGCAAATCCACCACTGAAAATAGTCCCCCAACAAATTCAAATGTACTGCCCTGGTGGCCTATGAGTTAAGGTGCTGCTGACCATAAACCACAGTATCCCCAAGTTCATGTATGTCCAGGCACCTTTGTTGCATGTAGTTCCTGTCATCACGCCCCAAAACACTAGGATGGAAAAGTCAGGAAGTGATGAGAGATGCATTCACACTGTTGGTTTTGGTCTTTTCATTGGATTTTTTTTTGCATTTGAATTTAGTGATCATATATGCTACATGTAATGTTAGAGGGGGGATATCAGAAGATCAGATTATGTCAAAATGAGAAATGTGAAACATCTGGTTAAGTTATACGTCAGTCTAAATTTTATAAATATTAAAATATTTAATCTTTTGTCAGCACCACATTATCTCAAGTATCAGGACTTTGAACAGATTAAGTTAGAAAGTGTGTTTATTCCAAAGAAAGATTCGCTCAGACTTTTGTGGAGGAGAAAATGTTTGATAATGTTGGTAACACCTGTGTGAGTTTTGTAGTTTATCTAGAAACTGTGAGATAAATGATCGAGATGTGGATCCAGAAGGAGTGAAACTCCAGAGAGAACAGGTTCTCCTTGCTGCAAAATGTTTGCTTCCTTATCCTCATACTATTATGACTTATTTGCCATTGAATTACAGCTGTACTCATATAATATTAAAACTTTGTTTTCATTATTTTATGACTTTGTCCTTATAATATTACAAAGTTCTCGAAATCTGACATTTATTTTGTTTTTCCTCAATATGACCGGGACACTCCATCATAGATTATAGTACAGGATTGGTTTGATAAGTTTCAGCAAATCCAATTAACCAGCATCAACTAAAGTTAATCACAATTGCCATCTGTTTAGTTTTTTTTGGACTAACATACATTTTTACAGCCACCTCTTTGTTCTACGTGGGGTGAGAGTCTGTTACTCAAATGTGGAATAACCCCTAAAGCATATTTAAAGTGCTTTTCTACTTTTCTTACAATCTCATTTTTAAAAAAAATCACATTTTCTTCCAAAACTGTATTCCCTTATCTGATTTTGTGCTTTTGATTGTACTTGTTGAAAGATAAGAACTCTTGTTAAAACATCTTAAAAGCCTTCTCCCGGTAATAACTACCAAATACAAGTGGTAGAGAAAAAAACTGTGCAAGACCTGTGCTTAAAATGTGCATTTAGCTGCTACACAATCTAAAATCTATGCAGCTTGCTTTGTAGCATTTGAGTCCAAGACAAATTAATAATGTATTAAGCCCTCATGTCAAAGCTAAACACATAAATTAACACTGCTTCATGTGAGTCCCTCATTCTTCCCTTAGTTTTCCTGCTCAGCCCATCACGCTGCACTGGCACTTATAAAGAATCTCTTTTTTTCCCTTTAGTATAAGATCAAGGCTTTGATCAAGTTTGAAATAATGATATGCCATGACAATAATGATTCTTTTAAGAAATACTTGCATTGAAAATAAGAGCATGGAGTAAGAAACCACAGCATCATCCGTAGTCTAAAAATTTTAAAACTTTGTTCAGCATTCATATTTGTTTGTTCACTTGTCTAGTCCTGAAGGCACTTGATAACAAAAAAAAGAAAAAACATCAACAACATCTCCAAAAAGTCTTCTTTTCCCTCTTAATCCCTTTCAACCTTTTCTCCATAATAAACTTCTGTGCTCAACACAGGTCTAACCCATCCCAGCACTCAGGCAACACTCCTGTAAAAGATGTAACTGGCCACCTTAATCGCCACTGTGGCCACTGTTGGTGTTGGCATGATTGACTCCCTCTTCTTCCACCATGCTGAGGCCACTTTGTCTAATGGGAGGGACATCCTGCCCCGCACCTGCAATCAGTCCTGGAGATGCAGATCAGGGACAGGAGACAGGGGGCAGGGGAGAGGGGAGAGGGGAGAGGGGAGAGGGGAGAGGGGAGAGAGGGGAGAGGGGAGAGGGGAGAGGGAGGGATCAGAGACGAGCATAAAACTCCTCGTTGAGTTTTGACAGCTCAGTGGCGTCCTCCTCTTCGTCCTCCTCCTCTTGAAGTGCGAGAGGAGCAGGCTGCACCTGGGAGGGCATTTGTGCAGCACTAGGTTCTGGGTCTAGTTCAGAGAGGGGAGGGGGGTGAATGTCTGTGGCAATTGGCTGCCCGTGGAGTTGTGGAGCGTCCCTATATCCTTCCTCCCTCATCTCTGCAGACTGAGCTGGGACAGGCTCAGGCCCTGCTCCTGAAGGCCTTTCAGCACTTTGGGGCTGAGGAGGAGTAGAAGAGGAAGAAGAGGGAGGAGAACCTGCTGCCTGGGGAACAGATTCTGAAGTCTTATTGGCCGGTAATTCCACGGACGAGGGTCCTTCCCCGATGGCCTGCTCAACGCAATCTTGACATATACTTTCCCCACTTTTGGGGTATAGAAAGGTCCTCATTTGACCTTTGCCCTTAACATTCACAGTTCCTCGATAGTCAAACTCCAACCCCATGGCGCTGAGCATAGTGTGGCTCTCCTCGCTCACCTGCACCCGACACTCGACCCCCGTGGAGTCCATGCGGCTGGCGATGTTGACCGTGTCTCCCCAGATGTCATAGAGCAGCTTAGTGGTGCCGATCACCCCGGCTGTCAGTGGCCCGTGGTTAAATCCGATACGGAGCTTGAAACCGAAACCGAGCATGTTCTTGTTGAAGTCGTCCAGGACGCCCATCATCTCCAGGGCGAAGTCGAAGAGGGCCCTCAGGTGTGCGTGCGGCGAGTCCTCCTCGTTCTCGGCCAGCTGCTGGACGTTCAGTCCCGCCGCCGCCATGTAGGTGGCGCCGATTGTCTTGATTTTTTCCACGCTATTGAATTCAGGTTTGCGAAGGAGCTCGTCAAAGTCTCCGATGAGCTCGTTGAGGACACGATAGCACTCTTTCCCGCCCTCGTAGCTCTCCTCATAGAACTCGCTGAAATTAACAATACTGGCGAAGATCACACCAACACTGTCGTGGTTCTTTGAGTAGCTCTGAGTCACCTGAGGAAACAGAGACAGGAACATTATTTGGAGAGAAAATATAGGCTACATTTCCTGTATTAACAATTATCTTTTTGTTTTCTTATTAAAGCAAAGTGTCTGTTGTTAAGATTTTCATCTATTTTGTCCTTCATTCCAGAAAATAAATAGGAAAGTCTGTCAAACAACAACAAAAACCTTGAGCTGGTCAGCGACATGGATGGGGATGATGTTGCCCAGTAGCCACTCGGCCTGGTCGCGCATCATCTGGATCTTGGAGCGATGTTTGTCAGCCTCCACGTTGCCATGGTAATGGAGACGGTAGCTGACCTCAAACTCCCGGTTGAGGAACCAGACCAGCAGAAGAAGCAGGAAGAAAGCCAGGACGGCCTCAGGGACCAAAAGGTCGAGAGGTCGTGGGAGAGGGTCAGGGCCTGATTCAGAGCCGCCATCACTCGATGTGGAGACGTTCAGACTGAGAGAGGAAACAGAGAGAGAAGTGATGAGAGAAATGCGGGAATAAAGCATTATGATGAACTTTAGTAGGAGGTGACAGCAGAAGGAAGCAAAGGAGATACAGATATTTCCATAGCAAAGTTTATTGTGCGATGATGTGTGCTAAATCCGATGGATCATTTCTCCACTGGCCTCAATAAATCACACTCCGTGTTCAAAACTGGATGACATTTGTACGTCCGTATAGCCACTGTTTTTTGATCTTTCATTCGTAATTTAAAAGATATTTAATGTAAGGAGAGATTCTAAGCGTGAAAGGGAGAGAGAGAGACGGGGGAAGACAAACAGCAAAGGGACACTGCAGAGGATGCAAGCCTCAGTACATGTCCACCTCTGAGTGAATTAAGGGAAGTGGAATTCGATGAGGGCTAAAATTGTTATATTCATAGACAGACGGGCTGGACGGATGGACAGTACAAACGTTTGACTAAAACCTTTGCACTAAAACTCACTGCATTATAAACTCTGGGCATTAAAGCCTTGGGCTCAATCAATATAACAAATTACATAAACTTGTGGGTCTTATACAAATTTCAGGCTGTGAGGCATTTTCACCACTATTGTCGTTTAGCAGCCATTACTGCTAGTGCACACACAGAGAGACGGAGGACGAGAGAGAGCAAGGGAGAGGGTATACAGAGAGGGGAAGCAGGAGAACGAGTAAAAGCCAGAGAGAGCAGTAGTTATGAAAAATATAAAAGAGAGACGTGGCTCATGTTGACCCCTCAAATGTCACTCATCCATCAAATCTCTCTGTTTCCACGGAAACACTCACCCATGAACTGGCAAGTTGTTATTACCGGACCTGAAAAAGACAAGAGCGGTGTCGGGAGAGAGAGGGAGAGAGCATTAGTCTCATACACACAAACACACAAAAATAGAACACATGAACACACGTATATTACAGATCCTGAATTTAATTGACGTTAAATCCTCTCTACTGGCTGAGGAACCAGTTGATGTTTTACTGACTGAGTTAACCACAGTGTTGAGGTAAACTCGTATTAATGAGAGAGGTTAATAAATAGGCCTATATTGGAAAAATCTGTTAAAACACTATAATACAGCGAATTTGTGTATTCAAGTTAAGTCAACTTAACTACCTTTTACTTCGTTAGAAGCAACGGTCTTTTAAAGAGGTACATGATGATCACACACACACACACATACACACACGCACACACACACACACACATTTGATAGTATTTTAAATATTTAAACCGTACATACTGTGGATAGTATACCAAGTGTGGATGTATACAGATGCATGCAACAACAACACACCCACACACAGAGACACACACACTATAGTACATGATATGAATATGTAGTTAATACTTTCTAGTTTGATCCATATCCCATCCCCTAACATGGAGGAGGCACGATGAGCTCTGACCTCCTCTGCAGTCAGACACCAGGTTGCGATTGAAAGGTTTTGGGTTCACTTTTGGGTCATGTAAATCATTCTTGTATGTATAAATAAGTGGTGGTTGCCCCCCTGTACCTGTGTAAGGGGCTGTACAGCAGCAGCAGCAGAGCGACCCCCGTGGCAGTTGCCAGGACCGAGCGCATCCAGAAACTGAGCTGACAGAAGTTACAGTACTGGATGATGGCCAGGATGGTGGCACAGCACAGGAACATTGTCACCTGAGGAGAAACACACACCTAGCTGTTACAGTAGCTTAAGAAAGAAACAAAGGAAATAATAAACAGGGTTCCCCACAGCTGGATTCATAGTGGATTACCACTGTTTACTTACTAAAATTAGCTATATTAATTAAAAAAAAATATGGAAAAATTTCTTTACATTTCAGACTGTGGTATCTCCTGTAATAGAGATACCACTAATAGGCACTTAATAATTAATAAAAAGTAATATGCTTTTATATTAATGTTGGTAAAATAATTTATATTACCATGGAGCCTCAAGTACATCAAACTTCTTTCAGGCCAGTACAAACTATGACTTTGATACTTTTCAGCTCATAACAATTGTATTTGTAAAATACCTTTTGTCACTAAATAACTTTACTTGGAAAAGCTTACAGGCAATTTTACTTATTGCTGTTTATTCAGATAGAGTTCAAGTTTTGTGTTTTTATTGGCAATATTTTTAAAGATTTATGAAAAGGTAAATCTTCTTATAAAGACTGTATACTTTATTTGTGCACTGATCATAATAGTATAAAAAAATAATCAACATGCAAAGTTGCATTACTGTTTGTGAATTTATAAATTAGTAAGATTAAAAATGCAAAAGTCAATCAGAAGTATCTCCGGAGACATTATAACAATAGCATGTAACGCCGACCATGGCTTAAAAAGACACATAGAAAACTGGTTGTAAATACGATTAATTCGGAATAAGAATACTACTTTTGCAATACTTTTCAGTAGGGATCAAATATCTAAATTTAATGTTCAATATTAACCACATTTGAAATCCTGAGCTTATTGCAATATAAAAATACTCTTCATTAATCAACTGCAGTTTATTTTCTCCCTCTCATCCTTCTCATGTCCTGAATCTCTCCCTGTCACACCTCTTTCTCTCCCTCCAGCACCGTAATCAGGTCTCAACATCTTCCAAAGAATTAATGTCCAGAAAAGCGAGAGATCTAATTATCAACTTTCCCTACGAGTAACGCTTTGATCTGTGCGCCCCGGAGAGACTGAGACACAGGACGATTGAGACAGAGCAGGGTGGGACAGTCCACTGACAGAGAAATGGGGTGATAAAAGAATCCTTGAAAAACAGGACATCAAAACACCACACATATTGCGAGCAGCCGTTGGCTCAGGGGCTGGAAGGCCGGAGTCAGACTCGCACAGAGTTATGGCCTTGACTCAAAACAGAACAAAAAACGCTGCATAGAATGGCTGCTCTCAATCTTCTCAAACGCAGGACTCGGAGAAGAAGAAATGTCAACATCTCTGAAGCCAAAGTCCACAGCCGAAGCCTCCTGAAGCCTCCGAGCTGTTTTCCATCAACAGTCCCTAACAGTGCTGATGCCAGCTAGTGGTTCGGCTGGTCTCCGACCATCTCTGGCATCAGACCACTGCCCACAAGCTTTCAAAATGCCAGACCCCTCTCTGCTTACTTTAGCTTAGGGATATCACTGAAGACAATCTATTATAGCTTGGAAATCGCAATTATTACCACAAACATGATTAGCAGTAACAGCATAGCACAGTGGTACGGAGAGTGGGAGCAGTGGTTAGATCACTAGCACTGTTATGGAGATTGGGAGCAGTGGTTAGATCACTAGCACTGTTATGGAGATTGGGAGCAGTGGTTAGATCACTAGCAGTGCTAACGGTGATGGTCTTTGTAGTGCTGGGAGCAGCAGGGTTGTTGAGCAGCTGTAGGAAGCAATGATACAAGCTGCTTTCAGACTTTCTCCATCTGGCTCCCTAGAGCTATGCAAAGTCTGCAATGCATGAACAGGATGAACCCCTATATCAAATAAGAGTAGTTCCTATTAGTTGTAGATACCAAAAATGTCTCAGTCTGTTTAGAGGACATCACTGGTTCAGCAGCTTTAAGAAGCAGTTTGTCTGACTCACTCTGCGCTCTGCTCACTGTCCATTAGTAAATGAAAAGGTTTTTTTCAACAGACAATAAAATGTTTGAATATGTTATTCTTGAACCCACAAATATTTTTAGTCGCAAATCGCATGGTTGAGCCTTGATTTTAAAAACTTTATTACCAAAGTATATGCTTCTATATAGGAAATGTATTTACTAATATTGTATGATATTTACTGGAAATCCTCTTAACTGACTCTTCCTGACCTGATGAACTTTTCCTGTCACCAGCCAAGCTGGAAACAGTGTTTCTGTTTTTTGTGCCACCACCTGATGCACATTTACCTGGAGGGGTAGGTGGATGCTGGACGTGAGGTGGGATAAGACGGAGATGGCAGGAAGGGACACTAACACGGCCCCAATCACATGATGGGGAATCCATCCAGAGACCCCCAGGAGCAGGGAGCGGGTACAGTTCATCACCTCCTCCAGATAAAAGGCCATACTGCATGAGAGAGGAGAGCAAAAGTTAAATCCACAAAACTTGTGCAATAACTGTACAAATCTAAATTACACAGAAAACAGAGGAAAGAAAAACATATTTTATTTTCCCCTGAAACATTCACCCCCTCCCAGTCCTATTCTATTCAATAATGGAAAACTGCAGCAGACTCTCATCAGTCCTTAATCAAGACACATTACCAAACACAACTATGCCGCCCAATTCCCAGCTAGAAGATGAAGATTAATTGCCCATTTAGGCATGGCAATAAATTAAAATTAATTCAATTTTAAATACTCTCCACTGAGGCACATACACAGCTATGAAAACACACCACAAAATAAATAAAGCACATCTATTGCACTCACACATACTGGAAAATGTAATACCTGGTACCTGTATGACATAATACCAATGTCATAGCCAATAGTGGTCTTTCACAAAAGCCATGGGCTTGGGCCAGTCCCTTCTAAGCAGGGATGTTAAGTCACTGTGGTGTGGCTTAACAACACATAGAATAATTTGTTTTGGTTTCAGTGGGGAGTCATAGAGCTGCATGATGGTCTATCAGTGGTTTCACACACTGCACCACTGAGGCCTTGGAGATACAGGCTTTTATTCCAACCAATCACTGCAGCGGCCGATACGAAACAAACACTTCTGTCATTTTAGCAGCAGCCTAAATGACAGAAGCTTTTCTATTCTGCTGGGGAAAAAATGAATCTGTGTAAAACACTCAGTCCAGCCTTCCTGTTTTCAAGTTTGAGACGCTATACGAATGTGTCTGTCTGATTCTGACACCGAGGATGAGACTCCCACACAAAGACACAAGCAAACCAACAAACACAACGTCCATCTGCGTGCAGCCTCCTCACCGTATGGACAGCACCAGAGAGGCCAGCTCCAGCAGACCGGCCAGGGGAGCCAGGGCCAGGGCTGCGGGGGCTGGAGGGCCCACACTGGTTGGGCTCACGAGAGGTGGCAGGAAGCAGGCCAGGGTCAGGGCCAGGAAGACAAAACAGCTGAGGAGAACGTCCAGGAAGGAGCTGAAGGTGGAGCTGGCAAACGTCTGCACCTGAGCCTGGTTTTTCACCTGGAGGGGAGAAGGAGTGAGAAACTCAACCAAACACAGAGGCTCAAATTTCCCAGAAATCTTAATTTACCAATATTAAGATCTAGAGATGATTGTAGTGCTCAGAGAGACATAATGAACTATTCAATTTATAATCATAAAGGAATTCTCACCAAAAAGTCAAACATCATTGTTTTGTGTCATCCAAATTCCACATGCCTCTGATGATGCAAGATTAGATTATGTTGCTTCCTTATTTTCCAAATTGTTATTCATTCATAGATAAAGTAAGTAAGGAGCAAAGATGGATTTGAATTTTTGAATTGTTATAATCCAATTTATCTTGCTTATATCTATTCAAAATTATCCTTTTTTATCTCAGTACTTAATTTATATATTTTTTATTTAATGTAAATTAATTATTGTTCAAAGCTGCTAAACAAATACACTTTAAATTATAGTTGTTATAACAAACTGAACATCAAACTTCTTGGTTCATGTTTGTAAGGGGGGTTCCTGCAGTAATACTTGTGTAACAGCAGAGGGCTGCAAGGCTTTGAGGTCAAAGCAGGTCAACTGGAACTGGTCCCTGGTGTGTGAGTGGCACTAATGTGGCCGAACATTTGGGAAACAGGGTCGGATACAAGGAAGAAGTTACAACAATCACCCATTCAGTCACAAATTTGCAGACAGACACAGACAAAAAATACTGGCGAAGACTCCTAGATGTGTTTAGAAACTACAGTTTGCCTGAGATCCATGTCTGTCTGTGGATTGTAACTCCCCCCCCCCTCCCAAACAACACATGGACTTAACAACTATCTGGGAAAATTTGGAAAAATGTCTGCATCATCTGACTCTGACGTTTATGTTCTCACATGTGGGCCTTCCTGAACACAACATGTCCAGATTTCAATGCAAGTCTGAAAGCAGCTTCAATGTGATGAAAGCAAACAAAGTATAAAGCAAACTTATAGGTGCACTAACATAGCAGTGGTGTGTGTGTGTGTGTGTGTGTGTGTGTGTGTGTGTGTGTGTATACCTCCTCCTTGTAGCTGCTGCGATAGGCCTTTTCCAGAGTTCTTTCTAGGAAATTGAGGCTGATCTTGTTGATTGGTGGCTTGAAAAAGTAATCTTTCATCAGACTGTGAACCAGAGACGTCAGATGAGTTTATTTTGGAAATCAAATAGTACTGAAACAATAACAAACTAAAATTACAAATCACTTTTCAGTGTATTGACTTAGTAATGAATGTCAGAATACAAAAAAGTCTTTGAGTGTATGGTAAGAGTGAGTGGACTGCATCCAACACGATACTGTTATTAGGGGAATCATGAGTTTCAATAATTTCTGTCAGACTCCCAAGACATGATGCAGGAGTGAGTGTAACAGTTTAATGATGTGTGTTATTCCTGTCAGAGACTTTGCATGCTGGGATAAGATCCATCCCCACAATCCTGAATATGATGGGTGGTTTAGAAAAATGGAAGGAGGTTATGTTTTCACCTGTTTCCATTTTTGTTAACAAGATTATGTGCAAAAAAAGAATAATATAACAGATGGAAAGACGTGGTATGGGTCAGGAAAGAACAAATTCACTTTGTTGTGAATATGAGAGTGTGAAAATGTAAGGGGACTGTTTGGCCTTGGCAGAGTTAGGCTCTTTACTGAGTAACATTATATTGCAGTAGAAACTGCTTATAGTGATCATGAATTAAGGGAACAACCGTTTATGTGGATCAAAAAGCTCTGGACAGAATCGTTCCTTTACAAATGATGTTTAAATATTTCTGTTAAGTGATCAAGTAGACCACTTCTAAGATGATCATACATAAGCTACGCAAAAGTCAGAGTAATCAACCGCTCATAGTGATCAATGTAGTTCCACTACAAGTGTTTCCACTGTATTATTCATATAATTGACAACCTCACATATCATCCATCACCCTTGAGGAACTTTATCTGTCATAAATTCAACCTTTAGCCTCCGTGCTCACCTGTCCTCCCTGATAACGTCCACAAAGTGGGCGTCGCTCTTCTCTTTGAAGCTCTTGGCACGAAGCTGAATCAGAGCGGAGTGGTCCATACCTGGACCCGCTGCCCCCGTGCCTCCAGCCATGCCTAGACTGGTGCCAGTCCCCGTGCTGGTGCTGGTCTTCTTCTCTTTCTCCTGAAGCATGTCACATAAGGAGCTCTGGCTGGCCCGCACTGGGTCTTCCAGTGGGGGACTCAGGAGGCCGTTGGCCGCCCGGGGGCTGTGACCTGGGATGAACTGGAGGAGGTGAAGAAACAGGAAGAGAGACAGGATTCAGAAGACAGGGGAGGAGATGGAGAGGAAGGACACACGAAGGAGGTGGCATAAGGAGTGATTGTTGAGTAGTGACAAACATTTTAAGGAGTGTTTTAAAGCTTCACTTGTGCTGTTACTGTTCAACCATGCATGTTATACCTTGGCACTACTTGTCTTGTGCTCTTCCTGGCATCCATTCAGAACAGTCACATCATCGCCCTGCTCTGTCCCTGCAGACAAGGCCACGCTACGGGACACACAGGGGGGCTGGAGAAAGAAAAGGACAATGCATGGGAGAGGTTGAATAATGAGACAAGTCAATGTATTGCTGTTTTGATGGGCGGAGAATTAAGTCCGGACTTTCTGCAGAGTTTGCAAAAACACCTAACGTATTAATTCCGCTGTGGAGATCACATGTTTTTGTTTTACAGCACATCAACACCAGCGTCTGCCCTTATCACCAAAAGCTCTCTTAGCACATCGTCTGTGTCTTCGATTTGTATGGAACCACTTTTCACTCTGAGATATTGGTTTTCCTATTCTTTTTTTCTTATGCCATGTTCTTACAAGTTTTCATCGGGGAACTGACCAGAGAAACTTTGCAGAAAGTCCAGAGCCTCTCACTCTGACACTCTCCAGAGTTCAGTGCATGTCTGAAAGCAGCTTATGTGAGAGACTCACAGTTAAATCAGTCTCAGTCAAAAGGCATCATCTCTGACATCATTACCGTTAGATTAAATTAATCTGAAATGAATATGAGCTAAATATCTTTGTGCATGAGCCACATTTGGAAGTAATGGAAAAGGAGAAGTACTTCATTTTCAAAAGCACAGCTATCATGAGAAGTGCAAACAAAGTGAAAGTTAGTTGAGTAAAGAAACTGGTGCAGCGATCATCATCAGTTTTCTTCTTTTTTCTTCCTAACCTGACTTACCCCGATCCTGTCCGGTGGCTGGTGGGGCAGGAGGAGCTCTGCAGCCTGTGCTCCCCCAGGGATGAGGTCTGGTGTGTGGGGCTGAGGACAGGAGGACAGGCCGACCGCGGCAAAGTCCCCACCAGGCAGTCCCACCTGAGAACAGCCACACTGCACATCGAGCTCCAACTTCCTCCCTGAGATCAGGTAGGTCTGCAGCCCT
The DNA here is from genome assembly GCA_038501795.1 of Pseudopleuronectes americanus. Classification (NCBI taxonomy): domain Eukaryota; kingdom Metazoa; phylum Chordata; class Actinopteri; order Pleuronectiformes; family Pleuronectidae; genus Pseudopleuronectes; species Pseudopleuronectes americanus. The sequence goes on from CM076721.1 coordinate 15,765,037, forward strand.
GAAAGACAGAAAGCCCATTCAGGTTAGAATTTCATAATCACAACTTTCATTATATTCTTGGTTCCACTTATAGGTGATACAAAAAAGAGGCGGTGGCACAGGCACAGTTCCACCAACTCCAGCATCTGCTGTCATTCACAGAAATCAAATCATTGCACTGAGAATGCAAATCTGCCAGAAACGATTTGTTTATGCAAAACATTCGCTGTGCAACAAATCCTCTCGTGTGAGGATTGCTGCCTGTTACATCCACTGACACATAAATCAGTGTACCACACAATAAAGATTATAAGTAGGCTAAAAACAAGCTTTTAGTCAATTTTCAAAGGCAAAAAGTTTGTGGTTCTATGTTTTATATTTTCTATCATTATTGGATCATCATTTTCCTGTGGTTGCTGATCGGATTAAACTCAAGGTGAAATGTTAAAATAAAATAGATATAGATTTTTAGTCCTTTTGTGGAAATGTAGCTTTCTATTTAGCTTGAAGATGATCTAAATTTTATTTTTATTATTTAATAATTTTGTCAAGCTCTTTGTAACTATCAGGAAAAGATCTTTTCCAGACATTCCCTCACCAGCTGAATGTAAGCCCCTCTTGTTTCATCCACAATCAGGAGGTAACGCAACACTGAGTGTTTCACCAACAATGTTTGCAAATCATGCAGAGCTCTGGCTGTGTTCACACTGCCACAGGGCCAACGAGACCAAACACAAACAGTGGATTAAAGTGGTGGCCCACAGCCAGCCGCTATCAGCCAGACCAAACACACAGTAACCTGTCGATCTGGCCTCTTTGTTCAAACAGCTAAAGAAGTTCACCTTGTTAGCACAGTGATGGCAAGAGGAGCAGCCAGGGGACCATAAAGGGGACATTCAGGAGTCTTTATGGGCTCCCTGCCTCAAACTGATCGCTCTTCTAACATTTCATTGTTATGTACACGATTAACTCAGAAAACTAAGCCCTCATATGGCTTCATCTGGGCAGGATCGGTCCCTGCAGCACAGACTCATAGTGATTTTCAACACTGCTCATCAGTTTTCACCAGAACCCTTCAGACACTCATTCCTGCATCGACGTCTTACAAGATAAATCATGTATCAATGCATCCACTATCTATCTATCTATCTATTCAAATGCATTGTGGCTGGATTATTACTGCAAATTATTTACAAATATTTAATAAAAATGTATCAAATCAAACTAAAGTGGCACTCAGTAGAGCACATACCTCATCCAAGGCCCAACAGTCTGCATTTAATATCACTAGATCTGGATTCTAGTTTGGATCTAAACCAAATTATACAAACTCATAAAACTCTGTCCTCTAAAGGTGCCTTTAAAGGTGCAGCATTTATCCCATTTTCTTTTTTGAAATAACTTTGTAAATGATCTAAAGTGAATCAGCCCAAGGGGCTGGGTTAAACCTTTTTGTAAATACATGAATGGCACAGAAAACAAGCAGGATTATCTGGGATTATCTTCTGAGAAACTTTGTGCTGTCCCTGTCTGACACAGGCTCCTATTAACTTTGAAACAGGGAGCAGCCCTGTGATGCACGATATCAGGTCGATATTAAACAGAAAAATAATGTGTCCGCCTGTGTAAGTGTGACTGATGGGCCTCCAACCCATATGTGAAGGCATGTGCGTCAGTCGGATGCTGAGTAGGTGTGTTCACACACACACACACACACACACACACACACTCCCCCTCACGTCTGTCTCTCATTTCACTGGATGCATCTACAGCTTTAATCATCCGTCCCTCTCTTCCAATCCTTCCTCTCTTCTGTTCTCACCACTTTTCACACATTCTAGTGAGGCAGTGTGACATTAATCTAATAACAAATAGGACATTTGTTTGAGTATCAGTAAAGGCTGTGCTGCTTTTGCCAACTGCCACCTAAAGTGACAGTCTAAACCCAGTCAGCACTTGTGATTATAAGATTTCATAAAGCAAAATACAGACTTTTCTGTAGATTTGTCACGTTATTGACAGAACCTGGTTACTTTATTGAGTGTTTCACTGATTCAGGGTTAATCTGCAGTCAGCCCCATATACAACAATACGCCAGAGGTTAAGAAAACAACTGCAGAACCAATGGGCATGACAAAGTTTCACCACATACTTTTGTCCGGCTTCCTTGTTTGCATAAATAAAATTAGTTATGCGTAACTAACAGTGAACTCATCTTGAGAGTCTGGAAGAACTGTGTGTTTTGTTCCGGGCCCGAGGACAATGTGGACTTGGCAGACGTCCAAAGCCTTTGGGCCAACAACAGTCCTATCTTAGGGTTTGAGTTCTGTGCCAAACAGGCGACAAAGGACATTTATGAGATCTCAAGCCTCTCTCTCTCTCTCACTTACACACACACACACACACATACAAATCCGCCACAACATTAAACCCAGATAAACTGTTTTAATGTAATGGACCTCCACGCAAAGGTCCATTGCTTTTCTCTGCCCCCCATTAGCTCGTCGGCACTCTACTCTATCAGATTTTAATGGATGTTAACAGGCGCCTTCTGCACAACAAGCCAAGCATATGGCTTTGAATTCACTAATGATGGCTCATCTGCCTCTTTCTATTTCGATCTTGATCTCCAGTCGCTCACTGAGACAGGAAATAATCAAATAATTCCAAAATGATGCAATCAAAATTAAAATATAAAATAATTATAGGTTAGTATGAGTTTTTTTTCTTATCATTCTTCCCCATGAATACACTGAACGCTTTTATGCATCCGCCACAGTCAGAAACCACAATCTGCTGGTTACATGTTGTATTAGGAAACTTTACACAAAAGCTGTTAAGATGCAACTTCAATACACGACTGAGAAACTGCTGTTAAACTCCAGTAAGATGTTAACAAAATAGGAAATAAAAGGTAAATTAAGGCTAAATCACTATGTTTTCAAACTAAAACAATCTCTGTCCACACAAGCGTTTTGGTTTCAGTTCTAATCCGTGTTTATACGAACATGCCTGAGAATGCATATCAAGTACATCGCTCACGTACGCTGGTCATGTGCACTCCGGTGTAAACAGGAAGGCTAGTGCGTCCCACTCAGGTCCCCCTGGACACAGGAATTGTCCCAGATTGCCTGAATAACAGCTCGTCTCTTACAGATCGTAAATAGTTGTATCATTGTAAATTGCATTTAACTGAACAACAGCTGTTTTCTTCCGGAAGGGGGTCAGATAGTCTTAACTAAAAAGACACAATAAGCAGGCGGTTGTGAGTGTCGACGTCATTGTTTCTAAACAGCTATGTTTTTGCAGATCCACCTAAAACATGGCCCCTGAGTTCTCAAGTCACAGTGTTTCCAAACTTCTCTGTTTTCAGGGTTTAAGACTTCAGAGTAATGTGAACGACAGGCGTATCTGTAGCTAGGTTGATTATTTTTCAAACAAAAACATAGTAAGTGGATGTAGGCAAAGTCCCCAGATCTTAACCTGACTGAACCCGCCGAATTTCTGACCAACACCTTATCATCATCATCAAAACACAAAATGAGGGAATTTCAGTTGAAAGAAGAAGGTTCTGTTCAGAGTTTAAGAGGCTGTGATAAGAATCTTAAGTGAAAAACTAGAGTGGCATCAGTAGAGCACATACCTGTACTAAGACCCATCACACTGCTTAAATTAAAACAATCCTTACAGCTTAGGACACATTACATCTCTGCTACACATTAGTGAAATGATACCAATCGATAGCAAACCACCAATTAGTCTGAATTCTTTCATCACAATTCTCACATAATTCTTTGAGAAATCAACAAAATGTTGTCATATATCGCAATGTTTAAACGTTCTTATCTGGATCGGCACCAAAGCGTCTCAATCGCTCAATGGCTGACTGCAGTATAACTCATAAATCCCAGCTCCTCCATGTTAGTGGATGGGACATAAACCTAACTATAAAGTCGACGTACACCTCACACATTGCCCATCTTTATAAACACTATGGTCTTAACACTGAAGCAGCCAGCCAACTTCTCTCATCTACTCTGGATGTTGGCTCAAAGAAAAATATGATTTTTGTGACATAAGAAGTAAAAAGAAGCTTGTTTTGTATGTTTAATGTTCGTCTTGATGGCTCTGTCTTGTTCTTATCATCTCTGCTAGTGTTCCAGTTTGTTATAAGAGTGTAGCAGTGACACAGCGTGATCATACCAGGACATTTTAACTGAAGGCGCTCAATGGAATTTGCCCGTCATTCAGTTTATTATTTATACACAAAAGTACAATCTCCCATGACAGCAAAGGCACACAAATCTATCAAGCAAAGCACAGCCCACTGAGAACCACTTGCAATCTTCCCTCTTACTCTCCTGCATGAGAGGAACAATGCAGAGCTCGACACACTGCGTAGGTGAAAGATAAAGGAGATAGCAAACAGCAGAGAGAGCGGCCGGCGGCGCAGAGATGAGGAAGAAGAAACCGTGAGTACTTTGAAGGTCACGGAGTTTAGCATGCCTCAAATATCCCGCATTCCTCGTCTACTTCCATTTCAGCTTTCTGACTTCATCAACAGCTCGGCCCTGATCTCTATAGCAGGCCTTGAATGCACTTAAAGGCTGGACAAAAAGACGGAAGTAAAAAGGTGTAGTTTTCCAATGAACCCAGGTTAATGTGTGTGAAAGTACGAGTATCAACTATCTACGTACAGTTAAAGCTGTAAGGCAGGACAATTTAAATCCTTTTCTTCCGAATCACTCGCTGTGTGTGTGTGTGTGTGTGTGTTTGTGTGTGCGTGTGTGTGTGTGTGTGTGAGGGCAGCACTATGGGAAAGAAAGGGACACGAGCACTCTTTAGTCTCAATGCAGCTAAATGGTTTTTATTGATTTATTGAGAGGAGCTGGCAGGAGAGAGGGTTCAGCTGAGGACATCACCATCACTGCTACAACACAGTCATACAAACAAAGTGCACATAAACACCTCATCAGAACTGCACTGGCTGGAGCATGTAGGTCCCAACAGGAGGAACTTTGTCTGACAACAGGAGCAAAGAATGGAATTTACTAAATATGGCTTTATCATCTTCACCTCCACCAATCATATATTTTCATTCCGGTTTGTCAGCAGGATTACGCAAAAACTACTGAGAGGATTTCCTTGAAACTTGGTGGAAGGTGGGATATGGGCCAATGAAGAATCCTATTACATTTGGAGCGGAATCAATTAAAGGGGCAGATCCACGATAGCTTATATTTTTACTTTCTATTACATTGCAGAACATATGATCTAGCATGTATAAGCAATGTTCTCCAAGCATTGCTGTCCCAGTTTGTCTTTGCTAACTGGTTTAGTGGAGTTAAATTTTGCATTTTCAGCCCTACATGGGGCACGGGGTTTTGGGTGAGACCAGGAAGAAGAGGTGCCTTGTGGGGTCATTTTATGAGTTGCGGCTCCCATTGAATAGCGAGAAACCTTTCGAATGTCCACATCGGCTCTGATGCACCTAAGCAAAAGACTACACCTGCATGTGGAAGGAGGAGAAACAAAAATGAGGGGGCCCATGGATTTACTTGCAAAGGGACCATGCATGTTATTACCTGACAAAGGAAGATCTGGAAAACCGAGCCATGAATGTCAACATACAACGACATTCCAATACGACTAGAAACGAAATCATCTACAGCGTTTTGAGTCTAAATGTGCCTGTGATCCACGATCAATGTGACTCAGGACGAGGATATCAGAGGACCTTTAGGCTAAAAACATGGTGTAAATGATGCGTTTCAAGTCAAATTAGATTGTCGGGGCTTACAGCCACTTGGATGACACCACACCAGCAGCATGGAGGCACTTTAGTTTTTTTCTGTTGTTTCTTTACACAAGATATCCTTTCCAGGAAATATGAAGCATCTGTCTGTCTGAGACAAAGTGGATGGATGATAAGACACACACACACACACTCATCCAAGGTAGTGCACCTTCTCATATTCGCACATATTGACACTTCCAAAGCATTCACACACACACACACACACACACACACAGACACTTTGAGCAGACCAAGTGTGTAGGCACATGAATGAAACAATCTATGAATGAACAGAGGGATGAATGGAGAGGAAGCATAGCTAAGCCGCCAAATTCCACATACACACCTGAAGACCATGCACACTACACACGCGCATACACACAAACCCACACACACACACATAAGCATGCACACGAACACAAAAACACAAGCACGCATGCTCTCTTACTTACATGCTTCCAATTTCCTGACACATATACAGAACAAATTCCAAACTGAACTTGTACTGAAAAGAAAATAGTAAACTAACTTGGTAAAGGTATAAATTACCATCAACAATAAAAAAACTATTCCTGTAGAAAAATGTGCTGCCACGAACTATTGATATTTATCGTGATAAAAGTCACTTTAAAGTTTTTAAAGTTGAAAGACAGACAGACAACAAAACATAAAAAAATCTGAGGTTGATCAATTATGTGATATACCTTCTTATAGTGCAAAATGCAGTCTATAGAACTCTTTTTATATTACTGTTGATTCAAATTATATTGTGATAATTATTGACTATGGAGACGTCCTGTGAAAGATTTATTTCAGTAATTGCAGCCGTACATTTCACATGAGCGCGTACCAACACTATTATTATTCAGTTGTGTGACAACACAGCTTTGCATTACTTCATACACACATACTGACACACTAGGTGCAGGTCAGTGCCTCCACAAACGCATATGTCTGCCTTCCCGTGAGAGCGTCTGGGTGATCTCTCAGACCAAAGCTTACATTTCAGATAATCTCCCAGAGGACAGATCCCAATGCGGACTCTGCACTTCCTGACAAACGACCTTCGACCTTTCGGAGGCTTCCAACCACATGATCAAAACCGTTCCCGGTTACCCCAAAGGTCGTCAGCTTCCCTCTGGTCCCACAACACAGAAAAGTGAACTTCTGTGTGACTACGGAAGACAGAGGGAGACAGAGGGAGGCCCTCGAACATTTACTCAATCCAGTTACACTTCTAAAACAACTGAGTCAACATGAAGGAGAAGGACGAGGAGAAGACAGACAGCAGAGAAAAACTTCCCCTCCTCTCTTCCAGCTTCATCTAACCTTTTCTCACATTCTTCACTTTCATGTCACTGCTTGGAACAGTCAGAAAATAAACAACTCCAGCACTAAAAATAGACTTCAACATGTTTTCCCTTCTCATGGAGCCGGCCCTCCAGCAGCGTCTAACTTCTATATCTAACCTTCGTCTTGAATTTGTTTCCCTCTCATGCCAAACCACACGTTTCTCCCCACCTCTTACTACCTCTCTCTCTTTATCCAACTACTCTCGCCATGTTTCTGCTTTCTCTGCTTTCTTCTACTTTCTCCCACCATCTACCCTCCAGGGTTCTCCTTGGTCGTGGTGGGTCCTGACTACAGGCCCCACTGCAACAGCACATGCCTCCATATTTGGACACGCTGATGAGACTCTCACACTATACTCCTTCAAATACCCTCTCATCCCTCCCCTTCCCTCTTTTGTGCCATCATTTGAGTCCAGGGAGTTCCTTGCTCTCTCCCTCTCCTTCCTCCCCTTTTCGTTTTTTTTTCCCTCCACCTCATTTATCTCTCTCTTTAGAGACATGCATTGAAGTCTGGATGTTTTTCCAGAAATTTTGCACGGGGGATAAATATGAGAACCAAAATGTTTGAGAGAGTTGCATGGCTGTTTGCAATAACTTTTTCCTGACAGATCCGAATAAAATGTCCAAGCAAGCCCATGTGAGTAGGAAAACTTCCAGAAACAGCCAGAAAGTGGGATTGGTAATGATGTTAATGAAATGCTTTTGGGGCATTTCGGCTTTTTTTGACACGATAGTAAGTGTAAAATGGGGAGAGAGAATGAGGGAAGACACACAGCAAACGGTCGGGTCAGGGCGGAATCCACGTTCGACACAAAACTTGAAAAATCTAAATATACCAGGACAAAAAGTGGTACCATATATGTAGAAGACGCAACAGAGGTTTCTCAACAGTGACGAGTTTCGAGAGCTTTTGGTGATAAAGGCAGGCATCCGTGTCGATGTGCTTTAAATAAAAACACCTGATTCTGCAGGGGAGTTCCTCCTGCCTCCCGCCTGCTCTCGCCAGGCGCCGTCCATCGCCTGAATGTTCTCGAACATTTACATTTTGTTAGGAAACCAGATGCTATCCTGCTGTGCTCTTCATATGTGAAAGGCAAAATGTCCACAGCCCCTTTTCTAGGCATTTTCTAAAGTTTCCCTTTAAAACCCCTTTTCTTTTTAATTCACAATTGAGGGAATTAACAGAACGTCCATGGGATGGCTGATGTACCTCATGAACATGAGTTCTTGGGTTTCGGTCGAACACAGGACCTTTGTAACACCATCTGTAACATCAGGAGCTTGTTCTAACTGGAACCAGCTCCAAAATACAACGAGAGTGGGACACAATGAGAAACACAACCACTTACCGATTTACATTTGCCTAAAAGTAAATGACATGAGTTGGAGCCAGGATTAAGTAACCTCAGATGGATAGGCATGTTTTAGAGTTTGCATCAATAAGATCATACCCCAACCCCCTCCTGTTGCTGATCTGTGTAATAAAGGCAAGATGGTGAAAGAATACACGTCTCCCTTTTTCATCATCCACTATCGGTTTATCAGCGGCTGTCTTTCTCCGTGGGTCCTGTGTAACATGTAGCGCTGTGGGTTGACACGAGCAATGACGCACTGCAACTATCACTGCGTCACTCTCATCAACGCACACACACACACACACAAAGCTGTTGAGGATCTCACTTCACAGGGGCTCTGAGTTTCTCTCGGAGAGGCTGTCGCTCTGCGGACAGTCCTTGAGCAGGAAACAACAGACCTTGGTCCTGCTGTAAAGGTCGGGACGCTAATGATAAATTGGGTGTCACATGGTTTTACGCATGTTCGCACACACGGCCACATATTTCCTCTCGTTATCATCATCTTGTCTCATGATGAAATGCACACATTCAGCAGGTTAACACATGTATGCTCTCCTCACGGAACCGAAACTTCACATAAAATATTTTTAGGTGATGAACCTGAACTACAAAGTTAATTTGAGTCACAGAGTGATTCATTCTGCGGTTTGCCTTGAATTCACGATGTCACGCACACTCACACTTTTGTACTTCTATTTTAGGACACTCTTTGACGTAATACATTCCTTAGTCCCTTACCCTAACCTAAACCTAATTCTAACCCTAATACCTAGTCTAAAACCTCAAACGGCTTATTGAAAAAGTGGAGACCTGTCAAAATGTCCTAAGTCTATAGAATCTATGCTTAAAATGTTCCTCACAAAGAAACACACATACACGCATACCTCCCCGCTACTATGAGCTGTACTGTGGGAAAATCCTTAAGAAATAGTTATGACTCGAAAATATGCTCCATCTTCTCCTCTTCACTCTAATGTCACACAGCTCTCGCTCACTCTCTCTCTCTCTACAGTCCACCAGGGACCAGTGCTTCATATGCTTTTTATGGTAAAATGCAGATTTTACCATAAAAAGCTTTTCCCGGCTCGAAAACATAGATGGTTAATTCATGAATAGATGAATTGTTAAAAAATATATCTCATCCATTTCGTACTATACAATAAAGTGTTATTTTACATTTTGTTGCACTTTGCTTTAGTGTTGTGACTGGATATCAAGTGCTTATTTTATTTAACAATTAACAACTATCAGTGTGATATCCGTCCGTACCCAGTATCTATTGTAAGCAGTGATGGACTTAAGGCTCACACTTTTACTCTTGCTGTCATTCTCCACTAACCAATACCTTACAAGAAGACTTTATGGTGATTCTTTGAGACCCAAGGGTGCGCTGGGGAATTATTGACTAAAGTAGAACGCTGAAGAAATGTTGGCACACCCTAGAATAAAATGCTTTACAGGTGCAACTCCCCCTCCACCTTATGAAGGACTCAACTCACTTCTTTTGCAGTATCTCACGAAAGCGACTCAAATAAGTGGTTGTGCATGAGTCAAGGAAGTGACAGAAATAAAAATCTGTACGTGAATATAAATGTGGTTTCATAAAAGGACTGGGCCGTGGTGGAGGCATGCACTCCTCTGCATCCCATTCTAGTTTATCATTTAGTTGATACAAGCATAAAGCAGAGGTCTAATGAACTCAGGGACAAAGTGAATTCATCTTTGCTTTTGTTTGGATAATTTAAGCCACTGGCCTTGAACTATTAAATGAAAACATTATAACGTTACACACACACACACACACACACACACACACACACACACACACACTCTGTGAGTCATGCATTATGTATGAACAGGTCAATTAGTAACAGTTTGGGAGATGTGTCAGGTCGGCCTTTGTCCCCAAGTGAATAGTCAGGACAAGGCCGAGGTCAGTGTATCCAAAACGGATCAAGATCCTTCTTCTTACGTGATCCCCTCTCTCTCTCTCTCCCTGCCCACCTTTCTCGTCTACCCCTGCGGCGCTGCATGCTAGGAATTAAAAGTAACTACACCACATGACATTAGTGTTCGGCTTTATCATTATCTCCAGCATGACAAAATAGTTTCTGGGTATTTTTAGCAACACGTTTTGCTGCCAGAGCAAAATCCTCTGCAGGGATAAAGTAAGACAATGAAACTCAGTGTAATAAAACAGCAACCGATAGCAGGTTGTGTGTGAATCCAACTGTAGCAAGTCACTTCTCAGTAAATCATTACAAGGCTTGATGTGGCCGCCCTGAAGATGATGACAGAATAAAAAGAGGCAACACACACTCATGTATGGACTCTTAGTAATGTGCCCCAAACACTTATGTAATGCTCAGACTTATCCTAAAAATAGCACAATGCATTTCCAAGGACAGCAAACTGGTTTGGGAAGACTAGTCAAAGAGAGTGTGCGTGTGTGTGTGTATGTATGTGTGTGTGTGTGTGTGTGTGTGTGTGTGTGTGTGTGTGTGTGTGTGTGTGTGTGTGTGTGTGTGTGTGTGTGTGTGTGTGTGTGTGTGTGTGTGTGTGTGTGTGTGTGTGTGTCAGACCAGGACAGGGCTGGGCATGCTTATCACCACCGAGCACACATACACACGCGATAGGAATGACATACTGGTGGTAAAAAATGTGGGGGGGGATGACTAAAAGGGAGATAGAACGAGTGAATGCTAGTACAGGTCCATGAAGATAATAACAGAAGGTGTGTTAAAGGTGTGATATCGGAGAGTGTAAGAGATGCAGAAGAAGATCGAGAGCAACTGGATTCTTATTTGTAGAAGAGAGAAAACTGCTGGCCTCTGCTTATAACTGGAACTGTTTAGGCATTAACTCAAGAGAATGTCAGTGAAAGGGGGTCTGGAGTTTGCAGGAGATTGCCCGATCAGACACATTCACAACAACAGGGAAATACTTGTAACTTTCAGGCGAGAGGGTAGAGCAGGACAGGAGGCCGGACATTATGTATAAATTCCACTACGGAGATCGTTTGTTTTTATTTTACAGGACATCAACAACGGCGTTGGCCCTGATCACCAAAAGTTCTCGAATCTGGCTCTCTGCAAGTTGACGTATTTTTCGAGAATGACTCAATTGCTATCGAAGCAGAAACCTGAATGCAACAGAAAATTAAAAGGAACATATATCGAACTATAAGTAACAAAACACTGCTTTAGTGTCTGATAATTATTTGCGAACACACATGTAAAGACAGTGTGATGTGTCTCAACGCTGATATGGATTTTTGCAAAGAGGAATTGTAAAAGGTCAACAAGTCAAAAGTTTTTTTGTTTTTTTGCTCTGGTATGTTTCCACCATCAAGTCAAATGAAGCCCAGTTCAGACTCAGCGTGAGAAGGTGAGAGATAAAACATGAACCCTGGTCGTCTTTGAGTGCACTCTGCAGTCTTCACTGTCACCACAGAGATGACCGTCACTGATACTGTAGCATAAAGATGGAAGTTGTGGTGAGAATGAGATCAGGCCAATGAAAACACGCAAACCATGTTTTTTAAATCTGTATCTGACCTTTCATACCGACCCATAAGTTACAGTTACTGCTGATTCAATTCCACCTCTAAATCATCACCACTGAAACAAGTCATCTCTCGTTTCCGTCACCAACGTCTTTCCTCTGCTTTCACATCTTCCACCATGTCATGGCATTTTTCTTCTCTTTCTTTTATCATACACACAAGAGCCAGATGCAGACACGCAGACTACCTACCCAGGTGATTATGGTTGACCCCTGAACCTTGTAGTGTCAGTGACTCTGAGAAGCAGCCCCGTGATGAGCCACAGACCAGCAGGCAACTTTATACAGAGCGTCACTTTCTCACAAAGGCACACAGAACACAGACACACAGACAACTGTGTGCATACAAGGAAACAGAGGGTGTGTTTGAAGTGGTGTGTGTGACAGTGCAGGAGGAGGGTACTGCAATAAGCCGAATAGAGAAAAGAAAAAGAAATGTGCACACAGGGAGTTTAAAGTACAAAGAAAACACTAAAGACCTAAATCAGTCTCTAAGCCCTGTGCCCACCTTCAAGTGATAAATCTCTTTGTGTATTGGTTCAAGTCTTTAATCAGTCTTTTTTTCAATGCCTTATCTGTATAACAACACACACACACACACTTTGGCCACACAGAAAAGTGACTGTTAGTTTAACACACAAACTCAATGTATTTCCATTACATTTAGATCAATGTGTCAATGAATTACTGAAAGTGTATTATGTTGATCTGGATGAGGAATGTTAATGACTTCGGGGAAAGAGGTGATTTCCACTGTCCTCAGTCTCCAGAGAAGAAACTGCCAATCAACTACAAACTATTAATAAGTCTACGAAGAGGCCGTATGGTGGCTTGTACTGAAACATCACAGTGACCCAGTTGGCAAACAAACATGTCACTGATGTTTGAAAATTAGACAGTTGCAGTGTTCACTCTGCAGGTGACAGAGACAGAGGGAGAGTAGGATGCAAAGTGGATGCGGCCTGTTTATGGTTAACGGATCTGTCATTTGCACATTTAGGTGACACATTTGATTTAGCACAGACCAACCAGCCAGAGGACATGAACTTCCCACTGCACTACACTGGAGGGATGGACTTGTCTGTGCACATGGGTGAATGTCACAGTAGAGTTACCGCCTCGTGGTCGTATGTCTCAGCCCTCCACTCAAGTTGCAGGGAAATATGTTGAGAGTCCCGCCTTCTGTTCCTGAGTGAGGGTGTTAAATATCAGTCAACCTGCCAACCTGTACGCATTTTGACATCAAAGTGAGTAAAGACTTATCACTCTAGAGTTTTAAAAGCTGGTGACGCCTTGTGAGTTTGACCCAATTGTACAGTAATCAAATCAACAAGCGTCTACCTTGCCAAGACTCAAAAGAAGAGGTGGAAGAGTTTGGCTAATTATAGTGCCGGAGTTGTTGCCTCTTTGTCTTTACTAAGTGAATTATCAGAAAATGATAATTGCGATCAGGCACGAATGACAAATGTGTAAAATCGTTTCAAGCGACCTTGACCTTTGAGTCAGAGTGGACAACTGTGGCAAATGTTTCTTAGATAATGTGTTCACGAGATGGGATGGATAGATGGACCCATTTGCACACACGCAGAAGGTACCGCCAGACTCACAGACTGAAACAGAATAGGTGCTAGTGTCACTGTTTTCGATACCATGAGAGCAGTTCAGGGCTCAAAAACTTGAGTCTGCAAATGCACAATCTCCTGCTATTCTACACTGTAAAATATAAATCTATACGGTCTAATGCAAACACACACTGACAACTCCACAAACTCATTCACCCAAGCTACCAAGCACTCAAGACGTGGAGCCTAAAAAGGCATTAACGGAGCAGTTACAGGCAGAATATAAAGAGGAGCTAAACAAAAACCCAGGTCAGAAAGAAGCAATCCCAAACACCTGCAGTGAAATACGAGTGTGTTTGGGCGCTGCAAACAAAAAGACGAGGCAGGACTGGATTAGAAAGAATAGAGGAGAAACCAGCAGGACGAGCAGGGGGACCAGCAGCAACCAGTGACCCAAGTGAGATTCAGATACAGGGCAGCACTGAAAAAAATGGAGGATGTAAAAAAAAACTGTCTAATGCTGGAAATAAATGGGAGTACAACGTGAAATAACGAAAAAAGTGTTCTTCTGGGACATGAACGTAATGTCCTGCTGCTTAAGACTTCATAAAAATACCTAAACGCACACACACACACACACACACACACACACACACACACACACACACACACAAACACAGTATGAAGGATGTGTCGTCAAGACAAGAGGGTGATGATCACTGGGTTACCATTTAAGGATTTAAGAGTGAGTGGTCTAAGAGCGTGAACGTCACATACTAATTGACGGATTGGTTTTACAGATTTGGTAAATCAACTTCTAACGAATGGTAGAGACAGTTAAACAGGAATCCAGCCACAGCCGCTACCTCCAGAATCCAATGTGTGTAAACAGCGCGGTAGTCTCACGGTCACTCAGTGTATCGTGACAGTGTTTTGGGTAAATAGGGATGTAGCACATTAGACAGGTTCAAAAGAAGTCGCCACCATTAATGCAATTACCCGTGTGTGGCAAGCAAATTAACTGTGAACCAATTTACAAGCGGCTTTTGAAATCCACAAACAGTTGGTGTTGCTTTTGAATGTGATCATGAAACAACCTGTACACTTAACTTGTGCAGTTATTTGAGATTTTGCACAGTTCAAACTTTAACATGCCTGACTTTCTGAATCATCTCTGAGATGCTGAAAGCTTTGGATACTACTGCCTTGTATTTAAATTCACTCCATACCTTCATAATTAATGCATTTGTCAACAGAGATATGACTCATCCCTTAGATGCACTGCACCGAGATGGGAGACTGTTTGCTGCTGCATCACGATACATTTCACGGATTACCCAGAGAGTGCTGCTGGCAAAACAACAGTATCTTAGCACCTGACAGAAGTCAGGGTTTGCTGGTCGTGGTTGTTTTAAAGGAGAGCGGGATGATGGGTGCTCGGGGACTAACAGAGAGAGAATGGTTGACAACATACTATCTGAGGCGACTCATTCTGCCTGCTGTGGGATCTGTAGCAAAGTCTTCGCTAAAGACAGACAGTCAGACAGCACTGAAGCAGCGTTACACAACAGATCACATGCACAGGCCTGGGTGACAGGTGAGAGTGAGGCAATACATATGATAACCAAACAGAGGCTAATGAAAAGCAGAGGGAGAGATGTGGTGGGCGGAAGGGAAAGAAAATGAAAGACAAAGCCTTTAGAGGAGTTTGGGGGGATGAAAGAAGTAAATCAAATCATTTATTTTATCACTCAAGCTTATATTGAGCGTATAAAACAAGTGCAGCAGAAAAAAAGGTTTCAGAAAACTTCATTTTGGAAACAGTCTGGATTGGGGATTTTAGTTTTAACTACTGTCCCACTTCTTTCGAACCAGGTAACTGATGTTTATGAGTTTTAAATGGAAGGGAAGAGAATGGAAAGTAATTGAGAGGAGGTGTGGTTCAATGTGTATTTGACCGTATAAGTCAATGAGTGCTGTAAGAGTAAATGATATGTGAGAATTGACAGTGGGTTCAGTAATCAGGGGGAAACATTAGGAACATTAGGAACATTATGAACTGTGGAAAGTGTCCAGCTGGCAACACATTTAAAACATTGTATCCTGGTCATGCGAAACATCTCTGACAATTGACTTAATAAAAGAAGAACACGCTAAGGCTGCGGTTATGATTGAAGAATAGAACATAGGGCGCGCCAAGCCGGACGCGGTGCCTCTCCCTTTCGTACTGGCGCCTAACAACACCGTTGGAAAAAGGCAAAGAAGAAAAGGAAACGCAAACAGAACCGATTTTTCCAAAGTCTGCAATCTTCCTCCAGGAGCCATCTGGGATTCTCTATGCTTCTTAATTGACATTAATGTACCAAGCCCATAAAGTTAATTGGTTCTCGACCAGTCGAAAGGAGGACGCGCTCCAGCACAACTGACATAATTTCTTGTGAATGCCACGCTTGCAAGGAAAAGAACAGCGAGCATAAACAAGGCTGGACATCATGGACGGCTACAACAACTGATTTCTTCTTTGATTTTGATCATTTTGGGCTCAACTCCTTTTAGATACACTTCTCCAGCCCCTCAGTGCCAGAGAGTGTGGCATCACTCCATCTGTTATTCTATTAATTTCTCTCAACAAGAGGTGTTAGGTTTATTTCTCTCAGAAAGAGACTCTGGTGATTTATCTACACAAACCTCTTCTCTCTGTGCTACACAAAACAACTGTTGAGGTTGTCCCTGGCTCTGAGCAGCAACCTGTTGGTCTGTGCTTCAGAGGCAGACTTGATGCCGTTCTACTCTTTTCTCCCTCTCAACAAAGGCTGTCAATATCTCACTCTGCTGCTGTTCACTGGTCTGGAAATAGAGAGTGATGGTACCGTTTAGAGCCAAGTGTGAATACACTCTGACATAAGGTCTGACAATAGAGCAGACAGTCTCTGTTTGCAGGAGACCTAAGATTAGACAGGACCACCAGGAATTCCCTACTGAAGAGATTAGCTCCATTGATGCTGCTTTTCACAGAGTATTAATATAGGCTGACTTTGTGTGTGTATGTAGGTGTGTGTTTGTTTGGGTGTGTAGCCATTATTGCACCTCCTTTCCCGAAATGCAAATGTCTCCTGTTAATGCATCGTTTATGTTCTCTGTCAAACTATGAATTTATTAGTTGCCTAAACTACCGACAACTGAAGATTCCTTTTTTTCCTCTTGCCAAATATGGACAAATTGCAGACATGCAAGTCTAAAATTGCACCATCCCACCACTATTCCCAAAAGGGGTGGGGACAATGTGATGATCAACTCTATAATCCAATAGAATCCAGGACAATACCTGCCACGGCACAGTAAATCTGGTTAGCCCTCCTGTTATTAACTGCAATCTCTGGCAAACAACATTCTGGCCAACCATAGCGACAAGCCACAAACAGTAGAGAGAGCACAGTAAACAGCCTGTGGAGGTTATACACTTTGAATAGATCAGCCTAATAAGAGAGTCACGTATTGCATCCATTTAGCCGCTGCATATTCCAAATGTATACTCATCATGTTATCCTTGTGCCTTGGCCAACCATTAATAGTGTTACTATGCCAGTTACAAACATTTCTAATTTCTGTTTGTATACATAAAACAGTAGCAGTAAGAATGATTAGGCTGCTACTGAATGATATCCAGTTGATATGAACCAATAGACCTCTGTCTTCCTGGTGCTCTAATCTCTTGATCTTGTAGCCTGATCTCCTGTTTGAGTTGGTTTCAACCTATATACAGTCTATGGTTTCAACCGGACTAACTGGTCAGATAACATACTCTAGTGCCGTAGAGGCAGGTAGTGACCCCACACAGCCCCGGTGACCATGTTCAGACAACGCACAGCTTTTCAACCTTTACCCTGTATACGTGTGAGAAATCTAAAAAAGCCTCATTGTACGTGTTTTTAGCCTTTGCAGCACTCTTGAGCTTTTTATCACCTGGTCAGTGTGCAAAGCGTTATCACCAACTCACTGAACTTTGAAAGAAGATAAACTCATAGGTAAGTTATGAATAGCACATTTATCTCTTAAAGTCATTCATCTGTGGAACATGTGCTCAAGACCAGTGATACCTCATTTGTGAGAATCTTGGAGTTCCTTAGACATCTAACGTCTTTACACGGAGGCTCAGTTTTTCCTAAACACTTACATGGAAGTCATAGCGGAACGGCCACTTACCCTTTAGTTTCTCCACCACACTCTGGCCAGCTCTCTCTGCCACCCGCCCGTCCTCGCTCTGGTAACGGTCATCCAAGAATCGGTCAGTGGCTTCAGACAGGTGCACCTTGCCTGCCACACCTAGCTGCTCCATCAAGTTAGCCAGATTTACATCATTAGACCATACATCAAACTTGAAGCGCTTGATTCCAAGGATCCCACAGAGCACGGTACCCGTATGGACGCCAACACGCATGCTGACAGCCTCACACGTCTCCTGGCAGAACTGGTCGATGGCCTGGATCATACCCAGGCCCATCTCTACACAGCAGTGGGCATGGTCCGGCCTGGGCTCAGGGCACCCTGCCACGCAGTAGTAGCAGTCTCCCAGGGTGCTGATCTTTTCACAGCAGGTTAGTTCACAGAGCCGGTCGAAACGTCCAAACAGGTCATTGAGAAGGCCCACCAAGGCTGGGGCGGACTTGTTGGCAGACATTTTGGTGAAACCCACAATGTCTGCAAAGAGGATGCTCACAGGCTCCATGCGTTTCATGTTAAAGGGCCTAAATATGATCTGTCCACGGGGAATGGAGGTCTTCTTGCGTTTGTGATTGTTGTGAGCGTGATTTTTGGGGCTTGTGGAACTTTGGGCTTGTGAAACTCCACAGCCTCCTCCACCGCCCACTGAGATGGCCGAGGCAGAGCAGGCACCGGAGGAATAACGCTTGCCAGAGTTCTCGCCGCAGCCCTCATCATCACCCTGCTTCATCAGCTCGTCTGCAACTCGTCGTGGCATCACCGAGTGAATCATGCGCTCCTTCAAGGCCTTCTCCACTTCTAAGTCTTTGCCGTGCATGATAGATTGGCCCACTTTGAGAAAAGTACTGCGGGAACGAACCTCCGACATGATAAACAGGTGGATGCCGATGACATGGGCACACAAGTGAAGCAGAGCTTTGGCCGGGCCGAGCCAGCCGAGTCCATTTCCTTCCCAATCACTACCTGAACCCTCTGTCCCTGTTCCCCGTCTGTCAATGTCATAACTCCTTTGAAGCAATGGCAGCCATCCTAATGCCTCAAATAATATAGAATAGAGGAGCCCAAGCATCACTGAGGCATACAGACGGACATGGAGGACACTGTATAACAATAGCAAAACCTCCATGCACAGGGAAAATGTGCCTACAGGGGAGATGCAGTGGATTGTAGGTTGTACTGGTTCGTCTTGTGAGCGATATGAGGCATTCCCACCGCCAGCCCACTCCAGATCAGTGAAACCAGCAGTCTGTATCTGTGGAGCTAACGTGATGGCGAAGGTGACCGCTATCAGGACCAAAGAGGTTTGGTTGTACAGCCATGTGTAGGGCTGGGTGAAGGTGAACCAAAAGAAGAGCACTAGAAGAACAAAAAAGGATGCTGTGGGGGCTAGGAAGAGCATGGGGTCGCAGCGGTCATTGTTGACCCCAAAGTACACCCCCCAGAGTACAGCAGCCACGGCGAGGTAAAACAGGACATAGCGGAAGCGGCGCTGTGTCTGAGGAAAGCACCTCTCTTGGCACGCCTCCTCCAGGATCGGGGAGTCAAACTTGGGGTCCCAGCACTGTGCAGCAGAGCGTTCGAACAGAGGCGGCGCCTTCCTTTGCACCCTGGAAATGGAGGTCACAGCAGGCCTGGACTCTGCTGAGCTGCAGCTGGAGGAGATGCTGTATTTGTGGAGGTCAGGGTTCATTTTAGTCACAGCCCTACAGCCTCCAGCTCCTCCTCCTCCTCCTCCACTGTTGACTGCCCTCAGTGGCTCACGTTGGTGCGCGTGTGGCGCGCTGTTGGCAATTCGCACGGTCACGGCGCCATCCCCGCTGGAGTCACAGCTGACTTCGGTGCCACGCACGAGAAGCTGCCGGTGATGTTGCAGAGTGGCCATGTTGACTGCTGTGAGACGCGGAGACGATGGTTGGAGTGTGTGTGTGTGTGTGTGGGGGGGGGGTAATAATAATATCTTCTGATGGCGCTCAGGCAACAAGACGCGGTGCGTGGGCGCCGCGTGTGCACATGTGGCACGGCTAGGGGGGAGGAAGCGGCGGCGGGAGAGTGACAGGGAGGACGGGGGAGAGAGAGCAAAGGTGTTCGTTGGAATAATCACGCTGCATGAAGGGTGAGCGCCGAGCAGACGTCTCCTCTACGCACACAGCAGCCTGCACACTCACTCACACAAGACGCTCCGTTCCAGTTTCTTGAGCAGGTCATTATCCAAACCCGGTTTGCGTCAGTACTCACATCACACGCGTCCTCCTGCTCCGAGGCTCTGGGTTCGATCCCGGCTCTCTCTCCAGCTGCGGTAAAAACACTGTCATCACTCCTTTTCCCTCCTGAACTGAACATCCTTCTCGGAAAGGACCGGGCGGTGATGCAACGGGTTGTCTCGCTCTTACGCGTTCACCCAGTCGCTCCTGACGTTACTTGACTGGAAATCGCCTCCTCTGGACGTGCGCAATATCCCGATGGTGCTGGCATCACCCAGTCAGTGCAGCTTCGGGAGAAAAGACCCAGATTCTTTCTTCATTCCGGGACAACTGTGTTTTTGTGGATGGGAGAAGGTGGAAAAACAGAGCTCAGGTCCAGGGCTTCATTGTACAGGAGCACGCACGCACACACACACACACACACACACACAGGCTGTCAACAGTTGGCGTGCTGCGAAGCCAGCGAGCTTCAAAAGTTACTGTGTCCCTCTTATCTCCACAACTGTCAATGTGCTCGTCCTTTCCCTTCGTGAAAACACGCCCAGCGTTGTTATGAATAACTAGCAGTACTCAGATAAGAAATATGTGGACATTCTGGATTCTAAAGCATCTAAACTATATAATAATGTGTATGTTCTCTTGTTCTCTAGACCTCAGAGTGTTTACCTTAAAAGATAATAACAAATAAAAAAGTAGGTTCACTGTTAAAAGGAAAAAAGTGGATGATTTGTAATCCAAGGGGCTTTACCTTGCACTACATCCCTTCTCATGTGTAGCTCGGCTGCACTATGGGTTTGCATTTCTTCTTCTCATACACTCTTCTTCCATTTTTAATCCAGTGGGCCCTCGCAAATATATTCCAGACTGGGTTATTTCCGAGCCCTGTCCATGTAGTCCAAGAATCCGATCCAGGGAGGCCTGACAGGCAGGCCTATTCCCACGGATCCAGCCCCGTCCTTTCCTGAACTCCCTCTCCGGATCTCCACCGTTTATTCCCCCTCTGCCTTCCAATGGGGGGGGCCGGGGGAGGCGTGTACGCAACCCGAAGACGCGTGAACCGCGAAGAGAAGCGCAGAAAACACCATCCGCTGGCCCCGGTTCGCCGAAGGTTTGCCTCTGCTGGGAGTGTCTGCAACTTGTTGCGCGCAGTTGGCAAAACATGGGCCACAGCTATGAGGAACTGCCTCGGTCGGAACGGGCCGGTCTATAAATAGTGATGATCAAAACTCCTGCAGTAACAACACCAGCGGCGTGTGAACATATGAAGGCTCTTCTTCAACCCGCTACGGCAGCAAGAGCGCTTCATATATATATATATATAAAAAAAAAGCACGCAAACACTTAAAAAAACAAGTGGCAAAACGCGTGTAGAACGTCAGCGATTGGCCCCTCTCTCTCTCGTTTCCAAGAGCTGCCAAACTTTTTTCCCTTCGTTCCCAGGCCGTATTTCCTGCGTTCGGAGAGGAGACCCAGTTCTCTGGTTATTTGGAGCTCAGGCTGGATTTCCTGCCCTCGCATTCCCCCAGAGCAAAGAAGTAGAAAATCCCCCGGAGCGCTGCAGCAGAGCCCTCGGACATGTCCTCGATCGGATTCTATTGAAACGTGAAACCGAGCCCACGGACAGCGGCAGTGCCTCCGTCTCTCAGCCAGTGCCTCGGCTCTGTGGAGCGCTGGGTTTCGCTGGCATGCGTGGGTCCAACAAGCACAACACTGTGCGCTCTGGTGCGTCCTCTTCCGTCCGCCGCTGGTTGCCACCCTTTTCTCCCCCTTTTTTTTCCAGTCGGCTAAATTGAAAGCAGACCCTCAGCGGGAGTTTCGTGGCTGCTTTTCCGTCTTCTCCGGGAGAACTGCTCTCCCGTTCCTGACACCATCTTCGCTGCGCCTGGGCCGGAGATCCTCCCTCAGCTGGCGGGGTGGGTTTGTGGGAAAAGTGTGTCAAGCGAGCCTCAATGTTCGGAAAAACACGGTTTCCGGTCGATAAGAAACGTTAAATGTTTCACACGTGACTCAAAGATGACGTTTATGAGCCCATTTAACATAGAAAAAAAGATGGGAGTTTTCCTTCAATGAGGGTTTTAAGTAAACTATTTAAAAAGGAGAAAAGCTAAAGTTGCAAACAAATTAATAATTATAACAAGGTTATAAATTCAGAAAATCTGGCTACTCAATTAAAATACCAAGGACATCTGTCATTCGATCAATTAACCAATTAATCATTTAATATATCATCCAACCAACCACACGACCCTCCTCCTGTCTCCATGTGTTTTATATAATTTTCCTCATACAGGGCACCTTAAAAAAATATTTGTAACCTTCAAAGGTTCAGCGTGTAAGATTTAGGTGAAAGTGATCTATTGGCAGAAATTTTATATAGAAATATCCTAGAGATGTTTTCACTAATGATTAATCATCACAATTGTAAGAATTGTTGTTTTCTTTACCCTATAATGAGCTCTTTATATTGAAATACTTTTTTGAAACCCAAAATAGTATCTTGTCATTTGTATTTGATAGGTTTGATCAAAATTGATTCATATTTTGTATCAAGTGTTTTGTATTTTTGTAGTTTAGAAATAGTAAAACACTTCATGATAGGAATTTGTCAGTTTAGAACAAAGCTGGCAAATATTGCAGAGGAGACACAAAAGTATTTTTAAATGAAATGTCCAAAGTGATGAGTGCTTCAATAGCATTTCTGTGGACCATTCTATATTTCTAAGGAATGAAGTGATGAGATTGTAAACAGAAGGTCAATAGTGATAAGGCTATATTGCTGATTCAGTGTGTGTTCGTGAGTGTGTGGGTGTTTGTGTGTGTGTGTGTGTGTGTGTGTGTGTGTGGGCTAGTGTGAGAGAAAGGAAAAGAGCGAGCAAGTCCTTTGAAGAAACAATCATGTTTAAACTTTGAATCCAATAATAACCCATATTGCAGAAATGAGTGTGCGTGCGTGCATGTGTGTGTGTAGGTGTGTGTGTGTGTGTGTGTGTGTCTGTGTTTGTGTGCTTGTCCTTTGAAGAAACAATCATGTTTAAACTTTGAATCCAATAATAACCCTCATTGCAGAAATGTGTGTGTGTGTGTCTGTGTGGGTGTGTGTGTGTGTGTGTGTGTGTGTGTGTGTGTGTGTGTGTGTGTGTGTGTGTGTGTGTGTGTGTGTGTGTGCTTATGTTGAGGAGTTTACAAGAGAGGTCTGTTTGCAGAGTTGATAAAACCACACTGATAAGTCTGTGTTAACACTATGAATAAAAGCTGGGAGTACGGCCTGTCAGCTCCGCAAACACAGATTACACACGGAATATGAGCTCGAACACATATTTACTCTCAAAACATCTACTATGTATGTCCAGATGTAGTGTGTATGTGTGTGTGTGTGTGTGTGTGTGTGTGTGTGTAATTGTGCCATGGTCAGATATTATGCTGAATGCTCTGGTGAATTGGACTTTACCACATTATCAATCAGATTGATGTCTCCCAATAAAGCGATCTTTGACTTGAACATAGAACTTTTCAATCACATGAGTATATCATCGCGCCCACTTATCCTTTACATAAACCTCATGACCACACATAAAAGTTGTGATTTGCCGTATAGGGAGAAACACAGGCTACCTATCAAGAACTAATGTAACATTTATGTCCATAAAAGCCAGCCAGCATCACTCGGGGGGCTAACTTTAGCATCTGTGCGCTGCAACAGGAAAATCTGCTTTTCTCCTGTAAAACTACAATGTAGCCTAGTAGAATATAAATGATACACCCGTCTTTTTAACTGCTTCTTCATGGAATTGGCAGTTGTTTGATTGTTTTAAGAAACTCCACTGTTGAATGGCTCACACACGCTACAGCTGACATAACTGTCAGGCCTAAAGAGCTCATTGCAGTTCCATAGCTGACCACTGATTTGCATGACTGAGAATAGTGTGGCGCTGTTTCGTGCCCTGCCCATATGATCCCTGTTACGCTATTTAAAACATGAAAATGTGTCTACTAAAGTATTAAAGACATTGTTGTATAGTAGGACACTGTACGTGACCATTTTACCATCAGCCTTAAATGCACAGCCAACTTATGGTCAATTTAAAACCTTAATTTCCTTGATTATAATTTTAGACTTTTTAAGGAGCCAAGTGAACCCTGTCATCACTTACAACCCTCTGCAAGTCTTTTCTCTTGCCTGTTTGCACTACATTTGAAAAAATGTGAAACCACTGTGTGGTAGTTGACCAGGCCACAGGGCTCTCCCACACACAGCCAGAGACACAACTGTTGCTCTTAAGCATCTTTTATTCTCAACACAGCATACATGGGTGTTCTCCCAGCTACCTCTACATATCCCAATCAGTTACCCCCCTGCAATTATGCATAATCCTTAGATTATGCATAAATACTTAGTTACTAGTTACTTAGTCACTTAGTTACTAGTTACTTAGTTACATAGTTACATAGTTAGAACTTAGTTCAGTATTGGAATTAAAACTCTAGAGCTTATTAAAAGTTACCTAAATGAAAAAATAAATACAACTTTGTGCCAAATAATGTGATGCATTCAGTGTAAATTACATTTGAATGAAGACACCAATTGGTGACTATTTTAAGTCACTGCAGGGGATATTTAATCAACAGCTTTACTAAAAATAAATAATTTTTATTTGAGTGGTCATGGGGCTTTTGGTTTATTCCATATGATTACCCTGCAATATTGTATGCAGTAAGAGCAATGTGTGTATGTCCTACAATGCACAAGAATCGACAAGAATATAAATCTGACCAATACTATTGCAAAACTGTCTTAAAACTATACTGTCAGTTTTCTTATGGCAGCAGTTGACTGTGTAGTGTGTCTCTGTGCAGTGAGTCAGTGACGGAGGATATATTCCTCTTCATCACTACATATTGTATTGTATATATTATACTGTAGCATTAAATATCATGCTTGTGCAACAATCCCACCAACATTGAATGTAATCACTTCTGTCCCAATATCAGTACTGAGAATTAACAAATAAAAAATGTGTTTCTATAATAAACTTTGAATAGTTACTGTAGTTTTTAGTTAGTAAATAATCATGGTTAAATAAAACACAGAGAACCCTTCTGTCTATTTTATTGTCCCACTAATGATGAAATACAGTATGTGGCCTGACATGACAATGCACCACACTGGTTTAACTGTAAATACACAGCACAGCAGATTTGACAAAGCATTTTTAGACCTTCCAACCAAAACAGACAATGGAGTGGCAGCATTTCTCTGAAGAAAGACACTTGAATACACAATGTACAAACTTGAAAACAGTGAGGAATGAGAAAACAACAACTTTCAACAGCACAAGAAAACAACAATCTCAGATTTCACAAACATACTGTATCACAAGCAGCTATGTAGAAATAAAGCCTTTTTTATTTGTTCTCTCTGATTGAGAAAAAAGGGATGGAGAAAAGAGAGAAAACCTCTGCACACCTTCCTGACTTGCAGACTGCAATGGCTTCAGAAAGTTGACTACATGCCTAATTCCTTCAAACTGAAGTAAAAAAAACTCAACGCAAACACTTTCATAGAGAGTAGCAGAGAGTTGCTATACAGTCATAAAAAAGTATTTGAATATTTATTGGATATATTTTCTGTCATAGTTTGGTAAAACCCCTCCATACGACAAGTACAGATAAAAACAAACACTAACAAGTATTATTCAAATACTTTCTGACTTCAGATCTGTTTGGTGCTTTATATCTCTTCAAATTTTCTACTCCCTTTCTCTCTCAGTTTCCCAACATCACGTCCTGAACATCACAGCAGTGGGGATTACTTCAGGAAACCCTCTGGCTGCTGCTTCTCCCGCCGCCATCTGCCTCCTCTGTTCCTCCTCCTGCACCCTTCCCCTCCATCTCACTGCCTCCTCCAGCGATTCTTGGGTTTCTCTTCACACCCGGGACCTTCACAGGTGCCAGGGAGAGGCGGTGGTGCTGCTGGTGCAGCCTTCGCTGGGGCTGAAGTGCCTGAGGTCTTGCCGACACTGCTGAGCAGAGCAGGCAGCTCGTGAGAGATGGCCCTCTCGATCTTCTCCAGCAGACAGCCGCTGGACCAGCTGCAGTGGTTGGAGAGCTGCTTGAAGCCGGAGATGGGGTTCACACCAAAGAAGTCCTGGTAGGCGTTTTTGTCTGGAAGGTCGAACTTGCTGACGTTGGTCTTGGCAAGAATGGACTTGAAGATGTAGTATTTGTCGGGGTCATTGACAATGTCCTGGAACACCTCGTAGGGGTCACTGAACCAGCCCAGCTTGTCGTAGTAGGTCTGGAGGTAGCGGTCCACCAGCAGGGCATGGATGCGCACACGGATGCCATGCTGGCGGATGAAAGCGATCTTGTTCTCCATCTGGTTCTCGATCACCTGGAGGGGGAAAACAGAGAAGAACAAGAACAGACAGAGGGGACAAATAAATGATTAAAGGGGGAGACAAAAAAAGACACAACATTTGAATTATTGAGAGATTAATTTCTACTGAACTGAAAATGACACTCTCAGAGAGCACTGCCATTTTCAAATCATGTAGATCACAGAGAAGATCTGTACTGCACGTTTAAAATAAATATTACTGACAGTCTATAACTGAGATCCACATATTGTTTGGTGAAACATCACTAAATCGATATTTGTGAATAGGAAATTTATGTTTTCATGCAATTTTTGCCCTCATTGAGTGAGGCGTGCAATGTTGCCATTCAGACTCTCGGCAAAGACCCAGAAAAAGCCCTTTGAGCGAACATTTACTGGATTCCATTGTAGCCACCATTGCCATGTCGTGCTACCACCGGAGCCATCCACTGGACTGATTCCAAAGTACTGTTCATTTACACATCCGCATTTACAAACATGGTTGAAAAATAGGCCTTTATCCAATGACTCATATTTTGTCTTACCTGATTGAGGTCCTCCAGCAGAGAGATCTCCTCCCTCATGAAGAGCTCTCTGTTGGTGTCGGCAGAGTAGTCCTGGGGCCAGAAGGAGCTGACATAAACCCGAGGGGGCTCGGTGGCGTTGATTAAAGGAGCCATGCTCCAGAATAGGGCCCCGTAGACTCGCATCAGGTCCTGGGTGGAGAGGCTGTCGGCCTTGTTGAGGATGAGACGGATCTGGGACTCGCGGCCCTTCATCAGCTTGAAGAGCATCTCCAGCTCTCCGCCCACGTCCAGCTTGGTGGGGTCGAACACCAGGAAGATCAGATCAGCGCGATCGATGAACCACTGGCACACCTCGTTGTAAGGGTAACCTGAGGAAGGGGAGAGATCAAATATAAAAACTAGAAAAATATAATTTCTGTAAATTTCCCAAAATACAGCACGATGGAAGAGACAGTCAATTATTATGTATCGGTTCAGACCTTAGACTGTATATGAAGATGGACGACATGACTGGTCCCTAAAAGTAAAGCCAAAGTGTCTCAAATGTCCCTGGTGGCTGACTGCTGTATCAGTTAGAAGCCCTTCCTCCTCCATGTTAGATGTTGGGACACGGATATGACAGACAAACAAAAGTCACTGCCAAATAAACTATTCTTAAAGATGGCTCCTGTTTTTCTTATCACACTGATGAATTACTTCAATGTGTAGAGTGGAAATCCCAGTCAGATGCCTCTGGTGTCGGCTTGATGCTGATACTGATGTATTGAGTGTCTGACGCTGAACAGACTCAGCTGATCCTCCCCCTAAAGCACTGTCACATAATGTACAAGACTGTTCTGAGGTTTTCCTGGAATGACTCATGCTGCCAGAAACCGAAAAGCTATTTTATAATCTAAAATATTTCATCACAACAATGGAACAAGACAAAGACGAACGAATGAATATTGGCTTCCTGCTGATTTGATGTGAAAACATTTCCATCAGTAACAATAACCTCTTTCCTGCTGCTTTCGGTTCTCAATGATGCCGGGTGTGTCAACGAAGGTGACCCGCTCCAGCAGCTTGTGGGGCAACTCAACGCCCACCAGCCGCTCCAGGAAGCCTTGCCCGAACCTCTCCAGGGGCGAGAAGGACCGTGAGCTGTCCGCTGCCATGACGATGCCCTCTACGGACCGAAACTTCTCACCATGCGTTATGACGGTGTACTCAGAGGTGGTGGGCTCAGCGCCTGGTGGAAGAATACAGAGGGAACTGTTTCAATATATAAAAATATACATGAATAAGTAGATGTTATTATTTGAAAATAAGCGTATGGCACCGCTTTTTCATCGGGAGATATTTGTTATATTATAATTTTTTTCATTTTTGCGTCTTTCAGGTGTTATCAAATCCCCCACTTGCTCGAGGTAAATTGACTTCTACAGACTTCCTGCGGACTTTATACTTGGGTCCACGTGGAGAAAGTCTGCAGTAAGTCTGGAGGCTGTCACAGGGACAGTTGCCTTCACACATACAACTAATCCAGAGAATATGCTGAGAATCTCCAGAGTTCAGTGCAGGTCTAAAGGCAGCTATAGTGAACCACACCAGAAGATGTGTTTGTTTCTTGATTTTCTCTGATAATCACCTTTAAAGTAACTGACTCATGATAATCTATCGGAAAAGACATCTAAATGCATCTGCCATTTATTTGCAGTTGCCACTCTTGGATATCATATATTTACATTTGGAATTATCACATAGTACTGGTGTCGTTTTTAAAAGTGCACTGATGATTTTTTAAGTGTCAGTGTGAACCTGTGTAGAGTTCCTGGGAGGTGCCGTGAAGACCCAGCAGGTAGTTGATCATGGAGGATTTGCCGACACTCCAGGGTCCCAAAAACAAAACCATGGGCTTAGAGGGGATCTCCCCATCTGCAGTGAGAGTGAGAGAAAGAGAGACAGGACAAGAAGCATTGAGAAAAAAGACATTGAACAGGAACAAAATCTACTTCACACAGAAAAGGTCATTTCTCAGTATAATAGAATGAGTTCTAAAAATATCTCGTCTTCTTGAATCTTTAAATTTGATATGTCAAAATAGTTCATCGAGCATTTTGTTGATTTGATTACTGTTTTATTAATTTATTTTATTTTCTAAAATGATCCAGCCATGTTTATTAAGCTGCAGCCACAACTATATGTGACTTATTACATGTAGCACTACTTTGGCTTTTTTGAAGCTAATGTACATGAATCTTGCAGTTCTGGGTTCTTACCCACATGGTTGAATGCACTAACTATAAGTTTTGGATATAACATCAGCTAATTGATATGTAATAATGTAATGTAACTTGGAATCAGGAGTTCTTCTTACGTCATCTTCAGTTTAAGGCTGAAACCTCAATTTTTTCCAAAGGAAATACTACGAATCAAATGTGCTCATTTAAATTAAGACCGGCCGATAAAATAATATCTATGATTATCCCAATACATCAATATAATGCTTACACACGATGTAGACAGAGTGAGGAAGTAGAACATATATTGGATCCTCCTCAAATTTATAAAATTATCATTCTCTGCTCTTGAAGAAGCCTTCACTCAGGAGACAAAATCTGTCTTTTAACTTGAAAGTTATAATAATCTGACATTTATGGTGATAATTATCAATATCGACTGATAGGAAGTTGTTTTTCTTGATACAATTTATGGCCATATCCATAGTGCGATTTCTAGTAACTGCTGAATACACTCATATTCCCCTGACCCTCCATGAGCTTCTCTCTAGTGCCACCCTCAGGCCAAAAAGTAAATTTAACACACTTGAAACCTGAAAGAATTAAAATGACACCGTCGTGCTGTTGCTCAAATTCTAAGTATTTTTATTTAACGGTAAGGTTAAAAAAAAAGCTGACGTTTAAATGACTGTTTGTGTGATTGTGTGTGTATCCTTCCCGTCTGCACCACAAGGTGTCACAGAGTCACAGGACACATCCTGCCTCATCCTGCTCCTTAGCATAAATAAAACTCATCTCTGGCCTCAAGTGCTGGAACAAAGTAGTCGGAAGTCTGGCCAACACAACGTCCCCTTTAATCCTCAGCAGACAGCCTGTCTGTGTGTGAGTGTGTGTGTGTCTGGTTTGAATAATGTCAGCTCCTGGCTCTTTCTGTACTTTGTGATGACGACATTGGTTCCCCACCTTTCTGTCTGTAGTGGAAAGTGTGGTGAGCTGATAGATGCACACAGGTGAGCAGGAATGATGTGCTGCTCATTATGGTTTTATAAACAACTGTTACTTTTCTGAAAACTGGAGAAGTCAATTATAACAGCTGATTAATTGCAGAGCAGCGTCTGCGCTGTGTGTATTTGCAGATTTGTTGTTTTATTTGGTTTGTTGGAGAAGTGGTGTCTGACTCACACACGACACATGATTTATGCAAGTCACAGGGGAGGCAAACCTTTTAACTCCTTTTGTATTTGACATTGTTTTTGTCCCGCAGCTCTGAAACTCAGAAACTGATGGTCTGAAGAAAAGTTGGGTTCCTAGAGGTAAACCTTTCAAAACCTTTATTTTCAGTCTAAAGAATATACGGCATGATGTTTATCCAATAGCTTTCTCTCTTTGCAGATGACCCATACAACCGTGATATACTTGTTTGTGATATTTGCCCATTAAAGCAAACTGTGCTGTACTGTGAATGCGTGTTACCCGTGACTTCATGCTGCCTGAGCTCGTTGTACTTGTAGGCCTGCTCCATCGGCTTGATGGCCGAGTGGTAGATGTCCAGCAGCTTCTTCATGGCAGCTGCAGAGGGAGAGGGGAAATAGGACGTGATAATCGGGATATAATGTGAGAAGTCATTTTGGAAAGGAGGATTATTAATGTCCTTGCTACCATTGCTGATTACAACATCTGCCCTGGCAGCATGTGATGAATTGCCCTCGAAAAGTTGATTGAATTAAGCTGAGGTGAATTAAGAGGCTGGCTCTGCTTGGCTGCAGCACGGGATGAATGTGGTTGAGCAGAGCTGCACATTTGCACTGATGAATCACCTGCCTGAGACTTGTCTGCACGCTGCACTCACATACAAAGGCCTCAGGACTGAGACATCATGAAGCAATTTTCACAGCAGTTTCAGCAGAGAAGCCCCGAAGATTACCTCAAACTTCCATTCGTTCACTTTCAACAACATCTGTTTTTTTCTTTTCCGTCCTCAAAACATTCCGCCGCATTTTCATTTCAGTCCATTACTTGGGGCACTTCCGCAGCCAAAAACATTTGAGATGGTTATTATTACTGAAGGGACCGTTTTTGATCAAGGGGGCCGTGTTGGCATGTTCACATTCACATAAAAGGGAAAGGACTGTCCCATGTCAGTGATATGAATTTGTCTCTCACCTGAGAATTCCGCTGACTGTTCATTTGTGCCCAGTTTCAGTGTGTCCTCAATGTGGGAGCGGTCCCTCCATGTCCGGCCTGTTGCCCCATTTGCTTCTTTTCCTGGTCAGAGGATGAGACTGTAAGTCAACTGTCAAGGTCAAAGGTCCTAAATCTAATTTATGCTCCCATACAGAGGACAATTTCTCTGTGGTTCCTAGATTTAACTGAAAAACCATAGTTAGGTACTCAGCTACGTATCGTTCAGTGTTCATTCACCACCCTCCATCCTGGTTTAGCGTTCAAATTCATTTTAGTTTCAACGCTTGCAGGATCTAACAAAGCTATCTGACCAATTTTACGGTCTACCAAATGTGGAAATGGAAAAACTTAAGAAATCTATTCCAGAATAGGATTGTGAGAAAAGAAAACTGTTTTTCTCATCTGGAATCACCTTGAAAATATCTTTCATAAAGAATAAGATTTCCTTCACTCCATTCTTAAAGGAATCTATGCAAATTATCTTCAGGAAATTTGAAATCTGACAAAGACGGCATTGAAAACAATTTAGCGCCGACACAACTCATAGCAACAACTCAGACATGGTTAGGGTATAAATGTGACGCCGCATGTAAGTGGCTTCCTCAGCTGTGAGTGACCAGACCACCTGGGCTGAGCACAGGCCCCAACTGTTACATCATGCTGTTGTACGTCTATCTGTCCGCTCATTTCCTCTGCTATTTCGGTCCACTTATTTCTGTAGCAGAGGTTGTTGCTAATTCCTCTTTAGCTATACACAGTGTCACATTCGGGCTGTTCGGCATGCCTGAGAGGGACAGGGAAGAAGACCCAGACCTTTGCTGTCATTTGTGTGACCCAGTTAAATTAATCCAGTAAAACAATTCACCTTTCCAAACAGGATATTTTTTTCATAAGACATGCTTTACATACGGTTTATAAGTTACGGTATTATTAATGCCTTTACAAAAAAGGATTGGATTACCTGCTCATTCCCATGAGAAACTAAGAAGAGGAAGAAGATGGACACATTATTGAGTGTGTGTGTGGGTCTTTGTCATTCTATGCTCTTTTTGATTCACATTTCAGAGAAAACAATTGTTTTTTCTACTTTGCTACATATATTTGATAGCCTTACTTAAAAGTAAGTTTCATATTTTTGGATTTTAGATACTGGATGATTTAACATGCTTTATTTCATATATTTCTTATTTTCTTGTCAATTTGTTCCAGAATTTTTGCTCAGGTACAAAATCAACTGGATCCAATAAACCCAGTTCCAAAAACCTTGATACGTTTGTTGATTTTTTACAAATGAAATGCATGTGTTGATGAAATGTTGACACACAAATCTAATTTTTTTTTAAAAACTTTTTTTGTTCTAATTGTTATATTTATTATCATATCACACTCTGCTTGTCATTCCAATTTGTTCGGCCTGTATTCCCTGTTTCTTGTCTTACAAAGTGAAATAAGATATAGACTCAGCCATCATCTGTTACAGAAAGGGTCAACACCCAGACATCAGATCACTTCATTAATTACAACAGGTACGACAGGATGGGGCCATCTTTACTTTAACAGGATCCCTCCTATAACCTGAGCTGAGACTGAAGACAACAAGACATTGGCTTGAGGTGTCAGTGAAAAGAGTTTTATGCAGTTCTGGTATTATATTATGTATGTACCTTTAGTAGTGACTCTCTCCTCCTCAACAACAACATCAGCAGCAGGTGCCTCTTCTACAACAGGAGCCTCCTCCTCTGAGGATTCCACTGGGACGTCCACCACAGCTTCTTCCTCAACAGGTTCTGGTGCAACCTCCTCCATGACAGGCTCTGGCTTTACTTCAGGAATCACCTCTGGTTCTGGTTCAGACGCCGAAACCATCTCGATCTCAGGCTCTGAAGTTACTTCAGGTTCAGTCTCGGGTTCTGCTGCGATTTCTGGTTCTGTTTCCTCAGGTACAGAATCCACTGTGACAACCTCCTCTGGTTCTGCTTGGGGCTCAGCTTCGTCGTGTTCAACCTCCTCGGCTGCATCTCCAGCAGCTTCTTCCTCCACAGCCTCATCCAGGACGCTTTCCACTCCTTCCTCTTCCTCAACTGCATCCCCAGCAACTGCTTCCTCCTCCACAACCTCATCCAGGACGCTCTCCACTCCTTCCTCTTCCTCAACTGCATCCCCAGCAACTGCTTCCTCCTCCACAACCTCATCCAGGACCGTCTCCACTCCTTCCTCTTCCTCGACTGCATCCCCAGCAACGGCTTCCTCCTCCTCGGCTGCATCCAGGACAGTCTCCACTACTTCCTCTTCCTCGACTGCATCCCCAGCAACTGCTTCCTCCTCCTCGGCTGCATCCAGGACAGTCTCCACTCCTTCCTCTCCTTGACTAGATCCCCAGCAACTGCTTCCTCCTCCTCAGCTGCATCCAGGACACTTTCCACTCCTTCCTCTTCCTCGACTGTGTCCCCAGCAACGGCTTCCTCGTCCACGGCCTCATCAACAGTTTCAGTTCCTTTCTCCTCCTCCTCCTCCTCAGCTGCTGCCTCTGTTTCCTCCTGTGTCTCTGTTTCTTCAGCAGCAGCTTCCTCCTCTTCTTTTGCAACTTCTTCCTGAGGTTCTGTCGCTTCCGCGCCTTCATGAGACAATTCCTCCTCTGCTTCATCTCCTCCTTCCATTGTTTTCTCCTCCTCTTCTTCAGATGACGCAGCCTCGGCTTCTTTCTCCTGCTCCACACTTTGATCCTCCGATGACTCAGCCTCCTCTTGCTCTTCCTCAGCTGCTTCCTTAGACATCACCTCTTCCTCTTCTACCCTCTCCTGAGGAGATGCCTCCTCCTGTTCATCGCTTGCATCACTTGCCACCTCCTCGATGGAAGCTGCTTCCTCCTCCTCTTCATGCTCTGGAGTGGACGTTGGCTCCTCTTCTTTGGTGCCTAAAACTGGCGGTGGGGAGCAGGGCTGACACAGGGCCCTCTCTGGGGCCGGAGTGTCATTAGAGGAGCTCTGGCTAGAGTGCTCCTCCGTTGTGTCACAGCCACAGGAGAAGAGGTCTCCCTCTGGCTGCTGGAGCTGCAGATGCACCAGAGACTCCTCATCGTGGATGGAGGCTCCTGTCAGGAGATCTGTGAGGGTGACCCAAGAAAGACGATGTGATTTCACAGACATTTGTTACTTTTTGAAACAGTTCAGCTCAAGCTTTGACTCCCAGACTATTAATCACCCATACTCCATTTATATTATCCACTATGCTTCAGATACAGGTTAATCAACACTGAGTTGTGTGATTTGATTAATAATAAGACTTTCATCCAACCCTCGTCACTATGTGAAGGAAAAACAGCCATTGATATAGATCAAAAACTTACTGTATAAGCCAATTAACTCAACTAAGTATCAAATCGGGGTTATGGGCTTTTAGTTTGATTTAAACGTATGTTTTTATTGACATTTAGTTTCATCAAAGTGCACAACTAAAGATGGTTTAATAATTTTTTCAGGTGACTATAAAACAGAGAACATTTACAAGCTGCTCAATCACACAGTCCATGATCTGATACAGGTAAACACACATCCACTCTGCTCAGCATCATACTGTACATCACAGTCACTAGGGCTTCAGAGCGATAATCTCTAAACCAGTGGACTCCCTATCTGTAGCACCATATGCATACATGTACATTAGAAACTCTTCACAACCACAGTGCACAAGGAGCACAAGGCCACGACCTCTATTTAATAATAACTGCCTGTGAGCGGTTACGACAGAGAAACGCATAGTGGCTCACAGTGTGATATCAGGCAGCAAGAAGTCTCCAGTTCGAGTTACAGGACAGGGTCAGAGAGCAGGATGAAGGCCGATAGCTGGAGGCAGCTGTTACGGGTTTCACACGTTGGTAAAGCTTCTGGACGAGCGCCCATCAGGAGGGAACTAATGCTAAGGAAGAAGCTAGCATGCGTGCTGACAGAAACAGATCGTCTTACACTGGTAAACTCTGAGTTCTGTTTTTGGTCTACACCAACTCCTAAAGAGAAATATGCTTCACTTCATCTGCTGGCAAGTCGCTAAAAGTGTCTGTTTGTTTCTGAGCTGCGAGGGAAAGTTTATCTGTGGAGTTTATTCAGTAGATTCAATCATGATGAGTTGGTGAATAAAATAAGTGATTGTGGTTTAATTTTCTACAATAAAACAAACAGGTACAAATCAGCATCTAGATCCTATCAAAATGTAGAAATCAATAGACTCAAACATATTTGGAGAGGAAATTAAATCATCTTACTTAGTCTAACAACGTCAACATATAGAAATGAACTATGTACATAACACACTCTGCAACTGAACAGAGAACAGTCTCCAACAAAGGTGCAGTTAACTGTGAATGTGTGTGAGGCAGCAGACACAGGTCAGATACCTGCTCAGGTAAGTCACGTGACCTCCACTTCCAACATGCTACATTTTCAACAGCTAAATTGTCTGACTTGCATCTAATTAAACTGAGGCTGTGTCTCAATCCCTAATCTCTATATAGTCCATTTTGTAATGATGTCAATATGTTCAGTAAGAATTTTTAAACCCTTTATAGTTCACTCATTGTTTCCAACAATGCATCATGAAAATTAGTGTACAACCGATGCTCACTAACTCAGCAACATCTGCCATCCCATCATGCATTGTGCTCCCAGTGAAGAGACGGCAGCAGGAACAGCTCGTTGTGTTGTACAAATGCTTATACGAGCAGAGCAGCACAAACAAGCTCATTTCAACAATTAAACATGGTTATACAACAGTTTTTTCTACCTTAAAGTTAAAATACTAAGTGAAAAAAAAATTAAAGAATGACTCTGATTTTGGACTCCTGAGAAAAGCTGCTTCAACAAGAGTTCAACCAATCAGCCTGTAGTCCTAACTTTTACAGATGTTTGCAACTACTCTGGCTGACTTGAGCCACACTCTCAAAATGAGACTTGTATCATCAGCTGCAGATTCCTCCTTCAGGTGCACTGCTTCCTGTGTATCTATGATGAAGTTAATGAAGCTGTTTTAGAAGAAATCCCTGTAACGTGATAACCTGGCATTACACCGATGTGATTACTTTAGCAAAGTGTAACCAAACGGCAGTGACCTACTGTCTGTACCTACTGTCCCGGCCATGAGAAGGCTACAAGTGCTGCATCATTGCATTGGTTGTCACCTCTAGCATCTGGATACTTTGATGCCTCCTAACGGGATTGTCAGCGTAGACCAGAACACCAACCTTATTTTTCTCATAGCACATGCTTTGAAAACTATGTGAAACTGTTTGGTTCTATAATGTTTTCAGCACTGTGATCTTGGCTTAGTTTAACCAAGAGTCACAATCAATATAATCTAACTTCAGGTCTGAGCAAAGGTAAGGATGTGACAGTCAACTGTACAGCTGCAGATCTCCAGTGTTCCTCCTGGCCATCACTGATCACTGTTAAAACATTTTCTAACAGGCTGAAGAGTTTATGCCTCAATTCAAAATCATAACAGAGAATGATGTACAACACAGGTTCCCTGAGGCAGAAAGTGAAGATCCACAGATCTGCTGATCGTCTTTGCAGTGGGATTCCAACAGCTTCAGGAAAACCGGAAGGATGCAAGGAAGCTACCGCACACGATTAAGAGACATCGTACATTCGCTCGCTGTAACTGCCAGGGGTCGAGGTATGATGAGCCAGCCCTGCCCAGCACTCTGGTATTCAGCGTGGCCCGGGGGGCTCGTAAAACGTGTCTTGGCCAGACTTAACTGTTCCGTAGGTGCCACTAAACGAGTGAAACAGAATGACCTGGGCATTAGCAAGGGGGGAACCTGAGTAGGGCGGTTGGATGCAGATCGGATTGAGCCATTAGGACGAGTTGGAATCTGTCCAGAGACACAATGCTGCAGCATCGTCTGTGTTGTAACAGGAAGATCAGGCCGGTGGCCAAGATCCTGAAGTGAGTTGGTGAGGATGAGTTGAGTGACACTACATAAGAAGGTCAGTCCCAAATGAGAGTTTACTTTGTTTCTCTTTTACCTGATGAGATAAATGAACCATGCATTGCCTGGTTTGTGTAGGAAGCAGCCACACGTCATTAAATAGAACCCTCTGTCTTTCTCACTGCGGAGAGAGCGCACAATGCTTGATTTAGATTAGAACATTTGTTTTTCCCATGATGGCTCTTATCATCTTACTAGCTAAATTTAGTTTTAGTCATTTACTGACTTCTCCTCCCACGCTGCATGCCTATGGCTATAGTTATGAAGACAAACTAGAGATATATTCGTTTCTGCAGGGCGAGGAGCTGCGCAGGGCCAAATTGAATTAAGGTTTACAAAATTAGGAAGACGAAAAAGATGAGGCCGCAGGGGAGAAAAACATGAGAGACACAACACATGTGAAAAAAAAGGATTTGGAATTTCTAAGAGATTTTCAGAATAAAGAGGGGAGAAGCAAAAACAATCAATTCGAATTAGATCAAATTTGGAAAACCTAATTTGTGGTTGCTCAGGTAGGTTTTGCTTTCATCAGAGACTCCAGAACATTCAACATCTTTTCCCCACTTTTTGAAGCAGTGTCAATGTATTTTTGGTTAGTGGTTGTATCTAATCTAGTGTGCTCATTACAAGAGGATTTGTTTCTGCAGTGTGAATATCTTTTCACTGTTCAAGTATAGAGTAATGTGCCTTTGTGGGGGTTCCTCTCTCCAGGCCCCTGCTGCTGCAGTGAAGCCTGGGTAGTTCGCAGCGTCGTGGGGACAGACTGGGACAGACTGGGACAGAGTGGGACAGAGTGGGACAGAGTGGGGACAGAGTGGGGACAGAGTGGGGACAGATGGGGACAGGTGCCTGCGGTGCTGGGTGGTGCCTCTTTGAGACAGAAATAGTCCCACAATGAGTCAGTAGGTGAAAAGAAGGGGAGATAATTCCGCTTCTATTTCCAGAGAGTGTGACGCTCCTCTCCTCCCTGTGATTGTCATGAGGCCGGCCTGCTGCTACACATTCCTGTAACGGGGCGGCCCGGCGTGACGCAGGATCTTTTCAAAGACCAAGATCAGTAAAAAGCATCAGCACCGGGGGTGATGACAAGCAACCTGCTCAGCGTGTAACTGCACACCGAATGAATGAGGAGCTGATTTGCTCGCACATTTTTATCAGTAATCAGGAATGGAAGCAGCAGTGATTTTACATTTCTGGGGGAAAAAGGAACTGAACCCATCATAACACCTTTTGTTATTGATTATGGCTCTGACCCAAGCACGGTGATCTGCTTTCTGATTTCTTAGTCCACACAACCTGCTGACTGCACTGTGAGCTAATGCAAGGTTACGTTTTCATCTGTGACTGTTTGTTACTTATCAGGATTGCACAACTTGGATATGAAACTTGGCAGCAGAACGTGGTTTGGGTCAGGGAAGAACTCATTCAATGGGGGTCCTGATCTGGATCAAGGGGTGGATCCATGAATTTTTTTTTCACTGTCTTGAACATTAAGGATTTTGGCAATTTCATTGATTTCTGATGGGACAGATATTTTATCATTTGTGATCCGAATCAAAATATAGAGAATTTAAATGAGGTTTGACACAGGGACTGTTTTGCCTTGGTGGTGGTTTGCACTATACTGAGCGACATTCAGTTGTACATGCAAATTTTAATAAAATATCCCTCTTTCTGGCACACAAATCTTCCTGGGGCGGCTTCTGTCCCTTGAGGTCTGTCATTATTTAAATGTTCTCCCCCTTTTGTCGACTTTAAAGAACACTTGATCCTCTAGTTAAGTAGCTTTTAACAGCCCGACAGTTGGGCTACTGTACCCTGGTCCTATCTCTCAGGCCTGTTTTAGCCGGGACATCCCCTGTGCTCGGAGCCCATTGACGGCAATGAGAGATTAGCAGCTCTGCAGACAGAGCTGAGTGGAAGTGATGAAGCTCTATTGAGACATTGAAGGCAGCGAAGGCTTAAGCTGAATCAAGGCAGTATATTTGTAATCCTGTATGCCTTTATGATTGTGTTATAGTTTCAAGCGTGTGGATGAATCTTTGTGCAAGTGTATATATACATGACGAACACGTGTGTGCATTCCTGGAGGTCTTACAGAGGCGTGTATCAGTGCACAGTATCTAATGACGACGGGTGCGAGACACCTGACTATGGCAACTTGTGGGGAACAAAATGAGCCGGTGCCAAGGGCAGACAAGGGTGATCTCTGCTTCAGCTTTAACCAAAGACCTCATGACAGTTTCTTGAAACCTCCAAGGAGCGTGTCAGCGGCTGCAATTTCTGATTTGCGCAGTTCAAACATTAATATATTTGTTTAACGTGGAACGAAAGGTTTTCAAAAATCCTCCTCACCGGCAGAGTGGAGTTGCATGCAGGCGTGAAACTTCTGTGAAAGGACAGTGAAAGAGATGCGGTGTGCTGCAGCACAGACTGAGACCAGAAGTGAGTCCATGCCCACTCTGTCAGTGCTGTTGCTCTGTTTCTCTCCAGGGCACAGAGACTGAGCAGGCGACAGGAGAGTTTCCATCAGCTGGTGTCCCACCTCAGCTCTGACATTTCCTCGTGGACAAGCACAAAGCTCTGCAACGCACCACACAGTAACATGTAGCAGTGGTTCTTAAATCCTCTGCACCTCAAGGACCTCTTAACTGACCCAAGTGAGATTACAGAGCCCCTCCTGATGGTATCTTTGCTTTTGGATGGTTTTATACCAGGTTTTGTACCAGAAAACACTCATCTACATTCCATCTGTACTACTTATGGTTGAAATACAGTCAAAATAAATAATTCCCCTGGGACCCCATAGGGACCCTTAGCAGAGAACCCCTAACACACTTCATACACAGTACACTACACTGTGGTGTGTGTAAAGCAAAACGAATTCAGCATGATCAATCCACAGATAATAAATTGAACAAATTAATTTACACATGTATCTTTTAGCTGTTCCATCATTAACGACTCTCAATCACAGTCACTCCAGGTACAAAAACGCTCCAATCGCCATAGCCATTCCAAATGCAGTGGATCAGCATTTCACTCTCACACACCTGTTGAAATAACTCAAACAGAGCTACACATGAATATTTCACCCACACTGTCCTCCACCATACCTGCAGCAGACAGGGCCAGCAGAGACAGCAAGCAGCACGCAGACACCAGCGCCTTCATTTTGACTGGCAGGGGCCGTCCCCTCGTCCACCGCCGTTATATATACCTCCGGCTGAAGGTCAGAGGGCAGGCCAGTGGAGGTGGGGCGCAGCAACTGCACCCGCATCGGACATTGTGTGTCGCAGCAGCTGCCCGGTCCAATCAGGAATGTTGAGCGCAGAGAGAAACAGGGAGAGACTGGTGGGATCTGTTAGAGTGTTGTTGTTTTAACATTCATTGTAAATTAAGTTTGCATTTGTTATGAACTTATCTGTACAACATTTACACATTATTTCATTAGTAACTTCACCCCCTTTCATTGCATATTCAAATCTTGGTTTATAAAGACATTTCACACACACAAAGATATGTAATCACTTGAGATCAACATGAGGTCTCAGTTACCTGCGTCTTCTTCCTCTGCCAAGGACGTTTCCCCCGTTTGTTTGCTTGTCAGCAGGATTCCGCAGATAATTCAATTTGACAGTTTTAATTTTGGTGCAGAGCCACACAAATAGGCCAGAAACCGACGAGATGAACTCTTTAATATTTGCCAGGGAAAAAAATTCTTGAATCCTGATTTTGAAAACTCAAGCATATTTACGGGACTGATTTCGGAGTGTGTGCAATTTGGTGTAGCTTGATTCAAATAAGGCCACTGTTGGGCCTTGGCAGAGTTTCCATTGTAGTTTATTCCGCTAAGGTGGTTATGTTTGTGTTTGTTTGATTGTGACCAAGTTCACATAAAAACTACTCAAAAACTTCACTGATTTTAGATATTATGGATATTAATGAATGGATTTAAATTTTGTTGCGTAAGTGGACTGTTGGGCCTTGGTGGAGTTCTTCTGAAACATGCAAACTTCCCTTAGGTGCGGCTTAATGAGGCTGCTCAATATCACCACCTGGTGGACGGAAAGGGTCAAACGTATAACTGAAGAACTCCAGTAATCAGAAGAGGTGTAATAAAAAAAGTACAAATTTTATTTTTTTTCATCTTTACAAAGGTCTCTTTACCCAAGTTTTTTTTATAAACAAAATATAACAGCTTCTCATCGACCTGGACTGATGGTTAAAAATAAAACAAAACAAAAATCACAAATAAATGTATAAAAAATAGCTTGTCGCCGAAAAATGGAAAACGGGACAAATACAAACGAATGAAAAAGTCAGAAAAAGCAGAACACAATAGACAGATGTATAATTGCGTCACAGCGAAGGGCTTACGAAATATAAACGGCAGAAAGATCAACCTTCCTCATCATTGATTCAGGCAGTACAGAACAGCAAGTGCTTCATATCAAATATCGCAAAGTTCCACCAAACGACAGCAGTGCTGCAACACAAAGTACAGAAAGAAGTGTGTTTCTGACCAACAACAAACCGCAGCTTCACTCCGGCTGCGGTTTAACTTCTGTCTGCAGAACAACAAACGCTTTAACAAAATGAGCCCCTCCCTCCTGGTTTGGCATGAAAGACACTAATCTAACCAGACATAGAAACTGATGGCAGCGACTGAAGCGTCCACACGAGACAGTTTCACGCTGAACGCATCGGTCATGTGATTATAGAAAAAAAACAGTATGGAAAACCCATAAAAGAATAAACAAAAAATGTCAAAAAAAAATCCCACTTTAGACAATAGGAAACAGCAATTAGTAACATGCATTCAATTGGCAACAGAAGACGTAAAGAGATCAAAAGACGATATAGATCCAAAGAAAAGGAATGTTTACAGCATCAAGTCGGCGAATCAAATCGAGTGTGACAGGAGAGAGACGCCCGGAGCAGGTTTCCAGTCAGATTCCAGAGAGAAATACAAACAACGAAACATGAGGTGGACAGACTCTGTGCGATTTACAAAGAGATGGAGTTTGTGAGATCTGCAGTTCAGTCCTTTAGGTTTACATTTCAGTCTCAATGATGGAGGAGCGCTTTTCTTGGGGCATTTAATGCACTGACAACATACATGGACCTATCATCACCGTGCTTAGTTAATAACTAAGCACTAATAACTGCAGCTGCT
The DNA here is from genome assembly GCA_038501795.1 of Pseudopleuronectes americanus. Classification (NCBI taxonomy): domain Eukaryota; kingdom Metazoa; phylum Chordata; class Actinopteri; order Pleuronectiformes; family Pleuronectidae; genus Pseudopleuronectes; species Pseudopleuronectes americanus. The sequence goes on from CM076721.1 coordinate 15,807,536, forward strand.
GAATCCTTGTTTTGACAGTTTTCTTTTGTTAAGTGGTGCTTTTGGGATGGAGTTCAGAAAGAAGTGAACCTTTTATGTTCAACATCGAATGTGCTGCCGTTGTTCTATCCTCCCTGATCCCCTGCTTTAATTCCATAATATGGAAACAACAAGTTCAGGAAACATGATTAAGTTTGAAGTCAGCATTAGTTCTGGCCTTGGGTTCACTGCTCGCCTGTGGAGCACCTGGTTGACAAATCTCCTTGCATGAAGAGACACCGACATTCTTTGATACAAGCATATCAAGTTTCATACATGTACTGTAGGTGTAATGTACACACCTACCAACGGTGCATAGATAACTTCACCTCCTGGATAAATGGCACCGACAAATGGACTGAAGATAGGTTTGCATAAATAGCAAAAAACTCTAGTGCATAGTCACTAAAATCTACAAACCAAGAGCAGAAGCTAAGACTGAAGTCTGGAGGGAACACTGGAAGCCTTCATGCTTCGTTCGCATGTCAATCCTCAAAAATCTGCTTTTCAGATTTTCAACATCAGCCGAACTTTACATTTTCACAAAACTGTATTCAGTGGGACTGTATGAAATTGATTAAAAATCAACGCCAGTCAGTTACAAAATGCTGGTAAATGTTTTCAAGTCACAAACCAAATTTTGGTTCTATGTGTTTTTTAGTCAGGGGAGCTACAACCACCTTCACCAGCTAATCCCAGACGAATGGGCCGACTGTGGTTGAAACAGTTCTTAATTCATGTGGAGGCCTCCAAACCTCCAATTTGAGTTGTTAATCTCATTATAACAAAAGGTTCACCTTAAACATTCAGTAACAGTGACAAGGAAAAGTTTAACAAACAGGTGGACAACATTATAACCAAAAGATGATTCATGTATATTGTTCAAAAGCTTATTTTGTAAGGGCCTTTTTTTTTCTTCAAGTAAATCTGAAGGAATTTATTTCCATGCTCAATTTAACTTTGCGATTAAGTGTATTTTTTCCCCAAAAGTTTAATTTTGAAATGCCCTTAGTTGTAGTTTGTTGGGTTTAAAGGAAATAAAGGGGAATAAAGACAAACAAAGTCAAGACAGGGGAAGAAATAACTGCAACTTCACATCCCTTTACAGAATCAAGAGCTGCTTGCTTATTGTGTCGTTACATTCAACTCTCCGTTACACTAAACCCATTAACATGTAGCACAAATAATACTGTCAGCGTGCCAGAGACGACGGGTAACTGATGCTGTGAGGGCAGCACACACCAACACAAGAAAGAAGGGCAGGCGGATGAATGATAGCTGCTTACGAGCGGAGACCCTCACGTTTTCAAGTAGCGACAGATCGGCTCAGACAATAAAGACCGCCTCGAGGAATCCCACGGGGCCTCCTGCGCACGCTGACCATCCTATGCTTTCAATCTTCAGAGATTTTACAGTACAAGACTGACACTGAGCTTAACCACTGGATGTAGGAGTTTGGATAATGCCAAAGACAAATTCTCTTTTAAAAAAGTAGTCAAGCTCCTGGAGGAAATTTTACAGTGAGTAGGCATTTTAAGTGTTTGTGAGAGAAAGAGAGAGTGTGTGTGTGTGTCTGTCTGGGGGGGGGTGGATCAGTTCATTGAGCAGTCCTCTCCCTCCGTGTCGGTGTCTGTGTCTGAGCAGGCGGTGTCCATGGCCGCGTGGGCGGGGCTAACGATGACAGCTCTTCTCTGATCGTCCTCAGCGCTGGCTCTCCTCTCCTGAGTGCGTTCGATGTGCTGGATGGCCTGAGAGGAGAGAGGATGGAAAACACTGATGGATGCTGCAAAGTTTCACTCCACTCAGAGACAGATCTTAGGTGAAAACTAATATTTTCAGTATTAAATAATAAATATATTGAATGGTACTACAAATGCCAGGATTAAAACTAGCACCCAATCAGACCAGAGTTAAAGAAAAACAATACCCTTTAAAACTTCCCCATAGAGTACAACAAACATGTACCTGCACAATGGTGTCCAGGTTCTGTCTGGACGTGGAGACGGTGCCCGTGTGGACAGACGGGCTCATGGTCACCACGTTGACGTGATGGTGGGGGTGCTGGGTTAGTGTCGGAGCTGGGACGATGACTGTGGCGTGATGGGTTGGGGCAGGGTGAGTGGGAGGAGCCAGCACCTGGAGGACAGACAAAGATATGAATGAGTTAAAATAAAAAGGCATTTTTATTTGTGTCTTTTCTGTGTGTAGGTGTTTGCGGCTCTAACCTGCGGACTGGGTGATCGCCGGTCGGCGGCGTGGATCTGCTGCAGCCGTAGCAGCGTCTGGCTCTGGATGTGCGCCTGCTCCTCCTCCACCTGCTGGGTGATCACCTTCAGACGCTCTGGGTGCAGCTGGGTGTCCAGAGAGCGCACCTGTGCACACACACAAAATACACAGGTTTGTTTATCATATCAAACCACTTAAGACCAACTCACACCTTAACAAGGCCTTTAAATTACTGAGTAAATATACATATAAACCTAGCAATATAAGAATTGATTGATAGGAATTAAGAAGACTAACGCTTGTTTTTTCGTCTTAAAATAATAACATCAACAATCACGTTTGCACACTTGGCTTTTCACTGCCATAAATGTTTTACCTACAGGTTTGATTTGCCATATTTTTTCTCCTCTGCCAAATGCATCCAGAGAGTCATTTGGGATCAAGGATGTTTGCTTTCATCTATTTGATATGTGGTCTCAGGGCTGGTAGTGCATCACACTGGACCACTGACCACCAGAAATAGACTTGGAAGCGTTCAAGATAATTTCCCAGCTCCTTAATCACAGGATGATATTCTCTTTGTTCCCTGCGGCTTATCAGCATTGGATGGACCTAATATTTTCTAAATCATCCTCACTGCTCGACTCCATTTCAGAATTGCAAACTTTTGGAGAAAATAGAATAATGTTCACCTTCTTGTGAAGAACTTTAAAAATGCAATGCTAACATTTTTGGAGTCCTGTGTCATTTATCTACCCCTCACACAATAAGATAGACAATTCAGTTCAGATCTAAGTGTAAAAAAATGGGACCTTCATTGTATGATAAACAAACATAGTAAAATGTTCCCTACTTATTTAAGAATTATCTCACTCCTGGATCTTACCCTCTGTTTACATTCCTCTTTCACTGCCCGTTAAGGTTTCTGTTTGTCTTTACCAACTATTGTGGTAACCTGCTGTTCAGGTAGATCCAGGATGTGAGCCGGGTGCCAAGAACTGGCTGGTGGGACTGGTAAATCTGTCACCACCAGCAACTCCCACCGTGTCAAAGGGGACGGTTAAAATGTTTGCTCGATCTGAAAAACTGGTTTGTATATGTTGGCATCTAACATCCAGTGAGACATCTAGATAAGATAAGTTTGTGAGCTAAAGAACTGGACCTAATTTCCATCTGTGTTTCCTCCTCTTTCTATGTTCACCTATTATGTTGTATTTCTAGGGGAACTGAAGCTTGAGCAATTGTCTGTTATGAAATGTAAACATTACATTTGGAATAGAAGCAGTGTTCAGTAGGAAGAGGATGGGTTATGGTTGTCTTAGGTCATGATCCGCAACGTGTGGCCTTCAGCTCCAGTTGATAATAGATACAGAAACTAAGCATCACAAACCATAAGCTCGGATCAAATCAAGAAGTTAGTCTGAGAATCAAAAACGTACCATCTTATGTTAAATCTACGTTTTCCTTCACTACTGGAATAAATGCTGACGACCTTTTGAGAGCAACTTAGCTGAATAAAGAAGTAGAACAGGACATGAGTCATAAAGTCTCACCTGCTCCTCCAGCTGCATACGAGCCGAGCGCTCCTTGTCCAGTTGCTGCCGCAGCTCTAACATTTCCCTCCTCAGCTCCTCCACCTTCTCCTCCTCCAGAGTGTCTGGAGAGCCGATCCCTTCATCCTTCTCCTCCGCTCGCCTCCTCTTTGGTGACGAACCGCTGAACTCCTGAAAGGACACCGAGACAATGTAGAGTACAATTTTAAAGAGTAAACGTGCATACTGCAGACTATTGGCCACAACAAAAATATACTTTTGAAAGAGAGCTTTGATTGAAACGCCTGAGATGAATTCTCAACAGCAAATTAGAAGCTTAAAACAACAAAGTGAAGTCTCTGCAGTTTTACTGTATCGTGTATGTGAACAAGTTCAAACCTGCCAGTGGATTGAAAAAGTTGTTACTGGTAATGAACGGTATATATGATGAGATAAGGCCACTTGGTTTGATCCACATGGAGACACAAAGGTGGAAAAAAAGGCACGGGCTATTACCGTGATGAAGCGCTTGAGCTGGTTGTTCTGTGCCAGGAGCTGTGTCTTCTCCTGCTCCAGGGCGAAGATGTAGTCCGATGTTTGCTGCAGGATGGCCGCCTGGCAGAGATGAAAAGAGCAGCACAAGGACATTTAACTTTAAAGACTCACAAACTGTTGCTGAAGCAGAGAGGAGGGCAATGACCAATGACCACAGTGCCCCAGCTTTTAAAGATTCATCATCCTGAGCTATGATCGACACCGTCAAAAGGTAAAGTGTTGGCACCTTGCTGAGCTTCTCCCCGTCTGTGTGGGGCAGGAGTGTTTTCAGGGACTGGAATCCGGCGTTGATGCTCTGCATTCGCCGGCGCTCGTTGCTGTTGGCGATCTCGCGGCGGATTCGTCTCTCCTGGTCCTGGGCCGTCTCCGGACTGAGTGGGATGTTGGCCAAGCTGAGGTCAGAAAGAGAAACATGATCACTATTCTGTCCATGTTCCCGATGAGGCTGTATAAGCTCCTTGTTTACATAATCTTGTTATAAATAAAATATGGAAATATCATTCAAATTGGCATGAGGTAGTGCATCAAAAAGAAGGAACTGCTTTAGTATTGATCAGACGGCTTTTTACATTTTTTTTTAAAAATATGAATTGCTTGGTAATAAAAGAACAGTTGTCCACTAAAAGATTGGCATACGGTGACATTATTTACTGTCGTATTTGACTTAGTCATCAGTCAACCCAAAAATGTTCCGTCTACTATAATGTACGATCAAGATAAGCAATCACTTCTTAAACTTCAGAACCAGAATCCATCAAATGTTTGTTTATTTTCCAAAATAGCTGGAAATTATTGTATTCCAATAAACTAAACTAAAATATTTTCAATCAAGTAGTTTAAAATATGTTTAAATTAACTTATTGTTGCAGCTCAGCAGTGAAAAGTAGAGACGAATCCTGGATTAATCAAACTGATGCTCTGTGACAATAAAGCTCATGATCACCGGCAAATCTCTGACCCTCAGAACCTTTAACCTGGGGCTTCAGCAGACCTCACTCCTGAACTCTCTACATTCCTCGGGTGAGCTGCATGGAGGTCTTCTGAGTTTGACTGAACTCTGTGCCCTCTCACTCAACTCCACTCCACGAGGTTGGATGTTATGGTGGCAATTCCATCTCTTAACATATTTACTCAGGCTGAGAGATAGGTGAACCATTACGGCAAAAGAGATGGTCACGGGACCAAGAAGACAACAAACCTGAAAAACCAGATCTGGGATGTTTAAAACATGAACATCTGACAGAGGGCACGGATCTAGCTTGCTTCAACAAAAAGATCAGTGTGTGTGTGTGTGTGTGGGGGGGGGCCCTTAGGGCTAAATTTAAAGAGTCTGACTTGATTTAAAGCTGTGTGTTTACAAGTAACTCAAGGCACAGACGGCGGTCAAGACAATGTCAAAAGCTGTAAGTTCCTAAAATGGATTAAATGTGTACTTGTATCTTATGTTGAAAGTTCCTAAATATATACATTTGCTGGTTAAACCCTTCATGGTGGGTGCAACATTCAAACTGTAATATTGGGATTAAATGAAACAACCATGAAAGATGACTTATTGAACAAGCGCTAACTTCGCAAGGATGTTTAAAACTATGGTTCAGATCTAGTTGATAAGGTGGAGGACTTTGACTTGTGGGCTGTGCCACTCATAAAAATAACCATAAATGAACTTGAATAAAATAATATTTATAATTGATAATAATAAAGTATCTGCTTGTATTGCTGTGAACAGGCTCTTACATACACATGAGCATATTGATGTTACCTTTTTAATTCATAGGTTTTTGTTTGTATTCATGTTTTTGTCTTTTACCTGGTTCTGAGCGTTTATTATCTTTTCTCCTTCAAGTCAATTTGCACTACTTCTTGACACTAAGTATTTGCGAAGATTGTTGTTTATTATTGTTGATAAACAAACAAGTCATTAATAAAAAAAAATTCCGATCGATGCTCTACAAAGCAGCCCCATGTGGAAGCGTGTCTGGTTTCCCGCAGGGGAGGAAATGCGCTGTTGACAGCTGGAGCCGCCAGAGGCTGCGGACCTCCACCGTGGCCGGAGGAGGGCGCACCTGGGCGACAGCAGCGGGGAAATGTGACTCCGCTACAGCCGCAGGCCCCCTGGCATCATGGAGAACAATGCTTTCCTCCTGCTAACCCAGCTAGCACGTCGTCGTCAGCCTGCTGCTAACAGACACACGCACACGCCCGCCTGCTGATAACACCACGAATGTCGGTGAAACGAGCGGTTTTGCATGAGGGAAAATAAGTGTGTGTGTACATCCACGCTGCAGCAGGAAAACACAGGCAGCCAACTAGCTACGCAGGCTAAGCTAATGGTAGCACGCTACGCAGCCACGGAGCTTTACAACGAAGCGGAAACACAAACTCCTCAGAACCTTATTCACCCCCTCGACCCCGAACCAGCCGCCACATTACTGCAATAAACAGAGATGTTCTGTGTGATGAATCGTGTCTTTACTAACAGGGCATCGTGTTCGGAGCAGCGCGGCGGCGGGCAGCACGTTAACCACCACGTGGTTGCTGTTCCACTGGACGCAAATGTATTGATTTCGTGCGGGAGATTTACATATCCCAGAGCCGAGCGGCGGCCAAACGCGCCCGGTGAGTTGCAACATGTCAGCGGGGGGAGTTACACAGAACGACCCGGGCGGTACACACCGCGTGTCCCCCCGCCGAGGAGCGCGGCGGCGGCGGCAGCTGCCACAACAAGCGGCTAAAGTCCACAAGCCCCGTGCTGCCATGGTACCGCTGAGGAGCTAACGGCTAGCATGCTAATCGGAGACGGACCGCAGCTCGCACACGCACACACACACACGGGGACAGACACGCGCTACGGCCACATGAAGGAGCGGCGCGCCGTGGAGACGCGGAGCTGCTCACGCACCTGCAGAGTCCCCCGATCACGTCCTTCTCCGTCTTCTTGAACTGCTGCAAGGAAGACATCTTCTCGGTGGGCATCATGAAATACTCCATGCTTTCACCGCCGCCGTCTCCAGCCCGTGTTGCCCGTGTCCTCTCCCTCCACCGCGTCCCTCGCGCACACGCTGCGATGTTCTGGTCCTCTCCCGCACGGATCTCACGCTTCTCCTCAGCGGCGCATGCCCGCAGATCCCGCGGCAGGAGCGTGTGGATGGTCGACAGCTGCGGTCCCAGAAACACACGTAAGTTGAAGCTGTGTTGCTTCTCGCCACAGCTGATGGGGTTCCCTCCAGTGTGTGTATGTGTGTGTGGCCTCCTGCCTCCGCCTATTGCCTCACAGTGTGTGTGTGTGTGTGTGTCTGCTGCCTCCGCCTACTACTCTGTGTGTGTGTGTGTGTGTGTGTGCAGCTGATCCGTGTGAGGCGGGAAACAGCTGGTTGGAATCAGAGACCGTTTTCCGGAAAGCAGAACAAACAAACCCCTCTGTGTAAATGTGCTGGAACAAATCAAACCTTCACACACCTCAGGCATTATATAAAATACATTCATGTTTATACATACATATATATACAACTGATATATATATATATGTTTGTGTATTTTACGTTTGCAAACATTTGACTGCTCAGCTTCACAACAGTGCGACTATTATCAAATGTTCATACTGAGGGTTCTTATTTATTATAGTAAATTTATTTCACTATTTTACTTTTGATTCGGTTACAATATATTTATTTCTCTGTTGTTTTGTCTTTTACTTCTATAGCCACTTTATTGTTGCTTTGGTTTATACAGGTTTTCATTTGTGTATCCAGTGTGTTTATAAAACAGGTTGACTCTTCAGTTATGAGGGAACAACACCATGACACTAATTCTGGAAATTTACTAAAGATGGTAATTAGAACAGTTGTAATTTGTTTGTAATAACAGGTTTTGACTTTCTCAACGCGGACATGTAAAAGGCCCCCATCCCATGGACAGTTTGTATTTCATTGTAAACAAAATGATTTTATTTGTAGTTGCAAAACGTCATTTTAATTGTATAGTTAAACCTGTTATATACAATTAATAATTAGTTATTAAATGTAGCAGCAGTGAAATATGACTAACTTAAAAATAAGCAATATATTATTCAATAATTTTGTTGTCTTTAGTTGCTTTACATGCACAAACTGTGTAAAGTTGTAGTAGAAAATAGATTATTGATAAAAGGTGCATTAAATTCCAGGTTGGAACATTGAGTTATGGAGGGAGACGATGAGGTAATGGCTTCTAGCAAACAGCATGAACAGACCAGCAATGAGCAGCAGGTGGCAGTACTGCACCAACACGTTTGTTTCCAACAACGTGGATTGACAAATATTATCCACATGGTAAAGACTGTAGGGGTACATATTCTACAGGTGTCAAACTGTCAGTGCAGCCAACATTTAGATTTTAGTAGAAAGAAATGAATATAATGGAATCTAAAATTAATAATACTGCAATTTTCAGTTGATAACCCTGAATTGAAAATAGAATAATGGCAAATCCTGAGATATATTTGTATTATTTAATTGGAGTGTAAAATCTATGTGTGCAGGGACAGACAGGATTTATTTTTCTGGATCTTTTGGACTGAATCTTTATCACAACCTCTTAGTATTGTACCGCTTCCCTCTCTGCACCTTAAAACTGCACGTTACTCTTTTACTGTATATATTGTTGTTTTGTTTTTTATATTGCTGCTAATATTGTTCGATGTTGTTTATATTGTTCGATGTTGTTTATATCGTTCGATATTGTTGTCTTTTATGTTGTTTTTATATTTTTATATTGTTGTTTGTAAAGTGCACCAACCACACCAAGTCAATTTCCTGTATGTGCAAATATACATGGCAATAAAAAGAATTCTGATTCTGATTCATCGTGAATCCAGTGACTAATTTCCAATATGTCTTCATTCAGTGACTACTTTTTTTATTTTTTACAGAGGACTGATATGTGAGCTTCATCCCAGGTTGAATCGAACATAATGATATCACAGTGAAGTTGACCTTCTGGATATAAAATGTCAGAACCTCGTCATTTTACCTTATTCAACATTTGTGTCGATTTTAATTATTAAATGAATTCCTCGCGTGTTTGGTGAGGTCACAGTGAGCTTTGATCTCTGATCACCAAAATCAAATCAGTACAACCTTAAGGCCAAGTTAATGTGTGTGCCAAAACTAAAGACATTCCCTCTAGGCATTCCTGAGACATGACATACATGACAAGAGGACTAAGCAGGACCCCCTCGTCCACCTGCCGGACAGCCTGTTCTCCTCAGTGGGATGTTGAGGTTTGTCTCTTTTTAATTCCAGTGTACTAATGTGCAAACAGAAACTGAAGCAAAATCTTGAAACGAAACTTAGTACATGCTCACTCCTCACTTTTCGCTTTGTCTTCAATTTGACCGACTGTTATGATAAATCTTTTCCAAAGACGTACACGTATTGTTTCTCTTCTCCTTGCCTACTGCATGTCATCAATCCACATTCTCAACCCGTGTATCTCTGAGTTTCTCAGTCTTCAAGCAGGAAATCTGCCCCAATGCAGAAAACTCTGTTGCTTTACAAAAAGCTGTGCATAAAAACCAACACACCAGAAGTAGGGTTTCATAGGATTTTATTTTTCCCCCATGCAATAAAACTTTACAACACTAATAAAAACTAACGAACAAAAATATATTATAGATTATACAAGGAGATATACAAATATTTGGTCCTTAATCCCGCCCACATTTATAAAAACGATACTCTCCACATCTTTTAGTATGACAAACACAAAGTGTAACATATATAACTTTCCTCCTTACACCTTTAAAATAGGACATTTTTTGAAGTACAACAAACCTGATAATTGGCTACTCCTCATACAAGAAGTGCACAACATCCTACATTTAGATATGTAAGTTTATCTGCAGATTATCAGATGCAGCAGAGCTCATCCACAAAGCACTGATATAGTGTAACAGCTCCACTTCAGGAAATAGTTAAGAGTCGAACAAATTCAAGATGCGTCGCGGGCAACATTCACAACAGAGCAGAACACATCTTAAATAAATGGCAGGTGCATTCTTCCTTTTTATCAATTCGCATGTTTCGATGATTACATTAGTAAAAGTGAAGATGGGCTTAACGCTGCTGATGAGCAGCAGGTACACAGCAGATCCTCTACATAATAAACCTCATAGCATCCATAAAGGCTGCGTTCTTACAAAAGGTAAACAGTTGGAACATGTGGTCAGACGATAGGATGACATATATAATCTCTTTCAAACAGGCATGACCTGACATCTGAAATGGTCAAGTGACTGTGTCATTCAGAATAGTAGTGCCCTTCAACGACCCTTCAACCGGCTCAGTTATGATAAATTATGATCTTTAAAGCCTAATATTATAAATCTAAATGTGGATAATCCTTCATCTGTACAATGTACCACGATGAGAAGTCATCCTTAAAAAAATCCTTTGGACAGAGTATAACATGAAACCCTGATAGTGTTGTGTTGACTGCAGAGATCACTGATCTGATGTGACGCCTCCTGCTGGCAGAGATGGTCTGGTCCTCTTGGCAGCGATTTCCTCCACAGCAAATGTGTAGTTAAACTAAAAAAAAATACCACAGTTACATTCATACAAAAGTTTCTTGTTCACACCATTTTATAATGACATCATCATAAAGTCATTTGTACAATATGATGAGGAATGATTGGTTAATGTAAATAAGCTTCAGATGGTGGCTCTGATCTTATTGGTTGATAAAGTTATGCAAAGTAATGCTTTACTTCACTTTATGGTGACATTCTGACTTCATTTCTTTTCAGGGTCACAGGGGGATAAAGTCCACCTGAGCTCATTTTTGAAATATGTTTTCTATCTATATAAGATTCAGGTCTGTGTAAAGTCCTATAGGATGTAGCTATGCAATCTATAAATTATTTTTTTAAGCTATGTATGAATTAATTGGGACAAATATATTGTCTAGTCTATACATTTGTTGACCTTGACAAAATTTAGGGAAACAAGCCTTCTCAAGTAACAATCCCAAAACGTTTGGTTGTGAGAGAAGTGAGAACAATATGTTCTCAACAATTTGGCTGAAATGAAGGGTCACATGTGAGCCTACCTCGTTTTCAATGTCTTGTAGAGACTTTATACGAATGTTGTTTAATTGAGAGTTCAGCTGAAGAGCCTATGAGAGAGAGAGAGAGATACAACAAAGAGAAAGAAAAGTCAGCACATGTTTATGTAATTACACTTGAAGTGAAAAAGGTCAGAGTGAGAGATAAAGTGACCACAACACTTGGAATGGAATCCATCAAACATTGTTGAAGATGTCAAACGTACCGTCCCGTTGGCCTGGGCATCAAACTTTGGGTGCAGGCTGAAAGGAACTCCATCGAGAGCTGCGGAGAGTGAGGGCGGGTTACAGCGGAGTGTGAGTGGTCTGCCTCCAGTGACAAACTGGGACACATCCATTACAGTATTGAGTACCTGTGATTCCCTGGAAGCTGCTGTCGGCAGGTTTGTCAAAGTTGTCCTTGATCTGGAGGCTGTGACGTCTCTGACTCACTTTACCATGCGGCTGTGGAGGGGGGTTGCTGTTGAAACAAACAGAAAGATATTACTGAACAAAATAATAATGCATGCGCTCTTATTTTTAAGATTTAGAGATATTCAGTCAGATGTTGAGGTTTCAAACACCTTTCACTTGTTTTCTTATCTTATAAAAAGTATTATACCTGGGTCTGAGGGGCTGAGGAGGAAAGGTTTGATCCAGGGAGAGTCTGTGGATGTCCAGGGACACACTGCGTGGTTTGGCTTGAGGCATGGGGTTAGAAAAAGGTCCCTTTCTGCACCACAACACGTAACCATTGATTTCTCTGCAGGGGAAACACATGTGACGATTCACTGATAAACGTACAGTAGAGAAGAAAATACCTCATCTCTGTTGATGGGATTTAAGAAATGCACTGATACAACAGGTGCAAATCAAAGGTTTGAGTGTGTGTGTGTGTGTGTGTGTCACCAACCCCGCGTAGGTGTAATGCTGCAACATCATTTTGCTTTTGGCCGTCAGTTTGATGTCCAGCACAGCTGTGTCCACGCTGCCCACCGGGACGACACGCATGCACACCCGCTTCTTCTTAGAGACGCAGGCCCCTGACACACAAACAGAAAAACTAAATTCAGACACTGACTCTAGAACAAGTCAGGAAAATTTGCCTCGGACATGTTCAAAGGTGATCAATAAGCCCATGCTGTGAATTTCCCACTCATTTTCCTGCTGTATTCTTACATGTGCTCACTCGGCCCAGGGTTCAGTGCACATATTAAAGCTGCTAAAGAGGGAACATTTAAACAATCTAAAAAACAAAAAGTACATAAGACACAATCTTACAGTCTGCAATAAATATTAGGAATGTGTATGGAGAACGTGTTGGTGTGTGCGCACGCTCACTCGCTTCAAGGTGCTCTGCGATGAAGCAGTAACCATGAGGAATTGCGTCTTTGTCTGAGAGAAGCTGAATGTCTGAAACCACCATACCGCCCGTCAAGTCCTACAAAAAGAGAGAGATTCAGCCATGTGTGTATGACAGGGGGGGGCAAGTGCAGAGAACAAAGGCAACACAAATACACACAAGACAAAAATAATATGGTTATGAAAAGTCTCTTTTTGATCGGATTAACTGTTACCTTGCTGTAACAGAGGTAATATCCAGACTTTATCGCAAAGCTGCGGGTGAAGTTCGCCGCTGATCCGTCTTCTGTGATGCTGATCTGCAGAGGGACAGAGAGAGCGAGACGATGGGGAGTGAGACACATAAAACATCTGTCATCATGTACCTATCTCTACAAATTGAAAGAGAGCAAGCAGGAATTAAGAAACAAAAATGTGTTCACTGGAAGAGAAGATAAAAACCAACCCTGCACCAATGGCTGCCATTAAGAACACAATTATGACGTTATAGATGGTCAGTGTTGCTCATTCAAGTCACAACATGAGACTGTGACATTGAGCGGCTGCAGAACATCCTTGTTTTTCTGTCGGGATGTTTTGAGGAGGAAGTTTACAGTCAGCTGATGGAACGTTTAAACAACCAGCGTGTTTCTAAAGGTCAAGTTTACAGCTCATCGAAACACAAAGTGACCTACGTGAAGTGCACAGCTCCGTCTGATTACATTTTTATGTCAACTGATACTCCACTTCTTAGTATTTGACCTTGTTGACATAACATTGTAAACACCCTCTATCTAGAGTACAACTTGAAACACTGAAATAATGTAGCTGCAGCGAGTACATTTGTTTATATTTATAATTTCACAAACACACCACAGCAAATTCCATGTACATGTAAAGCGACTTGGCAATAAACGGATTTGTGTTTCACTGAGAAACGCACAGAGGTGGCCAACTGCCTGCTGTGTAACATGAGTATATATGGAATGTTCTATTAGTGACCCATGTAAACATGATTATAGAAATAATGGTTTCTTCAGAATAAGGTCAACAGTCAGATTACTGTTGTGAATGTAAACAGAGTCAGTGTGTGTTTCCAATTAACTAACTTCCAATGTAAGGCTGCATCTAATCTTTTCTTCATTTCAGTCTAGTATAAAAATAGAACTTTTCTCTATTTGTGAAATACTGAAGTACAAACACAAGAAACCATTGCAACACACTTTCCTTTCAGATATAATATATTATACAATACACCCCTCTTGAGTTTTTAGTGTATAATCCACAAGAGAGAGGGAGCAGGTCTTTCATATTATCCATCACTAAAGCAAGGAATGGAAGATTTGGTAATTCTCACATTACTCCTCCTCCTGATTCGGAAGCTAAATGGTCTAATAAGGAATTCCAGTGGCTCCAGAGAAGTATTGTGTATGACCAACTGTACAAAACCTTTATTCTACATCTCTGCTCCTACCATGATGAAGTCTTTGGGGCAGGTGCTGGTGTTGGAGGTCCACGCCACTGCCGTAATTGGCCGGACGGCCCCACGCTCCATCAAGGACATCTGAGGGAGCAAAAGAGAACAGAATGGTGGGCACGTACATGAATGTGTAAATAAAAACCAGGTCAGTTTTCTCACTGTCTGCAGTTACATTCCAATAAAAGCATTTCCCTGGTTGTGCAGAGGACACGATGTGGTGGCCTCGGTGCAGGAGTGCTTGCTCTGTCTGGAACTTACTGGCCTCATGAGAGTTGTTGTGTCCATGTGACAAAAAGTGTGGACTCACAGAAATGAGCAGTGTATGATTCACAGTCTAATTATCCATGTTTTCTCAAGGCGACATTGTCTGGGACAGAAAGACCCGATTCAGTCTAAATAGTCGCATCAGCGCTAAACGTTCAAGGACAGAGGGAAAGTGTTCGGTGCAAGAATTCATCCCGAACTCCAGCAGCAAGTCAGTTCATGAGAAAGTGACTGTTTGACCAGGGGCCCTCTGCATTTCATTTGAATGAGATCTGATTTGTATTTTTAAAGTTGATTTGATAAAAATACATATTCTAGTCAAAAACATCCTTCCTGGTTTGCTGATTTCCATTTCTGACCAGTTCTCCTAATTAAATATTTCCATACGTATGGAAATTGTTTGATATGTATTATTGATTTGCATATGTTCAGAGGCTGAAACTGCCCTCAGTTTTCACGAGATTGGAGAAAAATTTAGTAAATAAAAATTATATGAAAATCAAGTCTCAAAACCCTGACTATTTAACA
This sequence comes from Pseudopleuronectes americanus, assembly GCA_038501795.1. Lineage (NCBI taxonomy): Eukaryota > Metazoa > Chordata > Actinopteri > Pleuronectiformes > Pleuronectidae > Pseudopleuronectes > Pseudopleuronectes americanus. The sequence goes on from CM076721.1 coordinate 15,822,563, forward strand.
TGGGTTTGAAATGATCTAATAATGATTTATATATAATATATATATATATATATACGTCTCTCTCTTTCTCTCAGTGTAAACATTGAGGTACGGCGAAGGTTCATCCTTTGCCAAAGGAGACAATGTTGTCATAACTCCACTGTGCATTGTCCTATCACCATGTACAAGCTCAGTCACCCTGACAGGCAGCACGTGAGTACAGTTTGTAAGCAATGACCCTGAGCTGTTGTAATCTTGGGTTTGACCGACACAAAGGAATTTGATGCTTTTATATTTGGAAAATGGCAAGAATCACAACACATACAGCACAAGTTTACATATGAAATGATTTAAAGCAACACCATACACCTTCAGCAACAGCGCCCTCTGCAGCCACACGTTATGATTGTTGGGCTCCGTGTCTGAGCAATTGTTTTTCCATGTAGTATATTGCAGATAAAAGCTGCTTCTAGTAACTTCTCACTTGCTTCAGCCAATCTACAGTTCAGCATGACTCTTGAACTTGCTGGGACTGATTCTGGCCATTTAAGCTCCGACTATCAGTGAGTTACAGTCATCTCACTGAGGTCGAAACCTAAGAGCACGGACAGGCATCTGAGGTGAGGAGTGGGAATGAAAGTGGCCCCATCTTATCTCCCGATTCAAGGTCAGTGTACCATTAATCTAATTTCCAGGCGGCTATTTTAAGGTTAAAAAGTTGGATCATGTTGCTTTAAAGAGACACATCAATGGCTTTACTAGTTTATTATTGTTATTTATTTATCTCAATCATTCTGGATGATGATAATCTAACGTTCTCAGGGATTTTTGTCACATCCTCTAAAAACTCAACACATTTTAAAGTTAAATAAAGAAAAGGTAGTGAATGATAACTATAAGAATATTACTAAAGTTAATATAGATTGAACAAGGAGCTTATTTCTCAAATGAGACACTAGTGTATTAAACCTATTTAGTGTGAGTTAGTATCAGGATGTGAAGTCAAGTCGAGTCCTACACAGGTAAATCAATCCTGGCTGGATGTTGACAGTTGAACTGCTTCACAGGAAACTTTAACAACAACACGATCACACTTTGAAGTTATACATGATTCATAATAGAAACGAGTGAACTGGTTCTGAGTCATTTTCCATGTCCTTCCATGTGAAGAAGAGCTGAGCTCACCTTTGTTCCTTGGACTAAACTTCGCTGTTTCTTGTTTAAAACGAGGTCAGTTCCCTTCTGGTGAGGAAACAGGTCCAATCCTCTGAAAAACAAACTTACTCTGAGTGTGTGCTCGCTTCCGTCTCTTCCTGAGGTTGTGGCTCCACAGGAAAACTACTTTTCAGAGACCAGTCGAAATGTCTTGGACTTCCTCGTCAAAGCAGGAAGTACTAAATCCATCTGACTGCAACTCCCATCAGGCCACGGGGCATGACGTCACACCGTCAGACGTGTCTATACCCTATACCCCCAAGTCAGGTCTGAAGCTGAACGCAAGAGGGCAGCATTGCCCCTGTGTAGGATTAACAGGTCCTTGTCACAGCTGTCGTCCAAAAACATACATACATACAGTACATACAGTATATACAGTATATACATACAAACATACATACAGTACATATATACTTTACATATAAAAACACATACATATATACACATACTGTATATACATACATACACAAATATATATATATATATATACATACACACATACTGTATATATATACCAACATACATACATACATACATACATACATACATACATACATACATACATACATACATACATACATACATACATACATACATACATACATACATACATACATACAAACAAACAAACAAACAAACAAACATACATGTATGATTTTCTCTTTAAAGGAGGATTGTCCACAGAAAAAAGAAGCGGGCCTGGAGCTGAGTCTCATGGAGAGGGAGGACAAGACTAAAAGAAATTGACCTATGGCTTTGACAGTGAGAAACATTTGGCCTTATCTTTTAAAACATACAACCCAGGTTCACTCCATATTTTAGTATGGATCATGAGGACATATTGATCCGAAGGTTTACTGCATGATAGCTACATGAATTACACCTCCTTTCAAATACTCGTCTGAATCACCTTTAATGTCGTGTGTGTACATGTGTGAAATTGAGAAGAAGACTCGTGACTGGAGCATCCAGAGGTGCTCAGATCCCTGTTGGCATGGCAACATGAAGAGCGGACCACAGGGGGAAATTGTAGGGGAGTGTTGGTTGTGAGCAGGTGGACTCTTCCATCTCGGTGAAGAAGGAAATCAGTGTTAATTTAGAGCATTTGGCTTCATTGGTTGATCGGCCAGTCAATGAGGATGAGTCTGTAATTTGACTAAACACAGGGGGAATTAGAGAGTGTATCCTAAAGTCTGCCTGCTTGTTTCTGAACGCAGCCTATTAGTGAATGTGATTTGTGAGCGGTATAGACAGAGTGAGAGAGAGGGTTAACACTGCCCTGGTGCTTTCTCTAAACACAGGGATTAAAGGGATAGTTCACTAAAAAAAGAAAAATGAGTCCCAAATACTAAAACTAACAAATTCTTCCGGTCAACCTTTAACCATATATGTCAACCTCTCCAGCCCAAGACCTGTCACCAGCTCCTTTTCTACATTTCAAGTGATGGTGGTTCTACATTTTTCCAACATGAAGCCATCATTCTCCTTGCATCAAGAAGTCCCAGATCAATCATTTCCGTTGGCATAATTTTCCTGTTAAAGTCCTCAGATCGGATTCCCAGTATACATATTTTTGGCCTCAGTGGAATATTATTTTTAACCAGCCATGATAGACATTTAACTACATTTCCCAAAAACATCTGAATCTTAGGGCATTCTCATGAACAGTGAATCCGAGTTCCTCTCTCTTTTGGGCCTTAAACACAGACATCAGGAATGTTGATGATATAACGAAGTTTAACAGGGGTTATGTAGACTCTCATCCTCAACTCATTTAACCTTGTATTAATTGAGTGTCTGTTCTCCAAGCATTTGGTCTAACTGATGTTGATTCTGTTGAATACTCTGTCAAAAGGTTATAAAATCTCAATATGTGTCTCCTACTATCCAAATTATTAAGGGACATTTCCTCAATAACTGATAGCGGGGGGGGTGTGAACTATCCCTTTAATTTATAGTTTCCCTCCAGTTGGTGTCTTGTTGTGAGGATCAGACACATGCAGTTAACTTAATGTGCACTCAAAGACAAAAAATATAAATTCTGACCAGCGACATAGTGACGGGGGGCTGTGTCAAGTGAGCAACAATCAAAGTTGATTTCAAAATAAAAGAACTAAAACACAAAAATATTCTTATAACTCAACATAATATTGACTGTACTGGTGTGTGTGTGTGTGTGTGTGTGTGTGTGTGTGTGTGTGTGTGTGTGTGTGTGTGTGTGTGTGTGTGTGTGTGTGTGTGTGTGTGTGTGTGTGCTGTAGAGATGAGCCAAATGTGGGGGCGGTCATTGCACTCGTTATGGGATTATGAATGCGAGACAATCTCTGGAACCACCTTCTAATTGCCAGACAATTTGCATAACTGTGCAAATTAAAAGCCCCTCAAACGGGCCTTCATTATGTCTATTTATCTCATGATAAGGGCTATAATGTAGGACATAAAGTTATCAGTATGCCAGTTACTCAAAAAACATTAGGATTTTTGTGACATTTCACAATTATGTTGATCTGGAAGTTTAGTGGTACCTTTTGATGTTGCATATTTTTATGCCTTCCTGCCGGCAGAAGCTTTGAGAGTCTGATTGATCAGTCGCTGTAAGACCTCGCTCATAGTTCAACACACACAAACACACACATATGGAGTTAAATCCTTTTTTTCGAAAGCAGAATGACTAAATGAAATCCCTGTGTGCTGCAATCACATGTCAAATAACTGAAGTCATTAAGTCCAACTTTGGTACTTTTCAACAGAACCTTTCCTACAAAGTAAGTGATGTGAGCTATTTGTTAGAATTTACTCACTTGATATCATTCAGGAAAACAAGTTCATTTTTGTGAGCAAACAAATATTAACTAATTAAAAAAGTTACAAAAACAACAACCAATGAAATGCTTCATAAGTGACAGAAACTTACAGACAGTGTTTGAATAGGAGAAGGGGTAAATGGTAGGCCAGGGGTTAAAGGTCGAAAGGGATCCTATGAAAAAGAGACAGCGAGAGAGAGAGAGAGAGATAGAGAGAGCGAGGGAGAGGTTTAACTGTGGGGAGAAAGTGAGGTTGTTCTCTGTTCATCATGGATTTATCACCTGGGGCCCTGATCCTCTGCTCACTGTTATGTTCAGGTACGAATCTAATTTGATTTGAAGACAGCAGTCAAACATCTGTCACAATATTGTGGATTAAGCAGCTTTGTCTTTCATTATCACGGCTTTTCTGTTGGTCTGCGTGATGCCTGTAGAGAGTTTTGTACTTTAAAGGGTCACAAAGCAATAAAACCAAGATATGATATTGATCTGGATAATCCACAAATGTCAAAGTCAGTAGCTTTTATTGGAATCATTTGCTCCTTTCTTTGTCTTTCTGTCTTTTTGTGAAATTGTAAATTTTCTTTCCTTTTTTTATGGCTCCACAAGAAGGGTAGAATACTCATATCTCCGATATATAAGAAAAAACTATCTTCATTGAGACATTTTCTTAAGATATCTTTGCACTTTTTTGTACTTTCCCTTTTTTGCTTTGCCATCAAAAAACATTTGTCCAATCAGTGTATTTGCTCAGGCTGTTTGCTTTGGGCTGCTGTTTGTTTACACTGTTTTATCCCAGACCTGTCTAAAGGTTCACAGAGTTGCATGTGTGTGTGTGTGTGTGTGTGTGTGTGTGTGGTATCACCCGTTCCCCTCTCTCTGTGCAGTGGCTGGCCAGGCTCCTGTCGTCTCAGTGGAGCCCCGGGTTGCCACAATCCGCCAGGGGGAGTCTGTCAGCTTCAGGTGCCAAGTGGGGAGCGGGGCACAGCCAGTCCAACTGGAGTGGAGGAGACTCAATAACCAGGCGTTACCAGGTCAGGGGCAGTAATTAAATGTCATTGTTTATTTAATTCTGTCAGATATAATAAATAGAGAATTGCACAGAAGTAATCCAATGCAATGTATCACAGTAAATTGTAGCAACTTCTAATTCTTGATGCCTGTAGAGGAGCCTTTAGGACAACAAAGAGAAAACATTAGAATTAGACCATGAAATAACCCTAGCTTATTGAAAATTCTTGAGTTCTAATTTAAAATGTTGTAACTGCAGGTATTGCTCAACATCAGCACGTGTGAAGTTGAAGGTGAGCTCTGTTCTTCTCCTCCAGACAATGCTAAGGTTGGTCCTGATTCCTCTGTGCTGACTGTTGCTAACTCCCGAGCTGCAAACCAGGGCCAGTACCGCTGTGTGGCTGCTAACTCCGCAGGCCGTGGGGTCGCCACAGCCCTGCTGAACGTCAAACGTGAGCCCACCTTTCACACTTCAGTTTCTCCACAGCCGTGTGTGTGCTACTCTGGGGCCCCTGAACAGATATAGCATACTATACTACTATATATACTATCAAAAAGTAAAAGATAGATGGTATAAGATGTTTACAATTTCGGAATTTTTTGTTTTGACCTACATTTAGCTGATAATATGAAAGTGGAGCCGTTAAACAATAACCATGAATGAAGTCCAATACAAAGTTATTTATGAAAAAAAAAGTACAGAGAAAAGAGTGTGCACTGACAATGTCTACAAACATGGGAGATAGATTCATTGATTTCAGATGAGAGTTTAGTTTGGAGTTTTACTATCAATGCTAAAGCCCCTAAACATAAAAATTGTTTTGTGCATGATTTTGTTTTGTCGCTCAATAGTTAGCTGTCTAGTACTTAGCTTGTGCCGTATGGAAATAAGTATTTGTTTATAACAAAGTTATTTAAATGATTCTAAACAGAATGCAACAGTAACAAAAAGCTATTTGACTAAAATGCTCACTCTTAGTTGAGACCAAAATGTCCGTAGCATTTATATGAACATCTATAAAATATTCGAATGACTAAAAGAATAACTGAAATATCTTGTCCAGCATTTGACTACTGAAGCTGAATAAAAAGAAAGAGGCTGACTTTTGATAACTGGACTAAGACTAAATATAAAAACAGCTGACAACTAACAACTGGTCCCATATAAACCAGCTGTTGGCTCCAGAGATTATTAATACCTTGCACTACTTATGAGGGTGTGTGTATGTTTAACTGCACCACATTTTATTTAGCAGTACTTGGTTTGTGTTTAGTTTATATTCTTTACACCCATACTATTTACCAGTGTTCTCTGGCAGTGATGAACATTAAATCGCTGTTCCCCTCAGCTTCATGTAGCTTTGCAGTGAGTTTCAGCTTATTTAGTTGTTCAGCCTTCAACTTTATTGTTTAGTTCACTCTTATTTCACTGCATCATTTTCAGCTGTAATAAAACCCTCTGTAGGTGGACACAGTTAGTTGGTTGAGACCAAAAAAGGAGCTAAAAGAGAAGAAATACTGGACCAACATTTGGCAGGTGACTGAAAAGTAGCCACAAAGGAATAATGTTGCTCCAAAACTATATGAGTATATAATCAACAGTTTCCAAACAAGTTTTCCAAATCAACTTAAAATATCCTGATTTTGTTTATTAAAAAATGTAAGGATTAATGTTATCAAATCACTGTTTCCTCTCTCTGTCTCAGACGCTCCTAAAGTGAGGCTGACACCCACTGGGCCCCTGCATGTCAGGATTGGTGACCCTGTGTCAATTGGGTGTCGTGCCACAGGCAGGCCATTCCCCAAGCTGAAGTGGATACGCCAAGGCTCCACCCTGCAGCTGGTGACCACGGAAGCAAATCATGTCAACACCATACAGGTGAATTATGAACATGTGCATCAGCATTACTTTAAATCATTTCCTCATTTGATTTGGACAGATATAATATGATACTTGCAATCTCCTGCTCAGTGGGCTGCGGTGCGTCCAGAGGACTCAGGAGTTTATATTTGCCAGGCTGAGAACAACGAAGGGGTGACTGAGATCAAAGTTGAGGTCATCGTTCAGGGGGGGCCGGGAGCCCCAGTGGCCACAGTGAGCACCACAGAGATGACGGTGGTGGAGGGGCATACAGTCACAATGGAGTGTCAGGCCAGTGGTAAGATGTTGGTTTGCTTAGATATAGTCCAGCTCCAGTTGTGCTCTCATTTCTCATTTCTCACTTTACCCCCTGCTTCCTCTTCCTCCTCCCAGGTTCCCCTCCTCCTGTCATCACCTGGTCCAAGCTTCGAGCTCCGTTGCCATGGAAACACACAGTGGCTGGTGGTGTTTTGACCCTCACCAGTGTGGGGCGCCAAGACTCAGGACAATACATCTGCAACGCGACCAACATCCATGGCTACAGTCAGGCGTACACGCAGATGGAGGTGGACAGTGAGTGGACGGAGGAGAGGATAACACATACTGTAGATCCACGTTCTTTGTCCCCGCTCGGGTTAAGAAAAAGTGTCTTCCCCTTCACACAGCTCCTCCGTATGCCACCTGCCTGCCTGACCAGGTGAGACTCCAGCCGGGGGACTCCCTGCGCCTGCAGTGCCTCGCCCACGGCTCTCACCCCATGCAGTTTGTGTGGAGCAGGGAGGGCCGGGCCAGCCTTCCCCCAGGAGCAGTGGCCACAAAGGATGGAAATCTGCTGATGGCCCACGTTAACCTGAGCGATGGGGGAACATACAAATGTGAGGCTACCAACCACATTGGTTCCAGTGAAGCACTGGCCAAGGTCATCGTAAAGGGTGAGCTAGCCTTTATTTATAGCCCATTTAAAGACCATTAAAATCGGCTCTTTCTTTTCCTTCATCTTGTCTCCTTTTCTTTTTTTTTACAGCTTAATCCCCTGTGGTCAAATTGCCTGATTGACAAACCATCAATTCATTGCAGTTTCTACATCCCTGGATCCATCACATTGGAAATGGTTCAATATTCTATATTTATCAGTTCTCACACTTTGATGAATGAAGGTTGAAGACAGCAGCACGGTTTAGACGTTTGGTATTATTGTGCATATCAGTTAATTTTATACTTTGATAAAAAAGGGATGCTGTTGCTAAAGCTGCCTCTGTCACATATCAGAGAGCTTTTCTTTGGAAGCCTGTGTTGACCTCTGACATGCCGCAGTGACTGTGGGAGTGTTTCTGCTGGAATGCCCCCCCATCCATCTCCCTTCATGGCATTTGCTGAGTTTACACGGTTTCACTGTTCAAATTTGAAAGGAGGCCACATGATATACAAAAATCTGATATACTAAAAACAAGTCTTTATCGTGCCACTGAATGCTAAATCAATAAAGTTGAAAATAATTGTTGAAACTGTTGTTTACAGTGTATCCAAGTTAGGGACTGTAAATAAAAGTTATTAAATAAGTCTATAAAGGACTGTCATCTGCACTCTTCTCTGTTTACTTAAATGCAAGTCATCCCTTGCAGTTAAGTAAATAATTATTATGTTTTTATCGGAATGTGTTTTGTCTGTTTGATCGCCACGAAACCTGGTAGAAAGATGCGTTGGGCTTCAGGGAAGAACCAATACAATGTTGGTGTGGATCTAGATCAGGGGACAGATCCAGCAATTATGATTTCACTTTATTTCAACACAATTCACAGAGAATAATTCATGGATCTTGATAAAATCTTGATCTGGCATATTTAGGTGACTATGATGCAATTTGGTGGCATATTTGAATAAAAATCCAGTGAATTTAAATTTGGTTTCATAAGGGGACTTTTGGGCTCTTTGTACTATTTAAGTTACAAAACAAGTTTTCGTCAAAATGATAACATTACAATGTACAATGTGAACAAACACCACTAGAAGCAAAACATAAACATTATATTATCTATATTATATTATATTAGTAAAATTGCAGTGACCCATCAGGCTTACTTTAATTTGAACATGTAAATAAGTAACATAATCACTTGGATCTTCTTCCGTTATTGGGATTGAATGTTTTTAAATTGACTTAAAACTTGCACATAAGGCCAGGGAGGACCTTGCTTTCTTTTAAACTATGAAACACATGGTTGAACCTGAGCATGAGCTGAGAATTCTTCCACCACATGGTGGCAATGTGTAGCTTTCAGGCACTCCTGTTGTATCCAAGCCAGAGGAGAGCAATCTGAGCCCTCAGACCCTTAATAAGCAGAGGGACAGATGCAGTGCACAGTCCGGCTATTGTTTTCCAAATGCCTCCACGTCGTCCACTCCAAAAAAAGAGAAAAGGCATCTGTCTGATCACTGCAGCCCTCTGTGTAAATATGGACTGTAAACTCCTCCTGAACAGGCAAAGTTCAGTTTGATCACACAAACGTGTTGCAAGATGGTTGCACAAAATCTAAAACAGCTCGGACTATATGAGGTGTTAGCTCGACATTTAGGTTTTATGGCTGCAGCAGGGTGGAAAACGACCATTTCCACGAGCTGCTGCCAGGACCGGGGCGGCTCTATCTGCCATGTGTGACTGTGGCCTCTTTTGTAAAAACCGCCCAACCTCCATGGAGTAACAGGCCTCAGCCCTCCTCACTATTCCTCTCTATCTTTACAAGCATCTTCAAAGCTGGGGAGGAAACATCTGCCCTCTCTCACCTCGCTCCACCCCCTCACTTCACAGAGCCGACGATGGTGGGGGGAAGATGATGGAGACAAAACTCAGGAGAGGAAAGAAGAGCAGGGAAGTCTACACACATCATCTTTTAGTTTGGAGTGATAAAGACCTACTGAGGTAGGAAGGAGGACAAGAGTGTGTCAGTGACAGAGAGTAAACTGTTAACACACTAAATCTGATCCCCCCCTGTATATGCATTAAGTCCATTTGGACATGTGCTCTCTAATGGAACCTGATGTAAACAGAGAGGAGTGCAGATGACATTCCTTAGGTAGGATTTTCACACACAAACACACACACACACACACACACAGTTTGTCATGATTTCAGAAGCATCACGTTAATTTACATTAGCGCTGGAGTACACAACTGTGCTACATCTACTCTGGACCACACATTGCTTATGTTGGCCCTTAAGTGGTGGGGACAGAAAGAGGTAACAGACGGTGGCTGTCATGGTTGTATCAGCTAAAGAGAGAAAACAAAGTCAAACATATTCATTTTTCTTCACACTGTATTACAGTAGTAATAATAATGAAAAACTTTTATTGCATTGGAAAAAGACTAAGAGTGACGTCCCTGCTGTGTTATATAAGATTACCAGGTCACTCAGGAAGGAACAAATGAGGTGAGAGTTTCCTGTGGAAGTGGTAGGTGGGGTGGGGGGTTTGGGGGGCTGTAGAGTCTGATCGCTATGGTTTCCAAGGGGCCAACTCAGATACTCTGTGCAGTTGCAGCAGTGTTTTTTTGTTTAATCAACAGATTCTGCAGGACATGTACGTAAATGCAGACTGATCATGATATAGAACACATGACATTCTGTGCTGTGTCGGCTGCAGAGCATATTACACTTTGCTTTCAAACTGATCGCACATTGTTTGAAAATGGTGTTTAACTGTTCCATTTTTTGTCATGCACAGACTGAAGAAGTTATCAGTCTGTGAACGTGGGGGTTGACTGCTGGTATTCTCTTTGCCAAATAGGAAGGAAAAATAGACTGAATAACACAGAAGAACTTCTCCCTGATATGGATGAAAAAATAACACAGCCTTAATATATCTACAGACAGGAACATCTGTGCTAATCCCAGACATGAGGACGTGACCGCTCAGGCTGTCCTTGTTTAAAACAATGTGAGGGAAGAGAAGGGAAAATATAAACTTCTCTCAATGCTCTTGAAGCTCATTATTCTTCTCTTGTAAGAATACTGAATACTTCCAATTTCAAGCTAGGATAAATAACTCACTTTGTGGAAGTTTTACACTTTAATTTACCTCAACTTTGAAAACTGACCAGAGATTTCAATTGAACAGTAGTTTATTTCACATGAGACAAAACGCCAGTCGACCACTGCTCTTAAGAGTTGTTGACTTTCAATATTGAATTCAGTAATTTTGTTCTACAAGCTTTCGTGGAACTGTTGTGAAATACTGGTAAACACACAGACACACACACACACACACACACACACACAGACACGGACGTGCATGTTCAGACACACACACACACGTAGAGGTACAGTATGTGTGAGTTTGACACTTTGTATCGAGCTTGCATTTGCACTTTGAGCATCAACATTTTTCCACTTCAGCTGCTTCCGTTCTCAGCAGTAGAGTTGTGCCCAGAGACATCACCTCTGTCGTCTGACCTCAGATACAACACAATAACTGAGTAAACAAATGTTTGTCTCATTGATTTGTTAATTTTGATCTGTTTCTCTGATTGTATTTGTTTCGCAGACTTTAAAAAAGCACATTAAACCACTGCCAGCTTCATGCCACTGCAAAGAGGATCTGCAGCTGCTGCCTGTTGCAGGGCGATGTCAAAACAAATCACATAATATAGCAACAGTAATCACACATTTCTACTACCCTGCTCTTTTTCATTTTAACATCATGTCACTGGTGATTGTGGCTTTAGAATGAAACTGCTTGAGGTTTCGGAAAAAAAACAACATCCGTCTAAAAATACGCGGTATAAAAGCACAAGACAGAAGGAGACGAGCAGATTGATCAAAGGCAAAGACGGCAGCAGATCTGGTACAGAATGTACAGCACATCACTTTATTTCCTCTTTTTGTTCAACCAAACATTATACAATCCATGTTTTTTTTTGTTAAAAACTGCTATACAAAATAAAAAGTATATTGGAAAGAATTGTATTCACAAAACAAGAGTAATACAAAACACTAAAATGTGATCAAATAAAATAAGCTGTTTCCTTTGCAATTATCTTCTCTTTGACTATTAGCTAGCCACCATCAATAATCCTGACATATGAAAACATATGATTTATATGCCCATAAGAGGCAATGCAACAAGAAAAAGCATATCAAAATGATTCATACTGAGTGTGTTACTGTACATTTTCCTCCAGAGCAAGAATCTGCAAATCCTGCCTCTCATTAATGGAGCGGTGGACACAGATGGTAATCGAATAGGTAGGTGAAATTGTTCTAAAGGAGATTTACTTAAATGAACAAGGCAAATGAGAAGTGAAGAGAGAGAGAAAGAGAGAGAGAGAGAGAGAGAAGAGATGAAATAAAGGATGTGAGGGGGGAGGGAAGAGGAAGTGGCATCAGAGCGCAGGGTGAGAGAAAGGTCTGAAAGCCTTTCACTTTTTAAACTAATCAACAGTCAACCCTCATCCAGGAACGCACAGTGGAAAATGAAATTCTTGTTGACCAGAGCTTGTCTGTCCCTGAGCCTGAGTTTGAATTTGAATACTGCAACTGTGTAATTATAATCCATTTAAAGTCCTGTTTCCTTATGGAAAGATCCTCTTTGTGTGAGTGTGTGTGCCTGCGGCTCTGGGCACTAACATCCTAGGCAAGTATCTGTCAGTATTATAAAGTTTTATTCCACAGCATTAAATCAAAGAACTGAAACTTTCCACCTTATAGTCATGTGATGTAACAGCGGAGCAACGGTGACGCACAGCGTGCCATGACGATGAACTACTTTATCCCAAACTGTCACTGAGTTGGTCTGTAGTTGACAACAGTCGGGCTGTTGTCTGTAAACAAAACAAAAAGAGTTCGGAATAAAACGTTGGTTAGGTCATGTTTATCAAAGACAAATCTGTACATGTGTTTAAACCTGTAGCAATAAGTTATTTACAGATCAGGGGAGAGTTTCAGTTTGCTTCAGTTTTATTTTGCAAAAATCTTTTGTATTGTACTGTCATATTGCAAGATCTCTCTTGTATTAATGAATCATGATATAAATGTTTGAAAAGTCGACAAACATTAATAAATATTTGATTCTGCAGAAACATTCAGTACAATACAAATATGTATGATCATGATATATATGTGTATTTACTCTACAGGGTTAAAAAACTATTCAAACATATAATTTGTCTAAATAATCATAATTTCATCCAGATGTCCTCATCATTCCCAGCTGTAGTTTCCATCCACCAGTGGTGGGATGTTACAAAGTACATTCACTTCATTACTGTACGTAATGTATCATGTATCTGTACTTTTGGGTACCTTTCACTTTTACTCTGTTACATTAATCAGCAAATTACTCCACTTTTTCTAGATCTCACTGATCCAATCAGAGTGGACAGGTAGGATTAGAGCCCGCCTTCCCCAATGAAAGCAAGTGTGCCTGCAGCATCACTGGTGAAGAAACACCTGACATGTACTCAGAAAAGGCTGAGACTCAATAATAATGCAGTAGACAGTTGCATTAAGGGATAGGATACACTCAGCAAGTACCTTTACTTTTAAATTTAAAGTAAATTTAAAAGCAAGTAATTGCTTACTTTTATTCAGGTAGAAAAGTTGATGTGGTACTTTTATTTTTACTTTGATACATTTTATAAATATAAAGACCTATTCTGAAGTTCCAAGAGGTTGTCCTGTCCTCTACCTGGCATGTTGGTACCAAAAACCTGTCTGTTGATCCAGAAACCACTCTTTCAAAATGAGCAGGGGAGAGACAGTCGGGAAGACATTCAGCAAAGAGCTGGCCCAGAACTCAATCCTCTGTACGTGGGTTTCGACCATTTTAATCAAATCAGTCATCCAATGATAATGCGTCAAACTCTCATGAACACAATGAGCAATGAGCCCTTGACAAAGTCTTACTTGCTTTGTGAATTCATCTTGAGCTTATTAGGTGGCTTTTAAAATTCAAAGTAAGGCACACGCACACACAATCACACACGCACGCACACACACAAAGAAACACACGCGCACACACACACACCAGCGTTTTGTTAACAAGCTCCGTCTGCTTCTATTTAGCTTTTTGTTTATTGCAGACGATGAAGGGACGTGAACTTTAATTCTCTCATCCTCTTCCTGCCTTCAAGTGTTTTGTGATTGCTCTGTCTTCATGCGTCTGCCCATTCGTCTCTGTGTGTCTGGCCCTCTGCTCTGTCTGCAAGAATATGATGAAAAACTGCAACAGAATCAAGTCGGTGCTTAGAAAACCCCCGACAGAGAGACGATTAGAGACTGAGGGGAGGAGAAGAGGTCGTATCAGCTTGAATTTCTCTCACCGTGCATGAGATGACATCTGAAGATAGCCCATCGGCCTGTGGTGGAAAGTGCTGATGCTGTGTGCAGCGGATACAGAAGAGTATGGTTGTGCAACTGCTGTGAAGCTCTGCATCATTCACTGCAGTTTGCAACAAGAACATCTGATCTCCCAGCATTTCCACCATCTGTGCTTCAGACCTGTGGCTGGTAGTGCTTCACAACTGACCTATATCTACACTTAGATCATGTTTGTTATGTTCTCTGTCTTCTTACTCTCAGTTCCCTAATCCCATCTGGATTGCAGTGTCCTCTCTTTCACAGCTGCGGTATTTCTCCTTTTTTTGGGGGTCAGCCGTGCTGGGATGTGTCATCTGAATGTTTGTTAATGTGCATGTGGACAGCGGTTGTAAGAGCAGCACTCTGTATTTAAACAGAATGCTAACTAGTAATCAGCATTTTCCAAAACCCATGGGCAAATGTGTAAGTGTTTATGTGCTCTCACTCCCGCTGCAGGCCAAGCTATGTGGCTCACTATACCTGCAGTAGTAAGGGAATGTTATTTATAACAGAAGGCCAAGAGCATAGCATTGACCTGCTTCATTAGTCTTCTCGGTTTTCACATGTGACGTTAAAAAAGGCATGTTCATAATAAAAAATCAATTGTAACATTTCTGCACCTTATGTCAACTGATCCTGGAACTTTCTGACTTTTAAGAAAAGTGCTGTATGTCTTATTTGAATCCCAGCAGCTCCGTTCTGCTCTTCACTGGCTTCGGGAAGTGACACGTCAGTCAGTTACCCAAGATATCGTTTCGTTAACATTCTCATTTAGTCCTAAAAAGTCCTTTCTTCTGCAATGTAAAACCAAGTTATGTGGTAATATGAGTGTGTAATGGTGAGCTATTTAAGCCTTTGTTACCTGAAGCCCCATTCATTTTTCCTCAGGTGACTCACAATAGGAGAATTTCTGGAGATTGGACCAACATTAAACTCACTTGGTTCAATCATAAGTGCAAAGAAAATATATAAATACAAACAATTTGAAGAGCCAAGCTTGAACACAAAGCACACTGATCGTCATAACCTCTGGAACCTTTCTAAGTTGACACATTCGCCTGCGTCATCTACGTGCTTGGTTCCTCTTTTTCATCTTTTGATATATGTAATCATTTTGGATTTTTCACTCTTGCATATGTCACGTGTTTGAAACATCGGCGGAGAGGAAAATCTCCAGGGCAACTGACTCAGCCATTAGTGCGTTCTCACAAACCCTTCTGCATACTTTCAAGAGACTGTACAGAGTCTATTGCATGTCTGAAAGCAGCCATAAGTACTAATACCTTTTGTAAACAGTTTCACTAAAAATCTGATATTTTCACTCCATTCATGAGGTGCAGTCAGGGGAAGTCAGGTGTTACAGTTTTTAACCTTTCATTATGTCCGACTTAACTCTTAGATAACGGCCATCTGTTGATTTCTCTGTCTGTTGGTCAGTCACTAAAGCTGAGGGTAGACACCATGGATGACAGCGGTGCAAAATTAAAGTCTTATGACATGTCAGCAAGTACCATGTCATACATATGAATGCGTGTTAGAAACGTCATTAATGCGCCAACTCATGGTGAAATCTACAGAGCATATCCTGTATTCTCACATCATGGTCTCACACAGACACTATCCAGATAGTAAAAACTCCGGAGAATGTCCTGGAGCTACTGATTCAGACTTTTATTATTAGACTCCGGATAACTTCAGGAGAATATCGGGAGCTATAGCGCTTGTCTGAAATCAAATTGAATTGAAGTTTGATGGACGTATCAAGAGTTACTGAGAGGGACGGGGACGGGGGGGGACGGGGGTATTCAAGGTAGACTCTTCCGACTATACCTTGAATAACATTTAAAACTAACAAATTAGAAGCACTTAAATGGCACTTACTTATAGTACTTTGTATTTTAGCTTTTTCGCAGAAATGTTACTTTCTTGACTCTTGTTGTTCTGGGTTTGTACCCTGGTGGTTGAATGCACTTATTGTAAGTCTATTTGGATAAAAGCGTCCGCTAAAGGAAATGTAATGTAAAAAAGTAATGTTAAGCTAACGTTGACTTGCAGAATGTAGTGGATTCACAAGAAAAACTTCCTACTCTGTCTTCACATACTTTCTAGCATTTTTACACTTCCATGAACGTACTATGCTCGCTGAGTCATTATTAATCTTTATCTTGATGTAATGATAATGAGCATGGGAAGTTTCAGGTCGGTGCTTGATGCCAGTAAAAGAACTTTGTTTATCCTGCTTCCGTCCTCTGCCTGTGAGTACATGCAGAATGGATAGTCACTAGCACTGGGTGAAAGGCTGAATACTGTGAAAGGAAAAGAAAAAGTAGTAGGCAGATTGGGTGGAGTAAGAATCGGGGGAGTATATAGGGGGAACGGATATACGCTTACTGGCAATACTCAAGTAAAGCAGCAGCTGCTTGGAGTGTTAGTCACTGGCCTCTCTACAGTCTCTGTCCGTCCTCTTTCTCTGTCTCTCATGAGAGTGTCGTGAATAGCTCCTGAAATAGAGGCCACAGTGGAGCGTAGAGGGGGGAGATGTGGAAAGACGGCGGTGTAGACAGAGGAGGGGTTTGTGCAGGGCAATGTGATACGGTGCCACTGTGAGAAACACGTGGAAAAAGATATGGAGTGAGGGGAAAGAGCAAGAAAGTGCACCGGGAGGGAGTCAAGGCTACACTTATAAGCAAAGGGGAGGGAAACAGAGAGAGAGCGATTGAGCGAGAGAGAGAAAGAGAGAGAGGGAGAGAGAGAGAGAGAGAGAGAGAGAGAGAGGGAGGTGGGGGAGCAGGGTGTGCTCAGACTGAGAGTCTGAATCAGAGAGGAAGAAATCTGCCGAAGGGCTCCTGCTATTTTTTCTGCCACTAATATTATTTAAATATAACCTCTACAACAGGAATGATCTTTTTCATTATTACTTTTCAACTCTTTCATACTTTTGATTCATACAACAGCGTCTGAAAATCCTCATATCTCTCTGGAGTTTTTTGTGAGAAGACCTAATACTTTAAACACAGGAAAATCAACAATTTGATACATTGTTGTCATCTGTGTGGGACACTGTCTGCCTTTGACATGGGGGTTGGGAATAAGGAGCTACTCATTCTCGGTAAGTGTCTAAATAAGAGTAGAGTGTGTGTGTGTTTGTGTGTGTGTGTGCGTGTGTGTGTGTGTGTGTGTGTGTGTGTGTGTGTGTGTGTGTGTGGAAAGCATAGACGTTGTGTAGCATCAGATGATGTACTTCTACTTTTTTCAAGCAGACATTATGTATCCCATTAGAAGAGTCTCCATTTCTGCATTTCTGGTTTTTAAATAAGCTTTGAGTTCTTGGTTTGAATCCTGCTTCTGTGTGGAGTTGGCTTGTTCTCCGTGTGTGTGTGGCTTCATCCCACAGTACAAGGGCATGTAGATTGGTCTTAGGACTCTAGATTGACCAAATGTGTGAGTGTAAGTGTAAATGGTTGTGTCTCTTTGTGTCCAGTCCTTCCTCTCACCCAGTGTCAGCTGGGATTGTCTGCATCTCCTCTCCTACCATGAAAGCGATGAATAGATAGTGGATGGATGTATAAAAAAAGTTGATTATAGTTCACCTGGGCAGCATCAGTGATGTTGACGCTGTCAGACACTGAGCGCAGTGCAGCAGTGATTACAGTGGTGAGGTGTGGGTGGAGGTCAGGGTGGTTGCTGTGGTGTAAGAACCTCTGTCACAGCACTGATGCTGCCCTGACCAGGTCGTTCAGTGTCAAACAAACATGGAGTTTTGATCCTCAACAAGGTCTGATGGCGTCAGAGCCACCACAGGAAGAACGTATGAGCCTTTTTTAACCAAACCACAAACCCCATAGGAGGTTTTGTGGCAGATTTGTGAACTAGTTAATGTTATTACACCAGTATAGGCTCCAGTAGTTGACTTAGTATATAGAAATGTTGTTCATGCTATATATCAAATACAAAACATTATCATGGTTCACTACAATAATTTAAAGATTACACTAAATGTATTATGATAGTTGATATATGTGTGCAAATTGTGATGTACAACAAAATACTTGAAAATACAATTTAAAACATATTGTACTCCATCACCATGCCCCAGTTTGGTTTCCTAATCACAGCTAAAACATAATTTCTGGGTCAGACTGTTTAGTTTATGTTTGTGGCAACACAGTCAATATGCAACTTCTAGATGTGTAAATAGGCAACTGGTTGCTACAGTATTACATAATATATTATTGGATTAAAACTGTTTGGCTTTGTCCTATACAGGAAGCACAGTATGCGATTATAACACAACATACTGTGTGGATAATCAATTATCAAAGGTCAGAAGTCAATTATATATATATATTATTTATTTTATGCCTACTGGTCATTAGAGTATTGAAGTTAGGAAAAATTAAATAATTGTGTATGCACCTTTTTTTCATAGATCAACAGAATCAAAAAATTACCTTAACTTCTGATCAGGGTTTTAATAATAATAATAGTTATCATCATTTCAATACAACACTGCACTTCATTACAAAACATTAAAGACAATTATAATAATAATAATGATACATTGTTATTATAATGATTTAATAATAATAAAAGATTTAAAACCTGATACAATTTCTAGAATCAAAGACAAGAAATAATGTAACGGAAGTTGTGGCAAAGGAACAGGCTAAAAGAACAAAATAGAACAGGTCAAAACAATCAAGTAAAAGCTGTTTGGTAAAAGTAGGTTTTGAGAGATGATTTAAATACAGGGAAGTTATAGTTCCGAGTTCCTCAGTTAAACTATTCGTCCCTATCACCTTTGGTCAGTCTTTACTGAGTCTAACAGGGCATCATCATTATATATCAGTGAGGAATGATTTAGAAGCTCAGTCAAGTAGCTTGGTGCCAAACTTTGGTGCCATGACGGTCAACAGCGATATTTTAAAATCAATTTTTAAACATGCAGACAGCCAATGAAGGGAAGCTGATATATGGGAGATGGGATCTTGCGTACACGCCTTCTGAACAGCCTGAGAGTGAGCGATCATGTAAACACAGCTTCACAGAAATCCAGCCGAGGTGTAGTCAAAGCATGAATCACTTTTTGGAGATCACAGAGGGAGAAGTGAGATTATAAACCTCCGCTTTCTGTCAGGCCCGAATGTAAAGCAACAGGAAGACGGCCAGACCGAGAGAAGCGTATACAGCTCGCACTGAGGCAGAGGAGACGGTTTCTGTGAGAGACAAACTATTCTTATTAACCACTGTGGGCGCTGATTAATGAATCGTCACATGAAGTCAGGCCTTGTGTCTGTCTGCATTTGTGGGGTCATAAAGTTGGATTCAATCACACCGCTTTACACAGTCACTCTGGTCTGGTTCTGGTAAAGTGGTTTTACTGTGGGAGCTTCGGCCTCATCACACAACAACAGAGGGCTTATTGTGTTCGATCCTCAGGGAGGGAGCTGGGTGTATTTTGCGACTTACACCATACGTAGCGGGAGCCGAGAGAGAGAGAGAGAGAGAGAGAGAGAGAGAGAGAGAGAGAGAGAGAATGTCACACAAACTAGTGCATTTGGCTACATGTTAAATTCCAACAGTGACTCAGGGGCAGAGTCAGGGGGCCCCTGAAATGCCCCTGTCCTGTCATTATTTTTAAATAAAGTACCTACTTACCTTGTTAGCTACACAACTACACAAGGAATTACTTAAATGTGCACCTTAAAATGTTTTGCATGGATGTCATGGATGGGAGAGCGTGGCCTAGGGGATAGAGCGGGTGCTCTGCAACAAGAAGGTTGCCGGTTCGAATCCCACTCTATTCCCATCTGCATGCCTAAGTGTCCTTGGCAAGATACTGAACCCCTAAAAATGGCCCCTCATAAATGCTGAGTGTTCTAAAAATATTTTCAGAGCCATTTTTCCATCCTACAGGGGCTGATGATCTAAAGGGTGATTGTTGGGACCCCAATGGTGACCAAGGTGATCTCTCGTTGTCCATGAAGGACTCTCAGGATGTTTTGTAACATTTTGATGTTAAAACCGGGGTGTGTACAGACAGTTGGATGTGCATGGGCGAATATGAGGAAGTGTGCAGTTTTTTAAAGTAGTCAGCTCAAGGTGCTGCAACTTTGTCTTCTCTGAAGGCCTGTTCTCTTCATATAGAATTGTCCTTTTCAAACCTCCCTTAGGACAGATGTTAACTACCATGTCGTCCTCATCCTTGTCAGCGTTTCCCTCAACTGTAAAATGAAACTAACAGGCCTTTCTCTCTTTCCCTGCAGGCTTGATGTGTATGCTGGGGAACTGTTTCTCTCATTGTAGGAAAGGTCTCATCAGCACCGAAGGGCGTGATTGTGTTGGTAATAATCTGCTATGACCTCGGATTTTAACCTTCCCCTCTGTCACCGGAGTTAACCAGGAAAACAAATGTTTTTGATGCCACTCAACATGGTTATTTCCATTTTTAGGCATTGAAGCACTGCTTGTTTCCAGGGCAATTTACAATGAAAACATCAGTAGAGGAGGTTTCAATTCCTAGATCTGCACAAATCAAAAGCAAGCAGCTAAAATAACTACAAATCCCTGGCCCTGACGGCAGTGCTGTAACTTGGGACTGGTAATCCTGGTGGACAGAGGAGGTAGAAAAAACAATGCTGACAGGAGAGATTGCTTAAAATATCATGTTTTCTGATGTATTGTCCTCTCTGCTTCCTGTTTTCGTATTCAAATCTATAGATTTTAATGAGTGTGACGATAACCCAGAACAATGTGGAAAAGGTGCAATGTGCTACAACACCATTGGCAGTTACTACTGTGTGTGCTTACCTGGCTTCAAGAACATTCATCAGACCGTTAACTTCACAGCGATGACTGGCCAGTGCCAAGGTGTGTATTGTGTTTGTGTGTGTGTGTGTGTGTGTGTGTGTGCATCCAGTGTTTCTCTTTATTCATTGTTACCATCATCTTCACTCTGTCAGATATCAACGAGTGTTTCGATCAAGTTGGAATCTGCGGACGTGCAGGTCGCTGTTCTAACCGGATGGGGTCCTACAACTGCACCTGCCAATTTGGTTACGTCAGCCCCAATGGCACGGAAAAGTGCAGAGGTGAGTATTCACAGTTTTGTCTTGCTATACCATAGACTGTATAATAAGATGGTCCACTCCACACATGTCAATTTGCTCCCACTAACCAGAAATTATGCCAAAACATCAAAGATACTAGCCCAATTCTTCGAGAATCAGGGGCCCCATAGCAAAAATTGAAATCTATCTCATTGGAGCAGATTTTTGGAAATGTCCTGCATTTCAATCAAGATTTAGCTAAAAAGTGTCTCAACCACAAAGACATCATCTTCCTCCTGCCATTTCAATGATGAAGAAAGATCCTAATGTCACCAGCGTCCTTCAGACACTTCGATGTTTGTTCCATTATGGACCAAAGCCATACATGTTATATTCAGAACTGTTTCTATTATCCTTTCACAGACATAAATACATGTGAGGAAGCTGAAATTAAAGGAGACAACATCTGCGGAGAGAATGGCACGTGTAAGAACGATGAATGGAGTTACCGGTGCAAGTGTCAAAAGGGATACACCAACTACGGCAACAAAAGGACGCCGTGTTCAGGTTAGTGTAGGTGCACACTGCTTTTCATGGTGACTTATCTGAGTCACAATACTCTGTGGTTTGTGCCTAGCAAGACAACAGGAATAGTATCAACGCTCCTCTGCTTTCTGTGCATACTGTGATGAAGCATCAAACTCACAGGTTTTGATTTGATGTTTCACTGTTTCCAGAGCTTAAATGTGATGGCTTCAGTGCTGAGAATGGACCTACACAGGTAAGCTGCGAGTGGCATGATGTAAAACTGCAACGTCAATAAATAAATAAAATGTTTAATGTTTTTATCCCGGATTTATTCTTCTGTTGGTCCTCCTTTAGGCAACTCTAAATGCAGGGTTAGCTATAGTCCAGCATCCCATAGGTCAAGTGTCCTGCTAATCAGCATTCATGTTATTGAATATAAGTTAGAACCAAAGGGGGCCCTGCAGTGTTTGGTGCTAGAGGTTTACTATAGAGCTGAAGGTTCTTATTCTCTCTCTCTCTCAGTCGCCCCGAGGCTTGGCAAATATTTTGTCCATGATGAGAAACAGCTGCTTGGCTCTGTCCAATTCAAGTGCTGCCGGTGAAGAGAAGGTTGACGGAGAGGCGCTACTGGAGGTCAGTAAATCAGATACAAACACACACACACACGCACACACACACATATATGCAATATTCTTAACCCCACACCACCACCTCTCATTTGTGCAACAACAGAAACTTTTCACAGCCACCGATGCTGTCCTGTCCCCCGGTCGTCCAGACAGCGCTGAGGATGTGAGTTTGTTGCTCAGCACAGTGGAGAACTCCATCATGTTCATCGGTCCTCAGCTAAAAAAAAACTACACCAAGATAGAAACCAGCGAGACAGGTAACAGTCTCCATCGGCACAGCTCTGCATAGAACGAGTAAAATCACTTGGGCCACTACCTTTAATGATAAATGAATGAATGAAAGTGGAAACATTTCTGGAAGCTAATTTCTAGCTGTGCAGGTTTATTTATAATTTGTTGTTTGATGGAACAGATGCAGAGATTGCTGTTCAAAGGGGAAGCACACGACCCACTGGAGCGATCCATTTGACCAATGAGAACGCAACCCTTGACACCGACTGGGAAACAGCATCTGGGACGGGAACGTACCCTGGTAAACTCTTCTGCTCTTGTTTAATCTTGTCTTCCCTTCTGACAAATAAGTCACGACTTCCATGTTCATGTAATTCCATTTTTTTGTTTTTGATTTTCACAGGCTTTGCTATGGCTGCCCTGCTGACCTATAAGAACCTGAAGATTTCAGGGAACCGTTCTTTTGAGGAGCTCAAAGGACCTACAAAGGATGGCGCGGATCCGTCCTTCCAGATCTTCTCTAGAGTTGTGTCTGTCGTGGTCTCTAATCCCTCCACTCAGAATCTGAGCCGCTCTGTCCACATCACACTCAGACATTTAGAGGTAATTCCACCTGTCCCAGTCTTTTACGTGTCACCCTTCTTCTGTCATTGTTACTTTTTCAAAACAATTATTAGTAATAAAATAGGAGGTTATGAATAAAACAAACGTATTTGTTTTGTTTTGTGTGTAGGACACAGAGGAGTCCCCTGAGGTGAGGTACATCTGTGCATACTGGACTGAGAGAGAGGCCTGGTCCACAGATGGCTGCACTCAACATCACTCCAACGCCACACACACTGTGTGTAAATGTGAACATCTGAGTAGCTTTGCTGTGCTCATGGCCCTGTACCCCATTGAGGTAAAGCACAAACCAATGTTTTGAAAACCTCTTCATTAAGATGGCATTTAGTAGAGCGCATTACCACCATCAAGGCCCAACAGTCCATTTGAATTCGATCAAGCTGCACAAAATTGAACACACTCATAGATGTGCCCATTGTTTCCATCAAGATCAATGAATTGTGCATTGGAAAATATGTGGAAAGGTCAAGAAATGTCATCTCACATGTTGAAGGCAAAGAAAAAGATTCCTGGATCTGCATCCTGCTCCTGATCTACACCAAAGCTTAATGGGTTCTTCCCTGACCCATGAAACATCCTTCTATAAAGTTTTGTAATAATCTGTCCAGAAGTTTCTGTGCAATGGTGCTAGTAAACAAAGACCAATGTAAATCTCCCTGGCAGAGGTAAAAATGGGCTAAATTGCTGTGTGATACCCTGATGACTTGTCCGGTCTAGAATCAGGTGAGGACCTAAATGCAGATATGACTTACGAACTAGGACTAAGAACCGAGTCTTTAATTTGACTTACACAGCGAAAACACTGATAGAGAAACTGACAAGATGAACTCGTACTGAACAAAAGGAAACACAGACACTAGGAAAAAAAACTGGAAATCTCTATGAAGGTGCAAAAGAACCGAGACATCCATCCCAAAGCCAAGACTTAGAGAGACAACAAAAAGTCCATCAGCACAACAAGAGTCCAACAAAAGATCCATCCATCCATTTTCTATACCGCTTGTCCTTTCAGGGTCAGAAAGAGGTTGCGAGCCAACCCCTGCTGACATTTGGCAAAATGACAGGTCGCTGCCGGACAAACAGGGACAAACCAAAATGACACACCTTCAGTCAATATAGAGAGTCAAAGGAATCATTACTGCAATATGCAGGACTTTGGACTGTGGGAGGTGAAAGTGCAAACCACCTCACATTTACGCTGGCCATAAACAGAAAATTAACAAAGAAATCAAACACACAAGTTCCAAACACATCAGAAGTCATAAAAAAGTTTCCTCCAAGGGTTCAAATAGAAATCAAAAGTCTTTCAAAAGCTGAACACAGGAACAGAATCATGACATAAATCTCACAAGCTCTGTTTCTATTTGCAGCTGTTAAATGTGTGAATCATCACCATCATGAGTCTAGCTAGTCACATCGGGATCCGACATGTCTTCTCCCCTATAGGAACCTTTTGGGCTCCTGTTGGTGAACAACATGGCGCTGATCCTCTCCATCATGTGTCTGTTGCTGAGCATCCTGACTTTCATGTTCTGCCGCTCCATCCAAGGGACCCGCACCACTATCCACCTGCACCTCTGCATCTGCCTCTTCCTGGCCGACCTCATCTTCCTGGCTGGCATTTCACAAACTGAGCCTGTGGTATGTTCGTAAAAGCAAATATTTACTTCATCACGTGGAGGAATAGTCTGTCTGTTGATCCTATCGTTCATAAAAATGTAGTTTAATTGAAATGGTTACAGTGGGTTGACCTATTCCACCCACGTTCCTGTTCTATAAATATCGCAACCATTCTGTAATAATCCTCAAATTGTCTTCATGTCCCATTACAGTGAAATAATATTGTGGTAGTCTAGAAGCAAAGAAAATAAAGAAAACATACTTGAGGCAAAGACAATAAAATGTAATATCCGAAAATGGGCAACACAAGGAGTTTGAATCCTGAATGGGCCAAAAATAATACCTGTGTATTATCCAGTGCTCTGAGGTTAACATAAGTTCAGTTTTTAAGGTGCTTAATAGACTTTATATGTAGAATACTTTTGTCAATGGATAGAAGAAAGCTATAAAACAAGGCATTTCATAAAGATTTCAAAGAGGATAATGACGAGGCTTGTCTGATCGACAAAGGGAGGTTGTTGAGCCCCAACAGAGAATGACCTACCTTCCTGTGTCTAGGGTCTTGTCCTGGGTACAAAGAGCTGGGGGTGAGAAGGTCTTAAGTTAAGTGGTGCAAGGGATTATACAAAAAGTAATGACATTTTAAAATCAATGGATGAGATCATATGTTTGACTTGTTGTAAGAACCCTAGATACAGTGTGCTTCACACGTTTGAGGCACAGTGAGCTGCAGTAATCTAAAAAGATGGGGGTTTCAGGCATGAGATATATTATTAATATATAATTAAATTTTGACCTATTACATAGGTTTTACTAATAGCATGTTTGAGCACAACAACATATAAAAATGTAAAATACTTAAGTACTCCTTCCACTACTTTCCACACTGACCATTTAATTGAATTAGTTTCTTATCATTACAAAAAGCTGTTAACGTAGTCATAGAGACAAGTATTGATTTTATCACATTAGCAGTAGATGCCGTTTCAGAGACTTTTATATCCGGTGCTCCTTCCGCTCTGATCTTATCGTTCTCCATGTTGTCTCATTACTTTACAGGACGGCTGCAGGTTTGTTGCAGCGATGCTCCATTACCTCTTCTTGGGAGTCTTCTCCTGGATGTTGCTGGAAGGCGTGCAGCTCTACCGAATGGTGGTCCTGGTGTTCAATGCCACCATCCGACCCCTGTACCTATTCCTCGCCGGTTACGGGATGCCCCTGGTTATCGTCATCATATCTGCCATCATCAGACCAAAAGGATACGGCACTGACAAATTGTGAGTCTGTGAAGAAAAAGATAATTTCGGTGGTGATAAAAACTCTCTGTATGGTGTGTGTGAGAGCGCCGGAGAAGATACACAGGAAGAAGGCATTGTGTGTGCCCTTGTGTTTGCACATCTTGCTTGTGTGATAGCGATTACATCAGTGGATTACATAGACCCGCTGTTGTCTCTCTGTTATATACAGAAAACGTTATCATGCACATGTTTCCCCCCCTTCCTTCTAACCAGCTGCTGGCTGTCTCTAGAGGACGGCCTCATATGGAGTTTCCTCGGCCCTGTGTGCTTCATCATCGTCATCAATGTCTTCTTCTTCATCATCACTGTTTGGAAGCTCGCCCATAAGTTCACCAGCCTCAACCCAGAGCTCTCCCAGCTAAACAAAATCAAGTGAGTCCCTCTGTTTGTTTCTTCCTGTGTGTGACAAATTGTGTTTTTTTGTGCGTCCTCCTTTGCGTCTGTAACATAAAACTTAGGTATGAGAAAGGAACTGAGAAATACATGGATGGAACGTAGGTCTGGAATATTTCCATTTTCTTCTGCTCTGTTATGGGGATACAACTACACAACAACATCCCCCAAAACACAACAACAAATCACAACGACAAATATAAAACCAACAGAAAATAAGAAATTAAAATGGCATATAAGAAAACATAAAAAACCTCAACAGCATGGAGGTACCTGCTATTGAGGCTCTGATTGGATTGAGGACCTTCAGGTCACTTCAGGGCCAATGCAGATTTCTGTCATGGGAAAAAATGCATTGGGTCTAAAGGTCAGATTTGTCTGTTGTTGGTCAATTCTTGGTGAAGCTGTAGAAAGACACAGTTCCTGTTTCCGAGGGACTGAAATTAAAAACCTAATGGTTCCTTTTTTATATGCTCTTAATCCTCACTGTGTCTTAAAATAATACAAGTATATGTTTAGCTATTCATAGGAATAACAAAAACACATCACTGAAGAGCTTACCGCAAATAGCCCATGTGAGGTACATTGCCAGAAACCACTTTTGAAACAGCATTTATTTTCTTCCATAAACGTTCAATTGGCAGGATATAAAGAAATGTCTGTATCCTGTAGATACTCTGTTGAAGCCTTCTTCTCCCACTTTCACTCTTCAGGGGTTTTTCCAGACACTGCAGTGGTGACTGAGTCATCAGTGTGTCGGATCTCATGATAATCATTTCTTTCATTTTCTATCTGTTGCCCTTTCCGCCCCCACATTCCCCCCTTTCCCCCCCTCCAGAGCATTCACAGTGACAGCTATAGCCCAGATGTGTATACTGGGTCTCATGTGGGTGTTTGGGACCTTACTGTTCCGAGAAGGCACCGTACACAGCAGGACGGTGTACGCATATATCTTCACTATTCTGAACAGCCTGCAGGGGGCGCTGATCTTCATCTTGCATTGTCTGCTGTCTAAGCAGGTAGGACACACAGGATTATCTCTGAAACACGATAATTGGTTTTATTGTTAGGTTGTGTTGGTGTGGTAGGATAAGGGTTAGTTATGGTGATGATTATGGCAAGGGGCTCAATGTGTTTGTGTATGTGTGTGTGTGTGTGTGCAGTTGTGTGTGTGTGGTTGTGTGCGTGTGGTTATGGTGTGGTAACTGGGAGCTATTAAATGTGTCAGGGATAAAAAAAAATAAAAAAAAGCTTAAAACGAGTGATGACATCAGACAGTAGATAAGCTGTGGACTTTTGATTCCACCCCTGATGTTTTGCTGACCTCTGCAGGTGAGAGAGGAGTACGCACATTTGCTCTCCTGCATCTGCACACCACAGAAGAAGAGATACTCGGACCTCACGAGTACCAATCCCTCCAGTTCTCAGTCACAAGTAAGTATCAGGTGATCACACCCCCTCTGTCACCTCCAAGGCATAATCACTCTTACTCAGCTACTGTTACTTAAACATATACACATACTCCACTAAATTCAAAGTGTGACGGAAGAAGTGTGGGGATTGTATGTCTCTATTTTTTTGTTGTTTTTAAGAATTTATGTATTTATTTTCTGTAGTGATATGGACCTATGATTCTTAAAATAGCTTAACAAACTTAGTGTTGATGAGGAAAGAGAGTGTCTGCCATAAATGGAGAGGTATATCAATATTTAAAGTATTTATTCAAAAGAAAACGCTTGACCGAGTTGAAGGGAGCAGCAATGACAATTGTGACATAAAAGGTTTAGCACGATAATATTTCACTGCGGCAACTTTTACTTTTAATACCATACTTTAATAATGTGAGTACTATATTTTTATCTTACAAGGTACTTCACA
This sequence comes from Pseudopleuronectes americanus, assembly GCA_038501795.1. Taxonomy (NCBI): domain Eukaryota; kingdom Metazoa; phylum Chordata; class Actinopteri; order Pleuronectiformes; family Pleuronectidae; genus Pseudopleuronectes; species Pseudopleuronectes americanus. The sequence goes on from CM076721.1 coordinate 15,851,035, forward strand.
TAAAAAATCACATAAAAACAACTTAAATATTCATTAAATTGAGGTAAAGCTACTTTTACTTGAGTCCTCATACTTCTTCCACCACTGCAGACATGTGTACATTTTCTTCCCATTTTTCTAACGTGTCTTATTTCTGTTTGTTCAGGGCTCTAGAAGTGGGCAGCAGACCAGTGAATCCCAAATATAAAGAGCTCTGTCTTTAAATCCTCCACAAAGACTTGGATCTCTTCAAATAAAAATTCAGTCGTGACTCATTCCCCCGAATGTAAGTTTAAAGTCTGCTTGCTGTTGTGTGTTGCAGCAAAATCAACATGAAAAGATACAGGAAAACAACATGGTGACAAATTAAAGTAATGACCAACATACAGTGTCATTTTATCTCCTTGTTGAGTTTCAGACTGATCAAACCATTCCCTGACCTCATGCTACATGGTTAGAGTCATCGTCAATCTTTTATTTATGATAAACCAAATCATTTTTTGGGTGGGAATGAAATTAACATTGACCCTGTTCCAAGGTCACAAAACAAAAATGCTCGGGAACCCATTGCTCTAAACCAGAGACTGTATTGAAAGATTGAAGAAGCATCCCCACATCCTCCAACCGTCCATTAAGCCAATATAACCTGCTGCCATCTTGAGCATTGTGAGCTTCAGATATATATTTAAAGTTAGGATCAGGAGACAGCGAGGTCCTACGTTTGACAAATCGTGAATCTTTCTCAGCTGTCAATCATGATTGTTTCCTCCCATTTTATAGCATCAAATTACTAACTAAGAAAACTTACCTCGAAAATTAATAAACGAATAAACATCAGTGTGATAAGAACTACCGAAAATTACTTAAACCATTTTTGAGAAGAGATTTATTTGATGTGTACTTATTTGGTCCACGTACCATTCACCAACATGGAGGAGGCATGATTTTTTTGCCTTTATCGCAGCCAACCACCAGGGGGCGATTAAGACACGGAGCAGTCATCCCGTCCATCTTTACACTTGTACTATCTTTAAACACACATCTGTCCAAGGCCGGTCAGATCCTACTGAAGCCAATTGTTATCGCTCAAAACCCATTCATCTGAATTAATCCAACAATACGTCACTTGCAAAGTGTGCCTTTTATTCCTCATTATATTATTATTGTTCCCCACTGATGTACATCACCAATGAGTGATAAAATTGTATTGATAATGACTAAATTGCTGTTTTGATGTGAGATTATGCTTAAAATGTTCTCATGGTTGCAGCAGGCAAAGAGAAGCTAAACCTCTTAAAGTGTTTATTCAGGAACTCTGTAAGTGACAGTGAAGATATTTTAATAGCTTATCGGTTCAGCCAGAGCATATCACTTTTAAGTGTATTACCCATGGGAGTGGTTGATAGTGAAAGTGATGCAGACTATTTATTTTTCCAAGAGCAGACTATGAAGTCTATGTTATGTAGGCTGAAAGGAAATATGTTTAAAGCACGAGCATACACTTTGCACTGTATTTTATATAAATGTATGATATAGATAAATGCGCGGGTGGGCTTTTTTGTTCAGGGGAGCTTCACACATTGTCTTTGTCTCCATGTACTGTATTGAATAGTATGCTGTTACAGTAAGAAACAACTGACCGATGATGTAAATTACCCATGAAGTGCCTCTGATGGCTCCTCCTGCAAGTCCCATGTGGGCGTCTGCGAGGTTTTCATGTCTGTTGTTACTTGCTTTGAAACAAAATAAGTGATTTAAACAAAAAAAAGCACGTATGGCTGTTTTTAATAATCTATCTTGGCTTGCAAATTAGCTGTGCCACCTTATGAAGCTTCTTTTATTCTGGAATTTGTGACAAAGAAATCTTGGCCAAAGTGTCTGCTTTGACCAATCACAAAAAAAGACCCACCCTTGTGATAAGCCTGCAGCTTCCTGCAATCATGGTGTATTTATGAAAGAAAATGTTCTTATTATAACTATACGCCTGTGTCTCGACACACTGTCAGTGAGTGTAAGGTCTCACATTCCTTAAATGAAGTGTGTGTCAAATGGGAGTTGTACAAATTGGATTTTATTGCACTTTGTCTTTGTCAAAATGATGCTCCAGCAAATCCTCGAGTCATCCAGTCCCAGTTAGAGAACGAGAACAGTTTACATGTCGAAATAAATCTCTCAGTTTTAGTTTACAAATATTGTTTCTTTTACTATTTGATAGAAATTGATTGGATTATCTGAAAGACATTGATTGTTTTGATATTTTGGATTTCAAACTTGTCTTTTCATGTGATTTGTTTGTATAGAAATAGTTTCTCCCTTTGTTTTGGAGAGCCTGATGAATGCCACGGTTGTGCAGATTGGATCTAAACTGTTCCTCGGTTCTAAACTGTGACTGCAAACTCAGTATCTGGCCAATGACACCGATTATTCATGCATTGCAGAAAGTATTTGTATGTGAAAAAGCTACTCTGCAGTCTGCAGAATTTTTTGAATGTAAGATTCTTATTGTTACAATGTACTATATATGTTGTAGTTTGGAGCTATATGAACCTATTTTTCTACTTGTTTTGTTGTACGATGTTTGGTACTCTTTTCTTTAAAGAATATGTAGCAAGAAAATTTTAATAAAAACCTTCACTTCTACTTCATGTGAAAAATCTGTGTGTTGCATGTTAACATTAGTTAAGTTAGACAGGCAGAGAGACAGACATATGGACACAGAGAGACAGGCAGGCAAAGACATTGAACCATATTTAGTTTTAACTGATTTAGAATTGAGGCCTGCACTTTGCCAATAAGTTTAACAATTGTTAAAAATAACCCATGCATATATAAGGAACTTAAAAGGAGCCAAGAATATATACAGTATATAAGTACCCTAAAAAGGAGCTTTTATAAGAATATATGAGGAACCAAAAAAGGAAGCAAACATATATATGAAGAAGTGATGAATGACCATGCGGATGAAGATTTAACTCACTCCACACACACACAAACAAACACACGTACACACACACACACACATTATGGCAATTGTGATGAAATCTTTCAAAATTCCGGAGACATAGTTTTTGACCCATCTCCTCCTTACACACTGAAGTCAAACATTCTGATTAGTTTCTAGAGTGTAAGAGCAAGTTCATTTTCAGCGTTGTCTTCTTTCGGGCTAGGGTTATTTCAATTTTTTTTTGGCAGGAATGTTGTTTACCATCTGCTTTTCCATATGCCAGCAAACCCACCTCAATTTCTGTAGTGTTAGAACTCAGACATTATCACATCTTGCCCCGGGGGTAATGAATCACTCTGTGGCTCTGACTACAACAGGAGCATTTTCTCACTGAGGCAGGACCTCATGAGTTGTAACCTGCGCTGCTCTCTGCTGCGTGCAGCCACTCATCAGGCATTTTCTCTCTAACAACTGCTCTGCGCGCATCAGATAGCTCGTCTCAACTGCTGCACTGTGGCACGACCGAAAACTTCAGCTGACATTTACCGAGGGACCTGTGGAGGAACTTCAGAGTCAACTACTGCTGGTAAGGCAAGTGCTTTTTTAAATTTCTTGATGGGTGAGGGCTGACATTTCTGTAAAGTTGAGCTCCCTCTCATCAAATCACAAGTTATGTGTTTGTTTTGGTTGCATTATTGCACGGAGTCACTCTTTATATTTCCACAGATAACAATATGCAGCTTATTAGTGGGGCCATGGTGTGCCTCAGTGTTTTGGGGGCAGTAAAGTTGCTGTCTCTCCCCTTGTTCTGGGGACTCCCGGTGGGGCTGGTGCTCTGTATGGCCTTGAGGGGTTCCTGTCAGTTCATTCATGTGGCTTTACGCACCATCAAAAGAGACTTGATGTAAGTAGTTTGTGTGGATATGATTGTACATGTGTGTTTTTCACCTAACTCCTATTTGTAACTGTCTTTCCCTCCTGTGAAAGGTGTCTGGTTGTCATACTGCGAGTGAGGTTTTCCATGAAGAGTAATCTGCGAAAAAGAAGTACTATCCCTTCCCTGTTTGCCCAGACAGCGAAAAGTTACCCCGACAAACCAGCCTTGATCTACGAGGCCACAGGAGAGGTGAGGACATACCATAAATGTATTATAATAAACTTTATTTGAAAAGCACCTTTAAAAATTGGAGGCAAACAAACGGAGACAATTAAAAGCAGTTAAAGGTACAGATATGGAAATACAAATTATTACAGATGAGAAAAGAGTAAAAACCCGATCAAATATAACATAAAATGATTACATTAGTTGGTAAGATCAGAACTAGGAGAAAGCACAACAATAAAAGTGTGTCTTTAAGAGAGATTTAAAAGAGGATAAGTCTGAGTTTGTCAGACCGATATCCTCAGAGAGATGGTTTCAAAGAGTGGAAACCTTGAAAATAAGGCCTGTTTACCTATGGTCCTCAGCCAAGCCCGTGGGATGACGAGTAGGGCCTCAGGTAAAAGATCCAAAACAACCCTTGGTGCTAGTCCAGGACGGGCCTTAAATGTCAGCCATAACATTAATAAATCAATTCTAAAATTTACTGGAAGTCATGAGTCAATGAGGAGAAGCTGAATTGGGAGTAACATGCTCTCTTGTAGGAGATTCGGTGAGGAGTCTAGCTAGGGACAACAAATACATGTTGGAAATGCAAATGAAACACAAACCCCCTGCACAGACTGTATTTTCCCTTTTCACTGTGTTCAAGGTCTGGACTTTCAGGGAGCTACAGGAGCGATGCCATGCTGTGGCCCACTGGGGGCTGGCACAAGGCTGGGCTGAGGGGGACGTGGTGGCCCTGTACATGGAGAGCCAGCCTCTAGTGGTGGCTCTGTGGCTGGGTCTCGCTGCGGTTGGCGTGGAGGCCGCACTCATCAACCACAACCTTCGACAGCGCTCCCTGCTGCACTGCGTCGGTGTGTCCGGTGCTCGGGCACTGGTGTTTGGGACGGAGCTGACAGAAGGTGGGAACAGATCATAAATGAAGTTACATCAGTGCAATAATGTGTGGCATCATGTTGCTTTCACATTCCTAACGATTGACTTCTGGTGATGCTGAAGCTGTGTCAGAGGTGAGCAGCTCTCTGCAGCCCGGCATGGTTTTGTTCAGCTGTGGTGAGCAGCGGCAGCAGCAGCAGGAGGAGGAAGAGGATGTGAAGCTGCACAGCGTCCGTGTCCAGAACCTCGACGTCCTGCTGGCCAGTTCACCCAAACACCCACCAAACTACACCCTCAGGAAGGAATTTAACGGTGAGGGTCTGCAGACTGTGTGGGTATGATTGTGTTGCCATAATATAGACGTGTGTTACACATCGAATAGCTTTGATTGCAACACCTTTTTCTCTGATGCAAGTCTATGCCTGCAAGGGTAAAACTACTCACTGACAGATTTCAATCTATGGTCTTATTATGAGACTTATTCCTGCATAAACTGTCATCCACCCACACATATTGATTCCCATGAAAAATTCCAGGAATATGTGAAAGATAATATTTCTGGTTGAGGTAAGAGTTCAGAGACAGTATTGTCTGTGTCATTTATCTTTTAATATTCGAATCAACAAAAAACATGGGAAACAAATTCTCACAGCACAACTTTCATCACATCTTAACTCATGTCACTCTGCCAACCTTAATCATCACAAACATATAACATGCATACAAGGTGCACCCTGTTCCAGAGCCATCAAGGAGCAGAAGACAATATATATCCTGATTACTCTCTATATACTGTATATATTTTTTAATTTAACTGAAAAGGTATTGTTGTGTATTCATTACAGTAATACATGTTGGAATGTGTGCTTGGAGCATAGTGACAGACTTTAATTGATGATGCCCATCCTCTGGACTCTCAGATCTTCCCTGAGAAATGGTTCATCCTAGACTCTCTGTCTCCTCGACATGATTTTTAACTTACTCCCATGCTCTTAGATATGACCTTTTGACCTCTTTAAGTTCTTTCTTGACCCGTTTCAGAACAAGTGTTTTGGCTTAAGTTACTCTCCACCTCAGGGACAGAGACTTAACTCATCTTGTCAGAAAGGCGATCTTGGATGTGTTAAAGCAGATGTCATGGGTGGATCCAAAACTCTCTATAAATATTGTGTGTCCGACTCCTACAAGTCAGATTACACTATCGGCTTGTGTGACTCCGGGCTTCTAGAAGTCCGTCCTGACTTGTACTTTCTTGTAATAAACTCTATTATACTGAAAGTACTTGGTCCTCAGAATCTTTCCTTCATCATCAACAACTTCAACAACTTCAACAACTTCAACAACCTCTCGGCTGCATCGAAGATACTACAGTATCAACAACATGGCATATATTTTCAACTTATTTCTTATTGATTTGCTTATCAGTATTGTTTCACCTGTGTGAGCACATGACATTCCTACATTGCTGCTTGTCAAGTCTTTGCTTGTTGCCCTGTCAAACAGAGTGAAGGCTAAGAGGCACAACAGACAAAGCATGGAGGGGAAATTTTTAACATTCCTTGTGAAAAATCTCCTTGTGTAACAGCTACGTTTTATGGCTCTCTCCATGCAGACAGACTCTTTTACATCTACACCTCTGGTACGACAGGAATGCCAAAGGCAGCTGTGGTGGTGCACAGTCGGTGAGTTTATTTGTTATCTTGTCTCAACTGATTCTGCAGCGATGCATTTATGGACAAAGCACATTTATAATGACGCTTACAGTGGAAACATTTGGAGCAATGTTCATGGACAAAAGAGCCTAAAGAGTTTTATCAACTCTTTTCCACTTACGTAAGAATAATCAATACACAGACGATGATTAAAAACAGTAGTGCAGCGCCCACTCTGTTCCTTCCTGTTGGGAGTGGGCTCTTTGCTTGTCCGAATTATTCCTTGTCCTCCTCAAGCCGTTCTAAAATAGTCCCTTCTTTCTGTTCTGGACGTTGTGTGCAGAGCTTTTTTTATAAACAATGGAGTGCAAAATGAAGTTAGAAAACTTTGTGTTCATCCTACCTGGTTTATCTGAAATGAATTCGACAGTAGAGTTCATGAGACAGATTCAAATCATGAGGCCATATATCGATAACAACTCCTGATGAAATGAGCTGTGGTTAAAATGAGTGAATCAATGTCTTTCTTGTCAGGTACTTTCGCATCGCTGCTTTTGGTTTCCATTCCTTCGGCATGCGACATGATGACATCATATACAACTGCCTCCCCCTCTATCATTCTGCTGGTAGGCCTCACTCGCTTTCATCTTTTTCCTGAGTGACAGATTTGCCTTGCGACCTTGCCAAAAACAACCGCAAGCACCATGTCTTCTTCCTTGGTGACAGTCATGTGAGCATACTGGGCTCCATTCACTTTGGCTGACTGAAATAAATGGCTGATAACATCTGAACCTGGGTTTAGTAGACTCCTCCTGGCACATTAATTAGTTTCCTCTGTCTGGATTTCTGAATTGATATGGATTCTGGTTGTGTTTGTGTGTGAGTATGTGTTCATTTGGATGTTTACAGGAACCATCATGGGTGTAGGTCAGTGCTTGCTCTTTGGTTTGACTGTTGTAATCAGGAGGAAGTTCTCGGCCACTCACTTCTGGGATGACTGTGTTAAATACAACTGCACTGTGAGTACTCACTGGGACATAGGAAACATGAATCAATACTGACTGGTCAAATTATTGACGGCCATATTGATGTGTCTTGCGTGTTTAGGTGACCCAGTACATCGGGGAGATCTGCCGTTACCTGTTGGCTCAGCCGGTCCGCCCATCTGAGGCGCATCATCGAGTGCGTGTTGCCTTTGGTAACGGCCTCCGTCCCTCTGTGTGGGAAGAGTTTGTCCAGAGATTCAGAATCCGAAGAGTTGGGGAATTTTATGGTGCCACCGAATGCAACTGCAGCCTGATCAACATAGATGGAAAGGTGAGTTTGTGCTTTTTGTTATGAATTAAAGCAACACAATGCAAGATCCGCTCCTGGCTATCCTCCCCTACCAATGGGATACATTTTTCCACTGTTGTAAATTTAAGTTGCAGTCTGAGCCTCCCCAAGCATGCAGCTGCACACGCACACACACACACATTTGTTGACAAGCTGACGGTGAAGAAACTGAAGCTCAGAAGCAGACTCTTGAATGAAGCGTCATTAGGCCCAATTAGCCATTTCCAACACGTGAAAAATCCTTCTATATTCACTCTTGCTCGATTTCTTACTCTGTCATTCCTTTCTCTCCTCTTCTTTGTTTCCTCCAACATTGTCCTGTTCTGTTTCGGTGGCTTTGACATAATGTCCACTCTGAGAATGGCAAGCTAGTTATCTCTTGTGCTGCTAGCCTCGGCTCCGGTTATTGCTGTGTGACGTATGTTGTAAAGCACGCAAGAGTAAGAGAGTGCAGTTGTGGCAATGAGAGACATTATATTATAAGTTTGTTTACCATCAATATTAATTTGAAACTTTTGCTCTTAGTATATATTGAAGAGAGTTTCAGCTTCGTTCCATCTCATGTCCAGGTGGGGTCGTGTGGCTTCAGCAGCCGCATCCTGCCCGACTTCTACCCCATCAGACTGGTCAGGATGCAGGAGGACGGGAAGCTTCACAGGGATTCACAAGGACTCTGTGTACCTTGTCCTCCTGGTGAGCGCTACAAATAAAACAAAATATTATGAATGTTGAATTTTGAATATGAAATGTTTTCCTCATCCCATCTCTATCTCTGCAGGTGAGCCAGGGATGCTAGTGGGCCTCATCAACCCTGCTGATCCGCTCAGGAGATTCGATGGTTACGCGGATCAGGATTCCACCAATCAGAAAATAGCTCACAATGTCTTCAAGATGGGAGACTCTGCTTATATCTCAGGCAGGTTTTAGTCTGTCTCTTGGATATACTGTCAGAATAAGGATGATCACACAGTCCAGACACACGGAATTAATTAGAAACTTTAAGTTGCCCTGAGGTGAAGGAGAGTCACTGATGACAATCTGGGAAACTTAATAGAAAACAGTGCTCCCTGTCTGCAGAATAATGGGATAGGCTCCAGCTCCCTATGATGATTTATGGTCATGATATTACTATATTATCATTGAAAAGAACTTGTTCACCCCGTCAGACACACACAACAAACACAGACACTGTCACACTCAGGGTGATACACACTGTTTGGAAGCAGGTGACATTTCACTTCAACAGGAACCTTGCTCATGATGATTCTTTAATTGAGTTCATAATTTCCACATTTACTCAAAATGTCTTTCCTAGTTTTTCAGAAATATATGTCAGTGTCTGATCATCACTACAGACTTCAACCTTTATTCTATTTATTCCACGATAGGGTGATGATGATGATGATGATGATGATGATGATGATGATGATGATGATGATGATGATGATGATGTTTTCGTCTGTGTTTGTTTGTTAGTTAGTGGGATTACACAAAATCTATGACATTTTGTGGAAGGGTGGGGCGTGAAATATGGGCGTGACCTATAAGCATCTTCAGGGGACAAATGAGCACGTGCCATGTGTCATTTGGCACTCTGAGATTCTTGGATGAAGAGTGCCTTACAAATAAAATGTATTATTATTATTATTATTATTATTATTTGTGGCAGATCCAAATAAAACTCTAGGTCTTGTGAATTTAAATGTAATATTATTTCTGCCTCTGTGTGTCTTCCAGGTGACGTGCTGGTGATGGACGAATATGGCTACATGTATTTCAGAGACCGTAGTGGCGACACGTTTCGATGGCGAGGGGAGAATGTGTCCACCACAGAGGTGGAGGGGGTCCTCAGTGGCCTGCTGGGACACTCTGATGTCGCTGTCTATGGAGTTTCTGTACCAGGTAGAAATTACACAAAAAAACACAGGGAAAAAAGATTGACAGCTTAACGTGGGTGTTGAATTGTGTTGACGTCTGCTTGTTACCTCACTGGCTCCTTCATGTGTGCAGGTGTGGAGGGAAAGGCTGGCATGGCAGCGATCGCTCCCGCAGGAGGTCCGTTTGACATTGATGTATTCACGATCGCTGTACAGAAAGCCCTGCCCTCCTACGCCCGACCCGTGTTCCTTCGGCTCATGCCATCTGTTGACACAACAGGTGAGAAGCATGGCAAGGACGTGTTTTTTATAAAAAAGTACTGTCAGCTTACTTTTTTAACTCTTGTCCTCAGGTACATTCAAAATTCAGAAGATGCAGCTACAGAGGGAGGGATACAGGCCACAGGAGACGAGTGAGGACATGTATTTTCTGAACAGTCGTGCCGGGAGTTATGAGCCTGTTACTGATGAACTGTACAGCGCCATCATGGAGGGAGAGGTGTGTCTATGAGGCAGGAGGATAGAGATATGGACTGTTGAAGAGGATGGTTTGAACTGTTTATTTCAAAGTGAAAGGAAGAAAGAAAACACACAGATATATTTCTCTACTAGTAATGACTACATCCTGATAAACCCGGATGACTCTGGAAACTTGGATGTGTTGCTGTTTTTTGTTTTTAATATGGATTGAATTCCTGCATCAATAAGACAAACGTGAGATATGTGGAATCGATGAACGATCGCACAATTCTCCATGGACTACAGAACTTCAAGCTGGTTATGAGGAAGCTGAATTACGTATTATATGTACTGAAACCATTTATCATGCAGCTTGAACACAGTAAGAAAAGGTTACCAGCTTCATAAAAACAAACATATATTCAAATCAAACACACTTATGTCCCGGAATCTTATGTAACAGCAAACTTATAGGAGCCATTGCCCAGATTTGGCTTACATCCCACATCAGGCCCACATCACCGTGTGACATGATGGCACTTGAGCGGTCTGCTCGTGATCTGGGCCAAAAGTAAGCCATAGCTTTACCTCATGTCAACCAAAGGTGGAATTATAATTAGTTCTGTGCTATTTTGGCCATTTCACCATTTACCACCTGGGCCACTTAAGGATCACATCCAGATTGCACCTTGCCTAGAGCACTGTATGTTTGCAAAAAAAGGCCCACATTTTTTGGGGAATATATGGGCTGCATTTGCTATTTCACAAGTGGAATGGCTCACAGACATTTTGTTTGTACCATAAGTAAATAATATTATATACATATAACATGGAATGTCAGTTCAAAATCCACATATGTTAAAGTGCACTGATGATAGAATGGTTGTTTGTACACATAAATATATTAACAACATGTAATGCACTGACTGTAATATACTATGTGTTCATGTAATTCCATATCCTGTAAAACACATTTAATAAATGTAACAATTATGTAATTTGACCAGAAGACAGCATTCAGTCCTTTTAAGAATGTTCTCAGCTCCGCCTAGTTGTCAAAAGATGAATTACTTTGAAAAGCGGCTCAATCTGTGTGGGAACCCAGGGAGGTTCACTTCATCCAGCGTGTTTGGAAGTCGGGTTCAGTCATTTTGCTTTAAGTGGCCACATTGTGGAAAGTGTACTATTTGATTATAAAGCAGGCCTTGCTGCTTAAGTACAACTTTAACCTACATATGAGTGCAGGAGACCGATTCGGTTTATGTTCCCCCTGCAACGTATTCATTAGCCTTTATGCTGACAGTATTTACAGAAACACCACCATCATCTTGTTTTATGTGTCGGCTACATTCCATGTGACATGAGATCTAAACGTGTACATATGATACGAGGATAGAAACAGTAATTACCAGCTCAGTTTCAACCTCTGTGCCTCTTTAAAAAACGCACTCTAAATTCTGCTTGGATAAACTAATCCTGCCTTAACACAAGGCGGCATCTGTTTAGGAAGGAAAATGAATGTTTACAGAGGATGAAAAAATGTTTTGACTGCCTCCTGGTTAAAATATCTTCTCGTTGTGGTCGCAGCCAGCATGTGAATTAGAATGTCATGAGGGGGCCCGCTCCGTCTTGGTAAAAGATAGGGTTCAAATCATGGACCAGCCTTTGCTGCTGAGAGCCACGCTGTCATTTGGTGTCTCGGTGCTGCTGTTTGGCTCGGCTCTGTGGCAGCGGGGCGACTCCAGCCAGAAAAGAACAGCCTTCAAACACGCTCGCTGGCAATCATCTGCCCTGCAGAAGTGTCCTTGTGGAAAACAGTGAAATGCCTGCCAGCTGCTCTGTGCCTTTCAGGAGTAAGGAGGAAGAATGAGTCAGCCTGTTCAAAGCCTTCTACTTCAGCGGTTCCCTCAAGGCATCGTAATAAACATTTCACAGGTCACAAGATGAGTAATGGGGCTGTAAAGAATAAATACATATTCTTCTTTTATATTATACAAAAACACATTCAGTCATAATTCATTTTTATTGTGAAATGAATACATTTGCATGACAATTTGATTAAACTGTATATGACACATGGGAAAATAAACCTGTGATGAGTGTGTCTTATAGAAAAGTATCTTTGTCAGAAGAACGTTTTGTGTTTTACATGAACAGAATGTGTCCCCCTCACCCAAAATCTGCTGGAATTGGCTCTAGCTCCCTCTGTGACCCGTAAAGGACAAATGGTATATATAAGGGATGGATGAATGGATGGAGGGATGGATGGATGGATGGATGAAGGGATAGATGGAGGGATAGATGGATGGGTGGATATGACATAAATGAGGATTCAAGAACCGCCCTTGTTGAGGAAAAAGTTTAGAAGATTACACATCATCCGAACAGACAGAGCAGGTGACTCAGAACAGAGGAAAAATACACTAAAGTACACAGGCACCAGTTATATAGAGATAAATACACCACATTAAAGAGACAAGAACAAATCGACACTTATCCCCACAAGTCAATTCTTAAAGCATAACTACTTAAAGAAGGGAGTAAATCAGCTTCTTCATTAAGACCAGGCTAGCGTGATTAGGTGGCCTTAAGCATCTTTATAAATATACGATTTTATGATGTGATGAAATGAAAATGATAGTTCCCACCTGGATGATGGGGTTGCTGCGTCCATGGGTTTTTATTATGTCCTTAACTGGCTGCTTGTTAATGTATTTTCCTTTTTTGTATCAAATTGTATCATTCCTGCACCAAAGACCCCTTGTGGGAATTTTTTTAAACATATATTTTTTTAACATCCATCTATTGTAGTATCTTAACAACACAAGTTGTTTTACCTCCAAATCCAATTGCACTGTCACAATGAAAAGCATTTAATTCATTATTGATTAGTTTTCTTTAGCCCCTTGCTTTGTACTAAATGTATTTAGATATTCTCCTCTTACTATAGTAGAATTCAACTTTTCAGCGCACTGAAACTGTTTTAGAGTTTTACTGATACCTGAGTCCTCCCTCACAGTCAGTTGCAGCCTTGGTAAAGGGGGTAACTCTTTGTCCTACATGACTCACAGCTGCATGTTGTTTACAAAAAGGTTCCAGGGTCTTCCAAGCAGAGCAGAGACAGGCTCTATTCACGCTCCTCACACAGAGTCAACCAATCGGAGAGGTGCAGTCTTCTTCCTCTGATGCAGGCAGAGGGAATAAGCAGCTCTTGGGGGGGCTGGTGGTGGTCGGAGCCTTCAGATGTGTTTGGTTTGTGTTCGGGTTAAACAGTAAGAACACATGGGAGGAGCAGTGGGGCCCTGTGTTTTGGGATCGGTGTTGCATGTGCAGTTCAGACTCCATCTCAAACTTTAAGTTTAGCCAACATGCTCTCACTAGATGCAGCCATACATCTCACTGCAGTGTCAGCCTGACGTTTATGCCTCTGTGATTTATGCTATAGCCTCACAACCTGAGGCTAAATTCTTTCCTGGGCCTTTGCTTGTCATCTCTCACCCACCTTCTGGCGTGATCAAGCTCTGGTTAAATTTAGTTGTTAATGTTTGTTAAATGAGAACTTTGTAATGAGCCCAGTTATATTTACTATTTTTAAAATGAACACCTCTAACACAGTGTTTAAAAATAGTTATATCTTCATTATTATCAAGTTCAAGTTGCTCTGATTTGGGATATGATAGTAAAAGTGTCTGCGAGTTGGCCTGTGTAGAGTGGAGTAGTATTTCATGTACTGGACTGATTGCCAAGTCTGAGTTGTGTTGAATGGATCCAGTTTCATTGGCCTCGAATAATCTGAGCTGCTCAGATCCTGGGCACATGTAGAACAGATCAGCTTTGACAGGCGAGTCATGATTCATTTAATAATTTAATCATATGATTGAAAGTGAAATAGATAGATTAATATGTAGCTAAATATAAACTCTGAGCTTGTTTCTATTTGCAGGTTTCATGTTTTAGCCTAAGAGTAAAGTATCTAACCTTCGGTAGATCTAAAGTTATAACACTCTGACGCCATCCCATTAATAACAGATAATTCTCTGTTAAATCTAAAAAGAGAGGGATGGGACCCTCTGTATGTGTCAATGAACGTTTAATCATGGAAACTTTGTCACTGGCAAAACCTTAATTTCTTTATAGTAAGGACTACATTTAAATAAACAACGTTTCTAGGCACATTTCACTGCCCCAGTATGCAGGTGTTATGGGTTCACATCAGGCCAGTCTTACTATATATATAGAATACACTGTATACAGTGCTCATATACTTAGATGCATATTGGTTGATGTATTCATTACTGCTGTCACTGGCCATGAGGTGACACCCCCAGAAAAATAGGGCACTCAACAGAGCACATACCTCTACCAAGGCCCAACAGTCTTCTTGTGAACGCACATTTAAATCTGGTCAATCAACATCGGCCCCCTAAATATAAAAGACATTTCTATAATCAAGATACATTAATCTACAGTTATCCGTCCAGTGACTAACAAACAGACAAACAAATGCCTATGAAAACAGAACCTCCTTGGTAGAGGTAACAAAGATCCACAGTCCTGCTTTCTGTGCAAACACATTGTCAGTCCAGTTGAAGTCACCCGAAGGTGAACTAAGGCCACTGCAATCTGACTTGGTCCAATCACGTATGGTTTCTTCCAAATTGTGATCACTCCAGTGTCACCTTGTGTTTCCCAGCTGGGCGAGGGAGTGGATTTTGTTATTCCGGGGGATACTCGGTTGATTTGAGAGACTAGAGCTGCCGAAGCCTTACATCAACTTTGATTACACATTGGGGAGCATTTTGTTCTCAGAGCGAGGAGAGGGACTTTTGTCCTCCTGCACTGAAACAGTGTTCAGTGGGGATGTCTGAACAATAAATGCATTTATAATGATATGAGAAGATATAATTTATCCTAGACTTATCTATGTCTGCAGTATTTGTGACAGCATACATATCTGAGCTGGCTGAGTAGTGGCACCTCATACACTGGCGGAGACGAGATGAAACACAACACGCTGTCGTCGGTGTCTCTGCATGTGTTTGCATGTATGTGTTTGTTATTTCTCTCTCTTTCCAGGAAAGTGTGTTTGGCGCAGTGAAAGGCATCCCTGCAGAGTGAGCTGTTCAATTTTTGCAGTGCACGGTTTCCCTCTCTCGGCTGCTCTCCTCTGTCATTAGTCTGCTCAAGTACAACAGCTGATCCACGTCGTGCCACTTAACATTAGTCACATCTGCTCCGAAAATGGATTTTATGGCTCGATTTCCAGTGGATGGGAGGATGGGTGAAGCACTGTGATTCCCCATGTGCCCTCTTTACAGTTGCTCCGTACCTGTCAGGTCTGAGAGCTCACACAGCCCGTCCTCTCCGTCAGCCGCAGATGTGCGAGGCAGCGTGACCTCAGGGGATGAAAAAGTCCTTCATGTGCTCATTTAGCAAAAAGCCTTCACTTCCATCCATCTGTTAACTCGCCTTCCCTCCAGATCGCGCTGCCAGAGGGGTCGAGCAAATGAAGCTGGAACGAGCCAGAGGTCACAAAGGCTTATTTAAGGTGGTGACAATGACAAGGTGTATTCTGAGAGAAACCCCAAAAAGAGAGACATGATACATGAGTTTGATAGAGAGAGGAAAATGAAATGGATCTAGGAAGGTAAGAATAGAGAGACAGAAAGTTGTTATGCTTTTGACAGGATTTCATCTGATTCTGATTTTACCATACACCCTGGAAAACCTTTTATTCAGGTAACCGGATGTTTCAAGGCGAGAACACTTCTTTTGATTTTAGTCTGCAGTTCCATCATTTGTTTCTTAGACGCTGATGATTTGACAAAAACTTCACCGTAGCCTGCAGCAAGTGGCTGTGTCCATTTGTGATGGATTTACAGTTACAGTTTTAATCTCCAGACGTCTGTCACTGTGTTGCTCTTGGCTGAGCGACAGGTTTGCTCAGGACGTTGTGCGACTGGCTTTGAGGTATGTTTTCTCTCACTTGGCTGGTGTGCCAGATGGGTTGCCCAATCACCAGCAACATCTATATAAACCCCGCTCTCTTAAAAAGGCAGTGCACACAACACCAGCAGCTTGGTGTTCGCATCACCTGAAGATGTAAGAAGCAGCTTCTCCAGCTGGCAAAAGCAGAGACTGTAACTACAAGCGTAATTTAGTAAGTTAGAGTATTGAAAATGTATTTAAACTCATGTCATTTAGCTCCGAGGTTTCTCCCGACAGGAGAGACAATAATCATTTTCTCAGCTGCCATTGTTGTACACTTGTGTATCATCGCACCACTGTTCAGCTTAAAGAAACATTTTGCTGTGCTTTGTCTCGGCTGCACATAGCCCTGGCAACACTTTCTGGAGACATTTGAGACATCATAGATCTGGGATGGATGAGCATATTAGTGAACTATACTGAAGGGACTAAAATTTGCATTGCATACACAAATTCAGTAACACAACATCATAGCTCTCGTATAGTTCTTTGATCACTGTTCCCAGGTCTGTGAGGCATCCTCATTCGCTCTTGAATAATTATTTCCATTATTTAACTGAGGCGGTTGTGGCTCAGGGATAAGAGCGGGACGTCCTCTAACCAGTAGGGGGGCAGTTAGATCCCACTCTTCCGCATGCCAAAGTGTCCTTGGGCTGGATACTGAACCACAAATCTACAAGACTAGAAAAGGGCAATATGAATACAGACCTTTTACCATTTAATTGAAATGCTGCGGCTGCAGGCACGTGCACAGATAGACCCCTAGTGGTGCTCAAGCACTGGCCTTTTTGCCCCGTATGAGAAAAGTGCCCCTTCTGCTGGAGCCCCTTTTTTTTTCATTCATCAATATTTAAGTTTAAAAATAAAATTACTCTCTCTTTCATCAATGCCCCCCAAATGTGTTTTGATATTTGACGGGGCAATTATTTGAGTTCTTGTGAGAATGTCGCCCCGACATGCTCCGTGACGCTCACAAGCTCCCAATTTAAAATCGTAATTATTGAAATGAAAGGTAGGTCTTAAGTTGAGCTGCATGACAGTCTGGTGAGGTATATTGTGGTATATTTTTAATGTAATGCTGCTTATGCTTCAACTCTGTCAGAAAACAGTAAAAAAGTGTGTGTACTGTGTTGTCAGCTTTATAGATTATGTAAGTCACTCTTGATTATCATGCACAACATTGATTTATCTCATTTACAAAATTTGCAGCATAATGCCAAGAAAAGAGAGACTCCAAAAGCAGAAGGACAGCGAACTGCAGCAAGCAGCTCAGGGTAGAAGCTCCCTTTTATCTCGGATCAGGCCATCAACTAGTAAAACAGATGAGGGAGAATCAGTAACCCTACCTGATCCAGGGGAGCCATTATTTATTTATTCAGTATTATTATTTTTAATTTCATAAATAATTTTGGCGATGGGTGCCCTTTTTTTTGGTTTGAGCACCTGCCCCCCAAAATGTCTGTGCACGTGCCTGTGCGGCTGAGTATGAGGGTTATACCTGGCTTGTCTCAAGTATAGACTGTCGACATAAATCAATTTTGCTGAGTGTAAAATTACTTGTTAATCATCTTTTATGATCAGATGAATCTTTATCTTAGTGTTTATCTGACCTCATGTTAAAGATGCAGCTTTTGGCCTCGTCTGCTCGGTGTTTAACAAACTGAGATATAACGTTTTTCATGATCATTCTCCGTCCTTTGTTATTCATGCTCAATAGCAGAGAAAGACGCTGTTTACCAAACACAGACAGCATCAGCTTTATTTGTGTGTGAACTTTCATTGAGATAAAAAAGTATGTGACAGATTCACAGAAAAAAAAACATATTCCCACATTCTACGTTTTGATGATAGTGGTAGAGAGCGCCCTCTAACACGTTACCTGAGAAGTGTTCAGTGTGGTGGAGACCACAGACTGTATATAAAGATAGACGACATGTCTGCGCTTCCTCCTCCTCTCCAGAAACAAGTCAAATCGTCCTGGATATCAACGTTGCCATTTTGCCCATTTGGAGCCAGAATCTGCGCTGTGGTGATCTGTGGAGGGAACCAGAGAATTGTTCTCCATTACCCGACTAGACTGATATCCTGTCAGTCTCAGCTTTCAATCACGACGTTTAATCCCATTTTTATAGCATAAAATAACAAATTAAAACCAAACTTGTGGACCCTGTGAAGCCACAAGCTCAGGTCTCCTGACCTACATGAGGAATAGACCTGTGGAGCCCATCGGACCCCGTCCCCTGATCCACCATCCTGTAAAACATATCAAATACCTAAATCCATATTTTCCAATGTTATGCGTATGTATTTTTTGACATATGTATGTGTTTTTTTTTGTGTGACTTATGCAGGTATTTGAGGGGGGTATGGGGGTGGAGACGGAGCTGGTGATTTCTGGCTTTCAGATCTGCACCTCCATACAAGCGGAGGATAACATGTGCGGACACATCACAGGTATGCTCTTTGACTAGAGATTCTATCTTACAGCCAGACTGTCTGTCTACAATGTAGCTATTGTTTGAGTCTATTCAAGCTATGGCACTAGTGTGTGTATGTGTGTGTGTGTTGGTGTGTGTATGCGGTTACCTATGCGTGTGCAGGCAAACCATTTCTTCACAGCATTCCCAGTGTACACAGTGCACTCTTACAATGCCCTGGTGTGTCTGGACAGTGCATCACACCAGACACGGTGGGCAGACATACTACGAGCTGCTACATAACATCATGGCTCAGGTATATAACCTCTGTTTCCAGTCGTGAGCAAAGCAAATGTGCACATGCTTCAGTACTTTATTGTTTTCCTGACCACTGGCCTGATGTGGCTGATCTGCGGCCTGATGGCGCTGTGGTGTGAAGATTTACCCGAATCCAGAACCTTTTTGAAAGCTGTGTCTTCTTTGAAGAAGCTCAGAGATAACTGGAAAAACAGAGGTACATCGGAAGAGGTGAGCTACCATCTCTAAAGCTTTTTGGTCTTCAACAAATCTTTTTTCTTTCTCTTTTCTCCATCCATTTTTAGCTAAGCAATTTTACTATTTTTGGACTCTGTATGGGCCACAGCTAGAAGTGAGAGGCATTATGTTTTGGGGTTATCCATCCTTATATAAATGTCGACTTTGGTGGCCAAAGGTCAAGGTTACAGTGACTTCATCTTGTGTTAATGTAATGTATCTGGAACACCCTTAGGATGTTTAATCTGACACAAACATTCACTTGAAGATTACCGTATTATAATTTTGAGGTCAAATGTCAAGGTCAAAGCGACCATGCAAAACAATTTTTTTGCCTCATGACTATGATATTTTAAGAGTGCCTTGAGAGAATCCTTCTTAATTTGGTAAAATGTTTCACTTCAGCTCAGAGATTAACGGGTTAGGATGAGAGGGTCAAAGGTCACGATGGCCTCACTAAACATGTTTTTGTCCTCTTGAACGAGATACGTCAAGTCGACCTTTGAGGATTTTTTTCAGATTTTCACTTTGACTCAAAGATTAACTGATTCAATTTCAGAAGTCTAAGGTTACAATAATGCTCTATTTTACAACTTTTCTTCAAAATCCTGTCATGTGTCCAATTTTTTCAGCACTTTACATCTTTAAAAAACCCTCAACTAAACTGTCACAGGTCCTCTTTGGTTAAACTGCTTGTGTTCCCATGAAGACACTAAACTCAAACGCTATGAATCATTGTTCTTAGGAGGTAGCTACAGATTAATTTTTTTGCACTTACAGCAGAGGAATGATCATTGATAAATAAAGAAAATGCCCTCAGGTGACAGGAGAACCGTTTTTACCGTTTCTTCATCTCACTTCATTTTTAGCTGACAGCTATACAATTTGATACAATTAAGTACAGGAAGGAATGTGAAGGGTAGCCTGAGGCTTAAAGTATGGCAGATAGCATAATGTTCCCTTTAAACATTTAATAACACTTTTAAGGGTAATGAATATGAAAAGAGGCATTAATATCCAATCAAATATTCTATTAAGGGTTAGGGTTTTATAAACTATAACAATGTTTCTCAGGCTTTAACAATGAGGTGCCTTCTACTGTAAAAACTGGAAGCTCAGCCTCCGACACTGTGGAGAAAGTACATAGTGTTAGAGAATAGCATGTTTTATCACTTTTTGCATGTTGTCTACCACATCCATCTGCTTGTCTCTCTCTTACAGGTGGTTGATATGTGTGCTGGGATGCTCTGGAGATGGTCTCCTGATATCCATGCTTCTCTTTGGACTCCGCTCAGCACACGGCCGTGCTGTGCAGGGTCAAAGTCAAAGTCAAAGTCAAAGTCTTTGAGCTGTGTCTCAATTCAGTAGCGGCATCCTTCAGGGGCTGCATTTGAAGACCAATTGCATTAATATGCCGTGACTCATTTCAAAGGTTCCTTCAAATGTAGCGGAAAAAATAGATGCCCGATAAAAGAAGGCTTCAACTGAGGGATCCTTCCCGGCCCAATTTATCCCATGAAACATTGCGCTTTAGAGTCAAACTGTTGTTCAATGAGGTAATGGTGCCGGCAGTCCACTCTTG
This sequence comes from Pseudopleuronectes americanus, assembly GCA_038501795.1. Taxonomy (NCBI): domain Eukaryota; kingdom Metazoa; phylum Chordata; class Actinopteri; order Pleuronectiformes; family Pleuronectidae; genus Pseudopleuronectes; species Pseudopleuronectes americanus. Next base: position 15,871,783 of record CM076721.1, read on the forward strand.
GGTATCACACTTCAACTCAAACAAACAGCTAATGTTACACACGTAAAAGCAACAAACAAGGGGTCGCGTCTGACTTCAGCTCTGATATATAATTTGTTTGTTACTGACAAAAATATATCTTCACTGCAGATACACCAGGTAGGATGAACAGACAGTTTTCTAACTTCACTCTGCACCATAGACTGTTTATAAAAAGCTCTGCACACAATGTCCAGCACAGACACAATACATAGGGGGGGAGGTCTGGCCTGCAGCGTGTCGAACACTCTGGAAACGCCCATGGTTTTCTATTCGCTTCCTATCAAGACTACAGCTGGGTCCCTTCTTAAAGGGGAGGACAGGGAGGGAATATCTGGCCTATAAACCCACTGCCTGTAGCGGATGTAAAATGTTCTATATGTAAAATTAACATGAGCCTAATGTCTGTGAGCTACCGGACGTGATGCGTCTCATGTGGACATGGAACAGGGAGGACGCCCTGCTCCTCCTTCTGTCTCCGTGAGAGCACCATGTTGGTTCCCTCTTTAAGAACATACAGCCGGGACCTGCCCTTTAATTCCGCCTGCTCCTCCGCCATGTATCCACCGTCGGCGTAACACAACAGCGGGACCCCTCAGCCTCCACATCCCAGCGCCGCGTAAGCACAGCGAGTGTCCGCTCCCTCCTTGCCATGCCCCGGGTCACCTCGCTGCTGCCCGCCCTGCTGTTCGTCCTCCTGCCGGGCCCGAGCCGGGGGTACTTCCCCGAGGAGCGCTGGAGCCCCGAGTCCCCGCTCCTCGCTCCCCGGGTCGTCATCGCGCTGGTTTGCCGCAACTCGGCGCACTCCCTGCCGCTGTTCCTCGGTGCGGTGGAGCGCCTCAACTACCCGAAGGACCGCATTGCGCTGTGGTGAGTGTCAAGCCTTAAGCCTCAATTACCAATGAAGACTGTGTCATCAAATGGAACAGCATTGGTGTCAAAACTTATTTTATAATAGCAGGTCTTTGAATACTCAAAGGACGCTTACGCAGCACAACGTGCGGTTTAGCGTCATGGAAGACGCACGGAAGACGCGTCAACCCTTGTCGGATTTAAACTAGTGGGTTAAGGCCGTGTCGGGCCGCTATTATGTTTGTGTGAACTCATGGTCGCTTTATTTCCACAGTTAAAAGTCAAAGTGACAATGAGTGGAAGTCAGAGCAGCGGGGCTCCGTGCGCGCACCGGGGGCGGCTCGTGGACTTGGCCCCGGCAGCGGTGCGCAGAGGCGCGGGCTGCTGCAGCAGAGTGGTGCCCCCCTTGAAAAAGTTCCATTCAGTCACAGATCCTCTCCCTCCTTTTCTCCCCCACCCCTTCCTCCTCTTCTCTCCTCCTTTCCCCTCCCTCTTCTACTTCCATATCTTCTGGGGAAACAAAAGCGGTACTGTTTGTTCTTAGAATAAAAGTTTCGAAACCACCCGAGCTGTCAAAATCTGGGACAATCCAGGTGCAAATAAACTGTGTGTGTGAAGCTGCCACTTATCAGCCTCTGCAGAGCTTCCCCATCCTCCACCTCAGGGCTGATTCACTGTCACCCAGCCCCCAGCCTTCCTGATCACTGCTCTATCCTGCACTGCTCGCTTCCTCTTCTCTCTTTCGATGTTTGGGCTCCAGATGTATTTGAAAGATTAGGTAAATCTTTTCTCCAGCATTCAGAGCTGCGGGATTGTGTTTCATAGCAACCCGGTGACCCACGAAAGACAGAGAGAAAAAAAGTACAGTTGTGGTTAAAGGGATTTATACATTTTTTCATGAACTCCGAAGAATGTCCGGAAACCGTGGTCTAGACTTTCTCTGGATTTTCACACACGAACAATGCTGCAGCAGATTGGACTCTCAGATGCATTTTCTTTTTATGCTAATTTGTATTGTTTTAGTCATCTATTTTTCAGTTATGCACTTTCCGAAGATGGTGGGATGGCTCATGGGATCCATTGTCTCACATGGGCTCATTCGGACATTATCCAGACATTTTACTCAGGGGCTAACAGGAGAAACTCTGGAGAAAGTCCGGAGCCTCCTACTTCTGTGTGTGCTCTCACATACGGTTCCCCGGAAGCAATTATCCAGAGTTCAGTGCTAAATTCAGTTTATGTGAGTTTCAGATTAAACCTTTTAAATATTCATTGACATGAATTGATCAGTTGCTGTAATTCATTTACAGTTTGAGCTGAACTCTTTCAGTGGTAAAATGAGGATTCCAAGCATTTGTGTGTCTCTTTCAACAAACCAGCCTCGATGTTGAGCTTTTTCCCCCCCTCACATCTGTGCCAGAAATTCCATCTGTGTGAGTTTGTGTGTGTGTGTGTGTGAGTGAGTGTGTGAAACCCTAAACTGTGGCCATGTGGCAGCCCGGCCCAGTTTTCTGTGTGGTTGCTTACATCTGCAGCACATCTCTTCGCTCATATAGGAGCTGGTAAAAAAAAAGAAATTTTTTGAAATGCAGCATGAAAGAAATAAATTGAGCTGGTGGCCGACCACCAGTTGATACTTGCACTTATGAGCATGGCAAGATAAGATGGAGTGCTTGACAAGCCGCAACACACGCACATAATGTTGAGCGTGTGCTCTGCAGGGGCATGCAGGACGGATGTTATAAATTCATACATCTTCCCCGTGTGTCATGTGCTTCTTTTCACAGTCTCATGCCTGTCAGGCATTGTTCTACAACCAGCAATGCAAAAGTCCCAGATATTTCCATAAAATCTTTTTTTATCCACTTCCTCTTTTCATTGAAAACTTCACAGCAGTCGGGTGTTTCTGTCAGATGGGAAGGGAAAGTTGGACAGGTGCAGAGAAAGAGAGAGGTAGAGGAAGATGGATGGGCGAGTCGGTCACATGCAGGTGTGGGGACGCCACTGCTGTGCTAAGCGCCGCGGACAGATGGGAAACTAACAGGCGCCGCTCGCCGACTGTCACTCACTACATGACAGGGGTTTCGGTGAATCCATTTCTTTCATATTTACACATTCCTTTGCTCTCTCTCGGTCTGTCTGCTCGTCCGCCCCTCCCTCACCGACACACACTGAGATTTGTTGTGATAACACAGACAGCAGTCGAACGCCGCTCCTCCTCTCCTCATCCCCCATTGTCTGATTCCTCTGTGCTCGCCTGATGCCGTTGATGTGCATATCTGCTCTAATGGCAACGAGGCCCTCCGAGAATGAAGAGCGAAAGGAAAGTAAATCAATATAACACTGATTCATTATTGGAGATGCTCCGATACCAAGTTCATTTTTAAAGAAGAATAACTTGTATAATGTATTTTAACAGCTGTGTGCTACGTAGCCTGAATGGAAGTGATGATGGCTCTCATTGTTATTTTGCCTGGGTCAGGTCAAACTCTCTGAAAATCAAATACATACAGAGAATGAATTATACAGAACTTCTTTTATTCTCTAGTATGACAATCATAACTGACAAAGAACATAAATAAATACATCTAGGGATACACAACCATGCATTTCTTTTTTCCCTTTGGAACTTTCCCGTGTGAAATTTTACAAAATTGCTGACATATTAGCCAGCTCCGGTTTATGCAGCATTACCAGAAATCACTTCTGCTTCGCCTTTCTCTAAACTGTTCTTGCTAGGGGCAGCGCTGCAGATCTGATGTTTTGGAGTGGCGAAGAAGAAGAAGTGCTTTCTGGGAAATGGAAGTTGCCGTTTCATCTGAGTGAAACTAATATGCTTTCAAAATGTGATATCGAATTGGTACATATATTTCCTTATACGCTGAAGCCCGACTCTGTAAATTCAGCAGTGGCAGTATTTACGATGCTGATATCGGAACATCTCTTTTCATTATCGCCTGTAATTTCATTTTGATTATATGTTGAATGTGCAGTGTGCCTCCGTAAACTGTCAGTTTGGAATAGGCTGTTTTGGTAATTCTGGTTGGAGCTATCTCTCTGCAACTGGAAATGTGACCTGCAGTAATCACTGTGGGAAGTAAAGACTGGCTCTGCAGAACCCTGAAGCTGCACCGCTGCTGCTGCTGCACAAACAGCTGTTCATCTCTTTATCCAAAAGCTTGACTCTCTACGCAGAAGACTGAACTGGAGATTCGGTTGTTGTTGCGCTATTGTTGAACAAGCTTTTATGGTAATCAACGTCAGTCACCGCTGCTACTGAGGGTTTAAATAAAAGAACATATCACTTTCTAAATCGCAACAAATTCAACACTGCACTGTTGTAGATAGCAGATGTCTATAGATGGACGGTGGATGATGTCTTATCCAGGTGTTGGTACACTTATCTCTAAAGCTTCATTACTCATTATTATTATTTATATTAGCAATGGATTGAATGACTATGTGCAAAGGAGAGGCGGTGGTCTAGTGGCAGAAACTTGGACTATGGGCAGAGAAGGTCTCTGGTTCGTCTCTGGTTCGATTCCACGGAAAGACAACAAAAGACGAACCTGGATTGATCTGCCCAAAAATCCAAGAGTCTCTCTAGACCCTGTCTAGTGCCCCTGAGCAAGGCACCTTACTCCTCCAACATCTGCTCCCCGAGCGCTGTACATAGTCGCTCACTGCTCTGTGTGTCCTGCACACAGATGGGTCAAAAGCAGAGATTAAATTTCCCTACCTGCATGAGTGTGCCTTTGCATGTCTGTGCATGCGTTTGGGACCAATAAAAATTACTCTACTTTACTTTATGTAAAAGATTCATCCCTCCTAGTGATGCGCCTGCTCTGCCGTCTGTGAGGGCATCTCTCCTTCCCTTTCTCTTCAGGTTGCATTTGTTTTCACAGGTCCCTTAGACGTAGGCTCTAAAAGGGGTAGATCCTGGTTTGACTCTAGGATGGCTGTGCAGACACTGATAGGGTCCAGCTGGACCAGGTCCAAATGGCAGTTGCCATAGCAATCAAGGTCGTAGCGCAGACCAGACGCTCGTAATGGATATGATAAACAGAGCCTCCTGTTGAGAGAGAGTGAGTAAACAGTCATAACAGAGTTACAAGGTACATGGTCGTCTCTTGGGAAAGTATGAAAAAACACAAGGTGACTTTGGGGATTTATTGTTTATAATGTGGTTCTTAGTAGAATTCCCTTTTGCACTGATGGGTGCTCCGCTACCATGACAAATCTCCTTATTTGGACATGTATTAAGTTCTCTATGTGTTTAGTTACACCTGCAGAGAAGATAACCTTCAGAATTGGGCGAACATTAAACAGTGTTCTAGTACCGCGCGTCTTTATTCTCCTCAGACGGGCTTCAATGAAATCATCTGCTCAAAACATCTGGGTGTCCTGAAACTTCTTCCATCACACGTTAACCAGCTCCCATATTTCACACTCCTCATCTGTTTTGTTCCCAGCAGTAGGCAGCTGCTCTCTATAAAAGAAAAAAAGAGTCTCTCTGATAAACCTGCTGTTTCTGCCCAGCACCAGACAGCAGAAGATTTTGTCCAGAAACCCCAAATGAATGCTAATGCTGCTCCTCTGGATGTGTATCCAGGCAGGTTTAGGCAACATTTCCACCACAACTGCTTTATAATGTGACAATATGTCAGTGTTTTTAACTTCTCTTTCAGCCAGTGCTGTTAATTGTTGTGAAAACAAGAACATGTACGATGTAAATGGATCTATTCCAATATAGTGATCGGGGAACGATGATTGAAAAATCAATTTTAATCCGCTGTTAGTCTGTGTTTTACTTTTCACCCTAATTTGAAATATGTCGGTATGAGTATATACACATCACTTTGTTTGTGTCACTATTTCTGTAGAGACTTTAGCTCACTGCTATAAATGAATGTGGACCAGAAAACAATGGGTCTCCTGCTGTGCGAGCACCATTTGAGTGGCAGATTAAAACTGTCTGCAGATGATCATAAAAAAGACACAATCATACCCTGAGACTGCAGCAGTGCTCAAAACTCAGTCTGTGGCCCAATGCAGATGAACTAAGGTGGATTTTAAAATCAACACCTCAAAGAATTTTATATTTTGATGTTTCTGGTATCAGGATCAGTATTTTCCCTTTGTGTTGGATTTGAGTATTACTGTTACATCACAGCTGTAATATTAAACACCAGAGATTTGATCTATATATCTGCCTCTAGCCTACAAGTAACAGGGGATTTGTGTCACCCAGTCGGTGGTGCTGCAGATCAAGGTGCACAGTTGAACATGATTCTCTTTTTCTCCCACAGGGTGGCGACAGATCACAACATAGACAACACCACAGCCATCCTGAGAGACTGGCTCATCAAGGTGCAGAATGACTATCACTATGTGGAGTGGAGACCTGAAGATGAACCCAGGTACTGTGTGTGTCTGTGTGAGTCTATGTGTGTCTGTGTGAGTCTGAGTGTGTCCGTGTGGGTGTGATGACATTTTTATAAGTGGTCTGTGCTTGTCTTAGTGCCTTTGAGGATGAGGTGGGGCCTAAGCACTGGAATAATCTCCGTTATGAACATGTGATGAAGCTCCGTCAGGCCGGGCTGGACACCGCCCGTGAGATCTGGGCCGACTACTTCCTGGTACGTTGTCATCCTCTCTTCTTGCTCCGTGTTCTCAGGGATGATGTCTGAGACTCAGCATCAGATGTGTGTGAGACGAGTGGAGTAAACTTCAAAGCATTTTAAATACTGATCCATCGACTATATCTAATAGCTGTTCATCTGGTAAAAGTTGAAAATCTGAAACATAGGCAACATTATTTATGAAGAAAATTGAAGTGACAAAATTAGTTACTAATTACAAATTTCATGTATTATGCTGATTTGTTGTTTGGATGACTGCTCAATAATGTTAAGTTAATTGGGTTAATTTCTTTAAAGGTTTTTAAAAATGAAATGAAGAAAAGGTTATTTGTATTCATAATTGCTAACAAGCATGTAAGCAATCCATTTATCCAATTATGTAACTGTTGTAACAGTGTAATGTGACAGTGGCAACAACAATATAACATTGGATTATTTCTGAAAAAGTTAAATTTATTAAATTGATTAAAATGTATTCTTTTATGTGTTATTTTATAATAAATTGTATTGTATAATATTTTATAAATATTATTATTATATTATAATATGAATCCATCCAACCATTCAACATTTTATCTCTTATCCTTTGAGGGTTGCTTGGGGAGCTGGAGATTAATAATCATAATGTTCATTCATTATTACAATATTTTATAATAGAAATAGATCATCAATGAGCTATTTTCTAATTGTTTTTACAGGAACAACATTTTGTCCGTCATTGTAACATTTAGGAGCTTTGACCACTCACACTGGTGTAAAACTAGTTTTTCTTTTTCATGTTACTTATTGGCTGACATTAATTAATAACTGTATATCTGGGATAAGTCCTTATCAAGCCAGGCTAATACATGGTCAGGCTCTGGAAAAGCAAAAAATACCTGTTTAGTCGGTTTGAAATGTCAGTTGAATGATATTTGTCAGCGTGATCTCAGCTTTAAATTGGCCGCATTGAATTCAGATACAGACATTATTGCGAAAGGAAATTCAGTTTGCTGGGGAGCCACCTTTTATTGGCTTTATTATTACACTGCGGCAAACACATGCACAAACGCACACACACACACACACACACACACACACACACACACACAGGCACACCCACTCACAGGGTTTAAATGTCAAGTTCTGCCTTTGACAAAACTGTTCTCCTCGAAACGTGGAGTAGCATTTATTCAGAACACAGCCAGGTGTAGTGCTGTCTGCTGGTTAGGGATGTTAGAGGAGCAGAGAGGAGCAGGAGAGAGAGCAGAGAGGAGCAGAGAGGAGCAGAGAGGAGCAGAGAGGAGCAGAGAGGAGCAGAGAGGAGCAGAGAGGAGCAGGAAGAGCAGAGAGGAGCAGAGAGGAGCAGAGAGGAGCAGAGAGGAGCAGAGAGGAGCAGACAGGAGCAGACAGGAGCAGACAGGAGCAGACAGGAGCAGACAGGAGCTGCTCGGGCTCAGGCTTCCTCTGTGATCAAATACATGTTGCTGTGGATCAATCAATCATTCGGTGTCAGCGGGTGACATCTTGTGTGCGCTTGTGTGCGCTTGTGTGCTGATTGTCATCGATATTCTTCCCTTCTCTTGCGTGTGCAGGTTGCTGACTGTGACAACCTGCTCACCAATCAGGATGTGTTGTGGAAACTGATGATGGAGAACAAGACCATTGTGGCTCCCATGTTGGAGTCCAGAGCTGCCTACTCCAACTTCTGGTGCGGCATGACTTCCCAGGTACTGAGACGTGTTCACCACGATATAGTGTATGTATCTGCTTTGACTAATGTAGGAAGACATCTGTCAACCAGATGGCAAACGAAGATATAAATGCAATACATAGAGAGACATTTTTTAAATACTGAAGTGACTTACAACATATTGTTTTACTATAACAAATAAACTGAACGAACAGACTAGGTTATTAACCAAGTGCAACCTCCTTCATGCCAATATGACGGTGGATTTATAAACTGCTTATTCTGGGATAGTTCACCAAAAATGAAAATTCACTTATTGTCTACTCACCACTATACCGATGGATGAAGTGTCAACAGAACACTTTTGGAGTTTCAGGGGTAAACAGAGATGCAGCCAAATCTTTTAATTGATGTCTGTCTCATAGATCTTAACAATGAACAACAACAAAAAGTCGATGTATGCTTTGTTTGAAAGTGTAAAATATTGCCTGGAATATGCAGACACTTGCCTACACAGTCTTGTGGGCATGATTTTGATTAATCCAACGTGCATATCTGATGTGTCACTCTCATGCCTTCTGTGATCTATTTCTGTCTGGGCACGATGCCTTCAAGTACTCGGCTTTTGCCTCTTTTCAAATCATAGTCGACACATGGACATGGTCTTGTCCTCCAGCGCAAAATAAACCAACATCCATCGTGAGTCTGCCTCTGATTCCTCCACAGAAAATAGTCCTTGTTGACAGTTAATAGGGCCAATAGGGAAGAAGTGTCTCTAACGATCAATATTACTGTCAACACAATCCATTTAGAAGCAAAACAAGGAGTTTCAATTACAAAGTTTTAAACTGACATACCGTGGACTGATGGACTTTGAGCAGCCAATTTGCTCCACAAAGTCAAATCCCTCAAAAGAGTTTCCCCTGGCAGCTCTGGTTTTAAACTATATACATCATGACTGTACTGTATGTCGGTGTTCCTCCTCTGACCTGCAGGGTTACTACAAGCGCACACCGGCCTACATGCCCATCCGTAAGCAGGAGCGTCGTGGCTGTTTCGATGTGCCCATGGTCCACTCTACCTACCTGGTGGACCTCCGGAAAGAGGCCTCCCGTCAGCTGGCCTTTTACCCGCCGCACCCGGAGTACAACTGGGCCCTGGATGATGTCATCGTCTTTGCCTACTCAGCTCGCATGGCGGGTGAGAACGAATGCGGGAGAGACATCCTGAAGGGATTATTATTTAACGTCTTTGTTGAAATGCCAGGTTGTGTATGTGTAAGCATTTTGTACCCTTTCTTCCCTCTTGTCTCAGATGTGCAGATGTATGTGTGCAACAAAGAAACATATGGGTACTTCCCGGTGCCGGTGCGCTCCCTAGCGACGCTGCAGGACGAGACGGAGAGCTTCTTGCACACACAGCTCGAGGTCATGGGTGAGTCAAGATGTCAAAGGGGGCGCAGAAGGACCAGAAGGACTGTGAGATCATAGCAAACACACACAAGGCTTTGATTAAACCTGATCACTGATTAACTTCATCCATTGTTTCTCCAACAATCTTTCTCTAGTAATGTTATGTTGTGTTGTAATGTGTTGCCAATTTTACAGGAGTCACAACATTTAAAACAGCTGTTATATACTCTTTTATTATATTATTGTTTTACTGTATGGATAACAGGATGTGTAATAATAATAATACATACTTATAACAATACTCTAATCTAAACAGTTATACTAAAGAGTATATACCACTGCTTTATTATTATTATTACTATTATTATTATTATTATTATTATTATTATTATTATATACAAATTAGGGACAAACCAACATATAGACACAAAGATGGTATTAGTGTTCCTGATAATGAATGCTTCTATTGAAGGGATCATACACTATTCACTTTAAATGGATAAAACTGCCATATTAACCCACATTCCACTTTCAATGACAAAGTGAAACCATGATTTATTATATTTTTATGAATGCATTAAAAATCTACCTTCCCAAGGTCAGTAAATCTTGATAAATGATGAATCCTTTCCCGATCATTTATCTGGTCACACTTTGTTTGAGTGTTTGAGGCTTTTGCTTTGTTCCACAGCAAACTGAATGTCTGCAGGTTTTGAGCTGGGTCACAAAGAAAGAAACAGTCAAATAAGTCAACTTTGACGCTGTACTAATAATCGAAAAAATTATTCATCCAAATTGTTTGGAGCCCTACAGCGATGTATTTTGCCTGGAATGGTAGCACCTGCATTTGTTTACATTTTTTGTTAGGTACAACAATTTAAATTATAATTTTTTTTCTTACATTTTTCAGCCATCCGTACACCACAAACTGAACCCCACAAACACACTAAAACCAAAGTAGAAGCTAAAGTACGGTTCATTTGTCCGGAGCTCCCAGTGGTTCCCTGCACCACAGTTTGGGAAACAAATTTTACATTCTCTTTGTGACATCCTCCCTCTCTTTTCCCTTTGAAAGTGAAAAATCCTCCACTGGAGCCCTCAAGCTTCCTGTCTCTTCCTCCCAAGCAGCCTAACAAGATGGGCTTTGATGAGGTACACGCACACACACACACACACACACACACACACACACACACACACACACACACACACACACACACACACACACACTCAAACACACACACACGCACATACAGGCTCACACAATAACCGAAGCACACGTATGAGATCTTGCGTTTCTCTTTGCACTCAGGTGTTCATGATAAACCTGGTGCAGAGATCTGACCGTCGTGAACGCATGCTAAGAACTCTGTACGAGCAGGAGCTCAGCTGTAAGGTTGTCGCTGCTGTGGATGGCAAGTACGTTTCTCATCTTGTTTCTCCCCCACTGCCTGTGTCTTCCTGATTTGTGCCTCTGCAGCACGCCGTGTAGATTGATGTAGGGAGGCAGGGCTGAGACAAACAACCAGGTGAACAGTAGCAGGGTGCGTGTTATCTTTTAAATACTCCCTGAGCACATAGATGTACCTCGACTGCGTGGCCTTTCTTGTATTTGTACATTATCGTGCAGCCTGTTTCCACAAACACACTTTCCCCTTTTATATAATTTATTGTTTCCATCTCTAATCTCCTCTTTCTCTCAGAGCTCTGAACTTGTCGCAGATCGAGTCTATGGGGATTAAGATGCTTCCAGGCTATAAAGACCCTTATCATGGTCGACCTCTCACCAAGGGTGAACTGGGTTGTTTCCTCTCTCACTACAACGTCTGGAAAGAGGTGAGACTGTCGCACACGTCCAGGCCTCCAGGTTTACCTGTACATGGAAGATAACGTTTACTAGTGAAAGGCACAGTAGCTCAGTTTGTGTGAGGAAAGGCACCTTGTTGTATTTATCTTTTAATAACTGCACTAGTCTTTTGTGAAATGTGTTTTGAAGCAGCTGTCTCTTCAGATGAAATGTTTTCTCTTTGTGGTTTGACTGCGCTATTTCTTCAGGGAAGATGTCTCTAACGAACACAACGTGTACAGTGTTGATACCATTTCTTCTCGATTTGTAATTATTCCAATCAAAAGAGTCCAAATGTTATTTTACCAATGAAGAATTTTGGCAGCTTTTGTATCTTACTTGTGCTTAATCACACTATTGTATAATCAGGCTCACCAGCGTCTCAGCAGCACTATAATGCTCTAAATCCATACGTGTGTGTGTTGTAGATCGTGGACCGTGGCCTGCAGTCTTCACTGGTCATTGAGGACGACCTCCGCTTCGAGGTCTTCTTCAAACGTCGTCTCCAGACTCTCCTGGAGGAGGTGACGACACACAAGCTGGACTGGGATCTCATGTGAGTCACGCTCCAGTGAGCGGGAGGGAAAAACACAATGTAGTAAACAGAGAGGATTATCATCCCCCTGCAGTGAAATCCGTCCATCTGTCACACATGATATCTCAGACGCCGCTGTTCACACGCTGAAAACACTACTGGAAATAATGCTCCTTAACATCCCTCTGCTGAAAGCTTAGCTCCAGCCGTTTCACTGTCACAGACGGAGAGCCACTGACATAGAGGAGCAAGGTAGGAGGACTCGTTTCAGGAAGTTGGAGTCCAGTTGGTTTTCTGTATGTTAGAGCAGTGGTCCCGAACCCCCGGGCCACGGCCCGGTACCGGGCCATGGGTCATTTGGTACCGGGCCGCACAGAAAGAATTAACAGCTTACATTTTTTCTGTTTTATCTGTAATCCGGTCATTTTGGGTTTTATTTTGAAAAATTACCGGATACTCTCCTTTATGACTCATTCTTTACGCATTTCAAGACGGTCTCGGTCACGTCACTTTTTCGCTGAACACAAACCAACACGGTATTTGTCGGAGCCATTTGTCAACAAACCAGGTGAATCCAGCATGTCTGTTTAAGAAGAAGATCAGCTGCTGGAGATCGCAAATGACGGCGGCCTTAAAACTATGTTTGAGAAAACAACTCCAGTGTCCTGGAATAAAGTCACAGCAGAATACCCTGAGATCGCCACAACAGCACTAAACACTCTGTTGCCATTTCCGACATCATATCTGTAGTGACATCGGTGGAATTTTTTTTAATTAACGAATTAATTTTTTATTTTAAATAACCGAAAAAAACCTGTCAAAATTTCGTCAAATAAAAAAAAATCTACCGCTGTCACCAGAGGTACCAGAGGAACTCCGTAATGAGGCTCCGTAGAAACACCTTAACGGCCGGTCCGTGAAAATATTGTCTGACATTCAACCGGTCCGCAGCGCAAAAAAGGTTGGGGACCACTGTGTTAGAGGACAGACAGTTTAGGCTATTTAAAACTTGGATGAACATGAAACTATTTCCTGATCTTTTGTATTGAAATGTCAGCAATTGATAATTTATTTAATTTAACAGCTGAAAGTGCACAGATCAAAGCTTGAACCAATGTCCATGTCTTTGCGACATCGTTCCCATTGGATCCAGTTAGTTTTGCAGATTGGTGTGGACCAAAGTCTCGACGTTGGAGTAGTCAACTTTGTATTCTGAAGAGGGCTTTGATTTAAAAGAAACTTCACTGAGCTTAACATTCTGCCACATGCACCACCAGCAGCAATCAGAGGCTAGAAATGGGCTCCTTCCCTCTGCAATATATACCATCTTCCCCTGGTCCAATTACCCGCTCACATGGCTTCTCATATCACTGCTGCACAGATGACTCAACCACACCTGTCACTCCTGCCGGATGACCCCACAGTCTCGGCACGAATCTCTGCTCTCCTCTCAGACATACTAACATGGCTGAAGGAATGCTCCCTCCCTCCCAATCAGTGTCTCCTTTGTGTCATGTTGGATGACCAGTTATCCCTCTTTCACCACATTGCATCTGTCCTCCTGGTCGTGTCACCTTTCACAACCCAACACAAGATAAATCCGGCCTCACCTGGCTCAGTATGCCACCCAGCAGCCCATGGTTATCCCTCGCCTTGATTACTGTGACACCCCTCTGGCAGGCCTCCACTCACGCACAGTGAAACCCTGACAGATGGTCCGGAATGCGGCGGCAGGTCTCGTCTGCAATCAATCAGCTACACATGAATCAAATTCAAGTCACTGATGTTTGTCTACACTTTCAACCTCTGGGTCTGCACCTATCTGCTTGAACTCAATCATACGGGCTCATGCTCCTTCTCGGCCACTGAGTTCCTCCCAGTAAGATCGTGTGGTGTCACAGTCAAGACTTTTCTCATCTGTGCTGAAACAAGCTACCACATGATCAGAACAGGGGCGTCCCTCTTTTTCTTCACGAAGCTGTTGAAGACTCCTCTCCTCCGAGAACACCTCCTTCCACACCCTAACATTTCTAAAGCCGTTTGCAGACAGTGAACTTTGGAGGATGTCCGCAGAATTGGGTCTAGACTTGGGTCATGAACAAAGCAGCAGGTGATTCTCCACAGCAGGACGTATCATCTATCCATACGACGGCAGAGATCACGTTTTTGTTAACAACACTTTGACACCGGTGTCGTCTCATCCTGAGATATTTGTATTTTTTTATTAATTTATTTTAATTTTTAAGTGAATATATTTTATTTGAACATTGTAACCTGTCCAGCAACTTGCATCAGTTTAATTTGAGTTTAAGAACAAAACCTTCAGAAAAAATGTTCTCTGGGAAAAAGGTTGCTCAGATAGCAATGCAATATTGATGTATCAATGTATATGTAATGTATTGTATTGTGTGTACTGGTGAAACACCGGCTTCCTCCCACAGTCCAAAAACATGCACATTGGGATAGGTTCATTGGAGATTTCACATTAGTCGTAGTTATGAATGCAAGTGTGAATGTTTGTTTGACTCTGTTTGTTGGCCCCGTATACACTGGTGGCCTGTCCAGGGTGTACGCCTACTCCCGCCCCATGTCAGCTGGAATTGGCTCCAGCCCCCACCCCCTTCATCCCCCCTGAGTCCTTCAAAAGGATTAGCTCTTTAGATAATAGATAAATACTGTTGGACAATTTTAAATCATTTTTGTGCTTGGAATATTTAATCATATTTATATTCATTGCTCTCGCTTTCTCGTACAGTTACATTGGACGGAAGCGCATGCAGGTGGACCATTCGGAGAAGCCTGTACCCAACATACACAATCTGGTGGAGGCTGACTACTCCTACTGGACCCTCGGTTACCTGTTGTCACTTCAAGGAGCTCAGAAGCTCCTCATGGCCGATCCTCTGACCAAGATGCTCCCTGTCGATGAGTTCCTCCCTGTCATGTATGACAAACATCCAGTGTGAGTATAACTCCCTCTGCTACCCTTCATCTTATCTCTGGTCCCTCTCATCTGCGTGTTTCTGTTTGCTTCTGGCCTGTAGCACGCTTGTTTATCTAATCTTTGTTTCACTCATCAGTTCAGGGTACATGAGACACTTTGAGAGCCGGGACCTGCATGCCTTTTCTGCCGAGCCTCTCCTGGTCTATCCGACCCACTACACTGGAGACCCTGGCTACATCAGCGACACGGAAACTTCTGTGGTTTGGGACAACGAAACGGTCACCACTGACTGGGATCGAGCCAAGTCGAGGAAGACTCAGGAGCAGGAGGAGCTGAGCTTCGAGGCCCAGAACTCTGACGTGCTGCAGTCAGAACTGGAGAACTGGAGCACACGGGACGAGCTGTGATGGGGGGGAGATACAGATGAGGGAGATGGAAGATAGACAAAGCTGTGATCACATGGGGCTATGGATGAGAGGGAAGGAGTAAAACAGAAAGCAGGAGAAGAGGGAGAAAGGCAGAGCAGATGGATATCAGGCTCATTGAGGATAGATGCTTTCCCTTGTATGTTTCTCTCGCTCGCCTATTTCATCTTTCTCTTACGAGAGAGGGTTAGATGTAGTGATAACTCGTAAAGTCCGCTAGCAGCTTTTGTTTAAATTATTGCATCCAACGCACAGCCCTTGACCAGTTTGGTCCTTTAAATAATTCCATTATTTTTATCAAACATTTGATCAGATTTGTCACAATTTTTGCAATATTTTTTGCAGTATTTTCTCTAACATGTTTAGATATTGACTGATGATAACATTTCAACTCTCCAGCATAATTTCACATCACTGGATGGGGTGGGTGAAGTGTTGGAGTTTCAGGGGTAAACAGTGTAGCAGCCAATTCCAGTACAGCTGAAGATATTAGGGACTAACTTCCGACGTAAAAAAAACAACAGAAAACACACATGACATGTGTCCATACTGCTCGTGTGGTGTCATAAGAGATTTCAGAAGCCCTGACATTTATGTTCGACTCGAAACAAGGTCATTGACACCATGTTTAAAGCCTAAAGGTCCAACAGAAGAGGCTAGGCTAGCGGACGTTAGCAAATTCCGGCGGTCCCTGAAAGCACCAAGTTGGAAGATACCAATGGACGGCTGTTCCTTAAAACTTGGTATAAATGGTGTTTATCTTTGAATTGGATTTGGCTGCTACGCTGTTTACCACTGAAACTCCAGAAGTGTTTTGTGGACTCAAACACATCACCCACCTTTCCCATCTGCATAGGGGTGAGTAGATAATGGAAGTTGGGTTTAAAATGAGAAATCACAATATAGTAAAACAAGTTTTAGAGTAACTTTTTATGTACAGTGCTTTTTCTCTATCTCAGTGGCTCCCAGCCTGGCTTTTGAATACTTTGAAGAAACAAATGGCTATTTGCAAATTCTTATCACCAGATGCTAATGTCCGTTCTACCAACAATGACTTTTTCTTGATTTCTTCTTATAATAATCCTCAAGAAGTAAAATATCCTGTAAACCAGAATGACAGACAAACTAAGTAAAACTTCACTCTGTTATTTTCTGCTTTACTCTTTAATTGTTCGTCCCTTCACATTTATCTTGTGACACCTTACCCCCCCCCACCCCGACCCATATGTTGGAAAGCACTCTTCTTCACCTCTTTTATTAACTCCATGCTTTTTAGCTAAGAGACGCCAGTGTGTTATTTATTATACTTTACTTAACTTTTCTTATGTATTTCACTGTATCACTTCAACAACCGCAGTTTGTGTCAGTGTCAGTAGTTTCTAACACGCCATATGTTGCAGTTTTGAATGAAACTTTTTGCTTTTGTTGCATATTGATCAGAAAACTTTTCAGATATTTTCTCAGTGTCTTTCTTCTTTTTCTTCCATACTTTTTTTTTAACCAAAGAACAAATAAAAACTTTTATATTGAACGTCTTATTTTAGTTGTTTCTTTTTTTCTACAGAACCTCTACAGAAAAGTGAACGCACTGGAGCAATGGTACCTCAAAGCTCAGTTAAAAGTACTTGGTAACATTGACACTGTAAAGAAAAAGTTTAATTTCAAGATTTATTTCTAGCCAACGCTCCAGTGGCTGAACATCAAAACACTTCACCCCCTCTCCCAACAGCCCAGTTGAGTTAATTAGTGCCTGCGGGTTTTTGCCTTCCCTGCCTGTACATAATAGTCAGTTTGCCACCAGTGCTTCTCCTTATTCACTGTGTTTACTCAGACGATCCCTTAATGTCTACTGACCTGTGGGGCATGACTCTGCAGTACTGACTGTGCATCACTGCCATCATATTTCTGTCCAAAGAAGATTTTGTCAGTGAATTAGAAAATAGAAAAAAAAATGTTACTCAGATTATTTTATTAAAAACAAATTAAACAGCGGTTAATGTTTCCCTTGTTCACCATCTTAGTTTAGCATGTTAGCCATTTGCTAATTTGCACTGAAAGATATGTTAGAGTTGAGGATCGGAGAACTGTTCAACATTTCACAGGTATATGATGAATAGATATCCAGATACGATTGCTGCCATCTTGCCCACTTGGTGCCAGAGTCTGTGCAATAACAATCAGGGGATGGAGCTGCGGTATCGAGGTACCACTGACACACACACTCGACCAATCGTGAGTCAGTCCCAGCTGTTAATCATGGTGTTTCAGTGTTATAAGAACTACCTTAAATGATTGAAACCATCAAAATGTATTTAACGGGTACTTTCACATTTTAATTTGGTCCATGTCCCCTCCACTAACATGGAGGATGCCAGGTTTATGACCTGTACTGCAGTCGACCACAAGGGGGCGATCCAGGTGATTTGGCTTCACTTTTGCAGAGGCGTCATGTTGTCAATCTTTATTTACAGTCTATGGATTTTACAAACAGACTGAATTGCCTCAAATAAAAGCTAAGCTGCTAGAATTGCTACAAAAAATAAGCATGTCTGGTGTGTGTTTGCTCAAATTATGTAATGCACAGTAAGTGTTGTTGGTTGGTTGTGTGTATGTGTGTGTGTGTGTGTGCGCACATCAACGTGTAGTCTGTGTGACTCAGACTAATCCCTTCAGATGTCTCTGTCCTCCCCACCTCTATATTTACCTCACCCCTCTCTGAGATTAACCCTGGTGTTTTCTGCAAGTGCCTCGGCAGACCAATTGCCACTTCTCTACAGTTGGACCTGCTGGGGTTTACTAGAACCGGGCTCCACTCACACTATCGACTTTCTCAGTTCATTTCCTTGACGCTCCACATCCTGGCTGTCAAACCACCTTGATAACAGGATGCAAAGGAATCATTATCACACTCTGAGGGCTAGAAGAGCAACATCAGCAATTAGCGAGACACATTAGTGCAGGAGAAGTTCGGAGGGCTCACTCGAAGCTCACATAAAACACATCTTCTCAAATCTCTTTCATTTGTTTTCGTTCTTCCATTTGACCTACATGTCTGTCCTCGCCTCGCAATCCAATTTGTCCTCTTCATCCTTCCTTCGCTCCCTCCCTCCTCCTCCTCATTAAGTAATAAGATTGTTGCTGTTGAGCTGCAGTTTTAAGGCCTGCAGACACACACACACACACACACAGGAGCAGCAACCTTTGCCCCTGAGCTCAGCCACACCTCCAGCGATCTATAATCTCCCTCAGTGGTTGACAGAGAGCAGTGTGAAGGCAACACGGAGACCGTGGTGAAGAGGCATTGAGAGGTGTCACTTCAATAACACATTTTACTCAAAGGAAGACGGCAGAAGAAAAAGAAAGAATGCAATGGCCTGAAAGAGAGAAGAAGCTCTGGATATATTTCTTTACCTGTGGGAGTTGAGGAGTTTCAAGGTGAGCTCAATTATTTGTGGTGTACTCAGCTGCCACAGCGCCGACACAGATTGATGGGCTGTTAAATTAGCCACTAACAAAACAAGGCAGCGTTGGTCGTAAATACATTTGGGGCGATGGATCTGCTTCAAAAAGTGAAGCGGATGATTGTGAAATAACGTCTCCAAATGTAGGATTTAATCACTGACCTTTCCAAGTCTTACAGTAAATCCTCCTCTCTCTTTTTTTTTCTCCAGTTAAGGTCCAAGCGCTGCTCAATTTCAAACATATTTCTCCTACATCAGCCTTGGAAGTTTCAGTCCAGAGCTGCGGTCTCAAATAGATCTGGCACAGCTCAGAGCCAGAGAGCCAAAACTAATTTGTGAGGTTATCGCTGTCAATTCTCGGCCGGCAGCGACTGCAGCGACAGTGAAATACAGGCTGCCCGAGACAGATAAAGCACATTTCTCAGCTGTCGAGGCCTGAACTTTATTTCTAAAGCTGAAATTTATTTTAGATGCAGTTTTTTTTGTCCGAACCATAAATCTTCTCTCTGAAAACACAGTCTCATAAAAGCCTTATTCATCCCGGTTAGCCGGTTGCTGCTGGGCTGCGGTGTTGTTGTTAGATTATGATTATTTTTGTATAGAAAAAAAAGAACTGGTGTATTCTATAAACTGGATGTCCTTCAGTCGGCTGCAGCATCGATGAGTTAGTGAGCAGCATCAGTGAATGGGAACATCAGGCCAAAATGTTTCGACTGAGATATAGAGATGGTTGCATTTTTGGAGCTATTTCTTTATGAATAATAATAATAATGATTAAAAAAATATTATAATTATAATAATTACACATTTCATTTGTATAGTGCTTTTAACAATGCTCAGTGGCATTTAAATAGGATTTAAAAGAGCAGATGAAAGAAAAAAAACTATAAACATAACATTCACATTATGATCACACATTGAAATATAAGATAAACGTCATTTTTAAGTAGTGTTTAGAAGGTGGAGAGTTCGGTGCAGACTCTGATTTGTGTGGGTACAGAGTTCTAGAGGGAGGAGGCAACTATGGAAATGGGGCTGTAGCTGCTAAGATGCCAATAATTCTTATCATTTAAATCAAATTCATGACAGTGGAGGGGTTTTGTTTGCTTGTGCTGCCTGGCCACTGTCAGACACATCTGACACAGTCCTGATGCAGCAGATTAGCTGTGCGTTGAATTAGAATAGATTTTTTAGGAGGGTTTCCAATATTAACAGTAACATAGAGCACCAGACCAAAAAGGCTGTATTTTGGTGTCCTCCCTGTAGCTGTACGTTTCAAGTTTTCTTGTGACTACAGATATGGGTGGCTGCGGTCTGAAGTATGATGTGTTGCATCTGTAACAGAACCTCTCAGACATTTCTTATCTTTATTCTGGGCCAAATATAAAGTCAATACTTGAGTCCATCTCCCAAGGGTGAAAATACGTATCAGTAACAGTGTACGAGCATCTGAGACTTTTCCTCTGGGCGTAGACATGGACACAGGCAATGAACAGCACTCGTCACGATCAACATTACCCTGCTGTACTGTAGCACATGTGTATTTCCACATTTTAACACCTCTTCTCTCAACAAAGGGCTTTCACCGTTCCCCGCTGCTTTCCTGTAATCATGGTGGACCTGTTCCTGAACCGAGCTCTGGTCGAGAACAACTGGGACCAGGATGAACTCAACACTGAGCGGGAAATCATCGGGATCCTGGAAAACCGCATCGTGCTGCTGTTCTTTGCCTCCTCCGAGTGTAAAAAGTGCCAGGAGTTTGTGCCTCTTCTGAATGACTTTTTCAAGAGGCTGAAGGATCCGGCCTACATCGAATACCCCAAACTGCTTGCTCTCATCTTCGTCAGGTCTCTGTCTTTCCTTCTCTTTTTCTTATCTCTTTGATGCAGGGATGTAATTGCACTGTTTCGTAATTCATAAGATTTTCTCTTCCAATGTCCTTTCTCTCTGCAGCATGGACCGATCAGAGGAGCAGCAGGAGAGGCTCCTCAAAGAGATGCACAAGAAGGTTCTGTTTCTGGCGTATGAGGATCCGTACAGGAAGTAGGTGGATGCTTATTTACATGTATTTCCTCGGTTGATGTAAAAAGGTCAGTTGCCTAGCCAAGAAGGAACGATCAATGGTTCACATCTGAAATGCATGCACTTTCTTTGTCTGTGTTTCAGGGAGCTGCAGGCCATGTTCAAGGTAAAGGAGGTTCCAACAGCCGTGGTCCTTCGCCCCGACGGCTCTGTCCTCTCTCCGAACGCCGTGCAGGACATCTGTCGTTTCGGCTCCGACTGCTTCAGTAACTGGCAGGAGTCGGCGGAGCTCGTCGAGAGAAGCTTCATGCTCAACGAGGAGTTTGACAACCTTAATATGCGTAGTGCCACCGAACCCGTGAGGAGACTGAAGTACAAGACAGAGGACGACAAGAGGAAAAAGAAATGGTGGAAGTTGTGGGGCAAGGACAAATATAAAGAGGGAGATGAGAAGGATGAAGCGTGGGGTGACGAGAGAAAAGAGGGAAATAAAGGACCATGGAGGAGAAGATGAGAGAGGGTGAAAGCAAAGATAGCAAGAGGAGAAACCTTTTGCGTTGATCCTCTCCAGTAATTGACGTACAGCACTTCAGGTCCTGCTTCCTGTGTAATTCATTTTTAGCCACTGATAATGCAGCTAATTCAAGAAGTATTTCCTCTGCCTGCAGTAGCACGTACAGCAGGGTTTTAAAAAAAGCCCACTGAGCTCCTCTGTCATGTAATGGCATGTAGAAGCATAACATACTGTCACACTGTGGTTGTACAGAGCACACATTACGCTGAAAGGGAAAAGATCCAGTTGCTCGATCTTAAGAAATAAGCCATGTTGCTGTTTCTACTGCTTCATATTGTATTCTTCATATTCTGATGATTCTTCGGACCTTCTCCACAGACACAAGGATTTGTCAATGTCTTAATCCCAAACCCAGAATGGCACTCAGTATTGCGCTTTCCTCCATGAAGGCACCAAATGTCACACACTCATTTATATCAGTTCCCAAAGATTCAAGAATCCATAAATCATTTTCAGGGGAAAGGGTGAAAATGATAAAATACACCCTATCTCACAAGAAAGTTAAATAATTATTTGATCTGATCCAGATCCAGATCCACACCAACATTTTATGAAAACAAACCAACAAACAAACAAACCAACATAGTGGTGAAAAGACAACCTTTTTGGAGGAGGTAATCAAACTGGATCAAAGTACGGAGGTGGGATATGCCTGCTCCAAGTGGACTAAATAAGAACTTCTCTTTTTGCGATCTCATTAACTCCATAAATAAGAACTGATTATTTTTATGAAATTAATAATTGATCAGAATCCTTCGATAACAACTCATTAATTTAGCAGATTTTAAATCAGATTTTTTTTCTGAAGTGAGTGAAACATGCCTGGAACATACAAGCACTGATTGTTGTCGAGAGAAAGCAATCACATTGACCAACTCAACTGTGCAGCTCTACAGATTTATTTTAGCTATTACTTTATTTTATTGTTTTCCTTCATCTCATATAACTCCATCTCCAGATATGTCAGGCAACTGCTTCGAAAACAACCGTTTAAGTACAGATGACGATACACAGCTCTGGGCCCCTGCAGCTCTTCTGGATGTGTAAACTGAGAACTGTTTGCCAACACTTGGTCATAATATGTAACGACTGTGTGTTTTTCTGCTTCTCTTCTGTTTTAGCATTTTTAAGCCCACAAGTGAGGGAAAAACACTAAAGTTATTGCAGCTTTAAACTAAATATAGGTGCTGGCGCCTGCTGGTGTTTTAAAAACTCACATTAATATTTTATTAAACACGCTATTACTTTTGCAACTCTTTGTTAATCATGGTTTGTCTCCTGGGATTTTTATTTTGGTACTAAATAGCTAAATAAGTACAAGTTGTATTGTTCTTAAAAAAGGGAAATCAATTCTCTTTGCTGCTAACACAAAATGTGTCTGTATATCACTGTGGTGGCTTTATGGCCAAACTATATACCCAGATATTCCCTGTAGTTCTGCTCCTCTATTACCTACTGAATAATAAAGGTCTCACTATGGCTTACTTCATTAGCCCTTTTCTTTTTTTTAAACGTGTCTCTTATTCTGTTATCTCTATGGATTTCATTCACACATATATGCTTGATTAGTCACTGCCCTCTCACACACACACACACACACACACACAGACACAGACTGTGATCACTTCATATCCCTTGTCCCTCCGTCACCTTGTCTTTCAAACCCCTCCCGACCAGACAGAGGAGAGGGAGGTGGAGGGCGTGAGCGACACACAGGACGGAGGAGGGAGTGAAGAGCCACTGGCATCAAGGTGAAGGAGAGTGAGAGTGAGTCGATGAGTGAGTATGATTCACACTGACAGGCGGTGAAATGACTCGATTGCACCACAAGAAGAGATGAGAAGAATAGAAACTTGAATGCTTTAATTTAATACTATAATTTAATGCTGGTCTCGTTTTTGCATTGGCTGCCTCGAGGAGGAGATAATATTTGTTTGAGGTCAGCAGCTGTGAGGATTATCCGATTGAACAGTGGGAAAGATTATATGTGATTAACAGATGTAAATATGACTGAGTGGAAACATGCTGTCTTTATGCACTGACATGTTTGCACGGAAAAGCCTCCGAACTGTATCTAGGCATTTTACTTTTTTAACTTAATGAACCAATGAACACAAAGATGTTTATTTTCTGTTTGAATCTTCCCCTAAAGCCTCCCGAGCCTCAGTCCTCATCTCTGTTGACCCTTCATCATGGTGGACCTGTTCATCGATCGGGTCCTGCTGAAGAACAACAAGGAACGTGATGAGCTGAACACAGAGCGTGAGATCGTCATGGGCCTGCAGAACCGCATCCTGATGCTCTTCTTCGCCTCGGCTGCTTGTGACGGCTGCCAGCAGTTTGCTCTCACGCTCAGCCACTTCTTCAAACGGCTGACCGATGAATTCTATGTGGATCGCTCTGCTCAGCTGGTTCTCCTATACATCAGGTACATCACACACACACATTAGAATAAATTAATGATAAAGTCTTGTAAGTTGTTTCTGGACAGTTTTTATCATATTCGGTGAAATGCTCTTCATATCCTGACATTAAAAACAAAGTCGTCTGTGGCCCTCGCAGGACTTTAATAAAAACGACGAGTCTTCAGCCGGAGACACCACTAAAATAGAGACAATAGTCACAAGTTAGGAATCGAGTCTTGTAAAGGTTGGCCTCTAGCGGTCGTCAGGCAGTGCACATTCATGTGTTTTGTGGGGACCCTACCTTTAACAAGAAGGATGATGGGAGGGGCTGGGATGTATCGGTTGCCCGGTAGGCTGCACTTGCCATCTTTTCCAGGATTACCAACCCTAGCTTTAATGCTCTTCACTCCCAAAACCTTATATTGTTCACTTTATATTTATCATTTTAAAATAACCTCGAAATAAAATGAAATCCTTTGTGTGTGTGTGTGTGTGTGTGTGTGTGTGTGTGTGTGTTTGTGTGTGTGTGTTTATGTACAATTATGTTGGCAATATCATACATTTATACAGTAGGGTGTGTTTGTGAAACCCTAATCTTAATTTGTTGTCTCAAATTATGCCAGAATATCCTCACTTGTGATATGTTGTTCCATCCTTCTCAGTCGAGCCTTCTCATCTGTTCATAACCTTGTCAGAACAAAATGTCCTCATAAGAGCAGAACAAACATAAAGCCATTGACCTTTAAAGAGATTTTTTAAATGAATTTGTAAAACCCATCCAGATCTCCCAGCAAAGTGATTATTCTGTCATCCTTCAGTTTGGACGATTCTGAGGAGATGCAAGAGAGCTTCCTCAAAGAGCTGCCCAAGAAGTGCCTGTTCCTGGCCTATGAGGACCCCTACAGGAGGTGTGTGAGACTGGCCTGTCAGTTGTGTGCACAACCTGCTGATGGATGATTGTAATGCAAATATACCATGCTGCTTTAATCCATTAGCTCTTTTGCGACGTGTATGCCAGAATATGTGTGTGTGTCCACAGGGAACTGGAGGCCATGTTTAATGTGGAGGAGCTGCCCACAGTGGTGGTGCTGCGGCCTGACTGCTCCATCCTCACCTCCAACGCAGTGGAGGAGATCCTGGGCCTCGGCCTGCACTGCTACCGCAACTGGCAGGAGGCAGCGGAGCTCATCGACAGGAACTTCATGATGAGTGAAGACTTCGAGGGGAAGTCCATGCGCAGCTTTAGCGACCCGTTGAGGAGACTCAAATACAAGGTGGAAGATGAGAAGAAGAAAAAGAAGAAGAGGAAGAAGGGCAGAGGTTGGGGTGAAGGCGGAGAGGCGGGGGTGGATGGAGAAGAGGAAGGAGGAGGAAGAGGAGGGGGTCATGGTGATGGAGAAGAAGAGCAAGAGGGCGAGACGTTGCAACAGTTGCCATGATTAGCAAAAGCTATGTAACTATAATGTTCGTGGTGCTGCTAATGTAACACAACTAACCCTTGTCACAAAGGAAAATCAGACATTCATTAAAAAAAGATAAACTGATGTTCATTGTGATTGGTTCGACAGCTAGCACACCTCACATATGAATGGCCGTGGACACACTGACTACCAATAAAAAGTAATGTACCACACTGATGGTGCAATAAATGCTGCTACCTCAGCTCGAATCCAGAAGGTCTTTGAATTCTGCCCAGAACACGTTCAGGCCAAGGCTATGTCCGGGCCAAGTCGAACCATTACGACTTGTTTTATTACACACAGGAGTCTATTGCGACCATTTCTCCATTTTCCAAGACACGGTTCTGATTTGTGTTTTTTATAAAAGTTGATATATTTCTTAATTTTTTCACATGATTCTTTGTGGCATCCAATCAAAACACACCAAACACAATCTGAAATCAAGGAATTAATCATCACCATTAAGATCTTTTTGTTTTATTTGGTGTTTGTTGTTGAAAGTCAAGCTGCACTTTACAGACTGCAAACAAGAAGCAATCAGAGCTATTCAAGGAGATGCAAGTGAAATGATGGAAAAACTAACTTTTATACATAATCAGTGATTTCTTTGAACTAACTGTGACTCATCGTCTTTTGCACCAAACACCGTGTCTAAGCCTTTGCAATTCTGCAGACAGAAACTGTACTGATGATGCTTTTATATGTGATCAGTCAGAATATTCATATGCAACATATCCACTAGCAACGACCACGCCCTAGCAATGAGTCTTTCAAAGGTTTCCATGGACGTTTTAAATGTTGGGTTCAGAGGAAAAAAGACGTTTAGGGAAGTGGTTGATGTGAAGATGCGTCTCGTAGTCGGGTTTGGGAGGAGGCACTGGTGACCGGGCGGAGGAGGACTCAGTGAAGGAGGGGTTCAGTCTCAGGCATCATTCCACCCCAGCTTATTATGGATGTGCGTAGGTATGAGGGAAGGAGGATGAATTGATGTGGGCATGGGGACGAGGGAAAGAGGATGAAGGGAAGAGAGTATTGATGAGGGAAGGAAGATGAATGGTAAGGATGAGCAGAGGAAAGGATGAGGTAGGATGATAAATGGATATGGGTAGGGGTGAGGGAAGGAGGATGAGGGAAGGAGGACGAATGGATGTGGGTATGGAGGAGAGAAAGAGGATGAGAATTCTGATTAGGGATGGAGGGTGAAGGGATGAGAGAAGGGATGAATGGATGGATGGCTTATATGTCGGCTTGACCGGGGATTAGAGCTGAGTGCTCCTGAACCTAAAGTTACCTTAATTTTCCTTATAGAGTGCAAGAGGGAAGGTTGTGATCTGAACCTGAAGAACACTATATGCTACACACCACTACAACCATCAGTGTGCGTCTTTCTATTGCTGGGGTAATGAGTGTAATGGTTCTAGAGCAGATGTGGGTGAGAATGCATCGTGCTGGCAGACGGATGATGAAGCCGGCATGTCCCCGGGTGTGATGGAGGTGTGACCGGCTGATCGGTGGGTTCGGTGAGCTTCATAGATGACAGTGATGGGATGATTGATGCTGAAGCATGCTGTGTCGTATAGGCTGACTGACAAATAGGCCACATTTTCTGCCAGAGCTGCTCCAGACAAAGCTCGAAAGGATATTATTACAAATGCCCGTGCTTGCTGGATGTGCTGCCCTTGCAGGTGGCCCAATAAACTCCCATTCTCCCCTGCTCCTGTGATGGAAGACCTGAGAGTGTTCAACCTAAATCCGAGCAGGTCAAATGTGTGAAAAGAGACAAAGGGCTAAATGAACAGGAGCTGCTGTTTTCCCCCCTGCTCCTTCTCTTTTGCCAACACAGCAGCTTGTTGTTGCTCACTAAGAAAAACCTTGATAATATAGTCAAAGCCCTCCCTCCCTCCCCTCTCTCTCTCTCTATTTCTCTGCATGTCTCTGCACACGCGCATACACAAACACACACGTGCACACACAAAGGCGCACACGCGTTTGCGCGCTCTCGAATGCAGAACGCGCAACAAGCTGGAGAGAGAGAGAGAGAGAGAGAGAGAGAGAGAGAGAGGAGAGAGAGAGAGAGAGAGAGAGAGAGGCAATAGAAGAGGAGAAGAGGAGAAGGACGGATGCAAGGCGAGGCCAGGAGCAGGAAACCTTATCTCTCTCTCTGCTCGTCCAGCTGCCCCCGTTTTTTTAAACCTCAGCATCATTTTATAACACGATCCCTGCCTCCTCTTCTTTCTCTTTTTTATTTTTGTATTTTTAAATCTGCCTCTGCGTCCCGATGTGCTGCTGCTCTTCATCACGATTCCTCCAGGATATGCAAAGCGGCTGGTATCACGTCGACGGTATTTCCCATGACATGCAAGGATGTAATTGAGCGACGTCGGAGGCGCATCTGATCAACGATGACAACCGGACTGTAGGGATCGACGGGAGCGTTACAGGCAGAGGAGGGTCCGTGCGTAAAATCTGCGTCTAATTATTGTTTTCGCCCAGCGATCGCGCTATTTCCCCCCCACCCTCCCTCCATCCATCCATCCGTCCGTCCATCGGGAGCTTTAGAAGGCCGATCGCCCCGCATCCTCTCTGGGCATGAAAACCCGTGGGAATTATGATACCAACGTGACGCGCGGTCACACAGCACTCAGCGGGGAAGACGACGCGCCTCGGCAGGACGGAGGGAGGGTGTGAGGTCCAGCAGAGCGGAGCCCCGCACCGTGCGCCCAGCACAGGAGGAGGAGGAGGAGGAGGAGGACGCCCAGTCGTTGTTGGACACATCGCGCTAATGACTGCTCTATAGCCCAGCAGGTATCACCCACCATCAATACCCCCACTCCCCCCCCACCCACACCCCCCTCCGTTAATATCTCATATATAGTATTAGTATTATTTTCATGCGTCGGGCAGAGAGACAGCGCGGGGAGTACAGTGCGTGAGGGCGCGGAGAGACGGAATGCGGGAGACGCAGTGAGCGAAGAGGAGGAGGAGGAGGTGGTGGAGGAGGAGGAGGAGGAGGAGGGAAACCGGAGGATTGACGGTAAGATATGGATATAGGCTATGAGGATGCACCCCGCCCATACTCTCTATCTCCCTCTCCCCTCGCACGCACACGCGCACATACATGATCAGTCGGTACGGCGAAGGTGCCCATGCTCCTCTGCTGCCGCTGCTGCT
Source organism: Pseudopleuronectes americanus (assembly GCA_038501795.1). NCBI lineage: Eukaryota > Metazoa > Chordata > Actinopteri > Pleuronectiformes > Pleuronectidae > Pseudopleuronectes > Pseudopleuronectes americanus. The sequence continues at coordinate 15,900,222 of CM076721.1, forward strand.
GTCAAGGCCCATTTGATCACTGGGGGACAGGGGTCTGATGTGCTGCTGTGCCGGGCCTCACTCACTGCTGGCCAGTAAAGATGGGTCAGTAGTACGGGAGTGCTGTGAAATATTCATGGGCACGTGATTGGGCCTCCTCTGGGCCTCCTCCTTAGGAGTGCAGTTGAGAAAGTGGCATATCATGATTCTCAGGGTCCCATGTTGCATGGTCCAAGGGGTCTGCCATCGGTGGGATGGATTCTGAGACCCTCGGTGCAGTTGTCTGGTGGCTGATGCAATGAGAGAGTGGTGTACACATTTGCACACTTCAAGGGCTGTGTAGAAATGCAGTCTGGTTTGCAGGTTTGCCCGGATGGGAACATGAGGAGAGGAGAGAAAGAGAGAGGAAGACTAGCGTACACGGAGTGAGAGCCCGTTATCAATATTTCAGAGAGGGGAAGAGAGGACTGGGTCAGTGGAGGAGGCAGGAGTGACCATGAAGGAGGGGGCAGACAGACAGACATGCAGCGATGGAAGGACGACGAGGGAAAGAGGAGAAAGGATGAGGGAAACGAGAGATGAGAATGGAAGGAATAGCTTGTTGGCTCCTACTCCTCTGTCAGGTGGGATTTCTTATACACTTGTAACCTTGAGTGTCAAGGTTTTGTTTCTGTTGAATTTCGAATTTTTGTGATTTTAGCAACAGATTGAATATTTTGCATATGAGAGAGAACATGATGAATAATTTGAAAAGATTTATAGCCTAAAGAGAAAGGTTTGGGAAATTACATCGTAATAAGGTGACTCACCTAGTGTGTGTGTGTGTGTGTGTGTGTGTGTGTGTGTGTGTGTGTGTGTGTGTGTGTGTGTGTGTGTGTGTGTGCGGCTGCACTGTGCATGTTAGATCGAAAAGGAGGAGAAAAAAAACATAACAAGGTTTGCTTCCATGTAGGGATCATTTACATCAACCACCGAGGAGAAAAAAGAAATTGATTTGCTTAAAGCACTCAGACACAAACACACACAAACACACACACACACACAAGGATGGATTTTATGTCTTTTGACTTGTAAAACGCACCATATCTATTGTGTGTGTGTTCGAACAGGTATCCATCATGTCTCTTTGCAGTCAGACACATTGAGACAGTCGTCTTGCTTACACACTGAGCATCAATGCAGACCCGTTCCAAGCTGGGGGCGGATATATCAGTGTAATATCAATGCCATGACCCGAGACTAGATGGTTTATAGAGTCATATTGTAGCCCTGTGTCAAATGACTACTTTTATTATAGAGCCAACTGCAAATTATTGTCATGATCAAGTAATAACTATTTTTGAGTATTATATTATATTTTTTAATTCAAATGAAAGCTGTAATGTTGCTGCACATCATCTAGTTGTGTCACCCGGGGACTGATTGGCAGCATCACAGTTCAGTCATGCAAATTCCTGTTGTAGTGGAGAGAGAGAGGAATGGAGGTGGCCGCTTTGATTGTCATATCCATATCCTTATTTTTCTTTCTCAAGAGGCACAAATATTTTGTTTTGCATTACATTGTATGACATAAGAATAGCTTTTTGTTGCAATATATATATGTTATAATATATAATAATATGAAATATAATAATATTTATTGTTTTTATTGTAAATCTGCTTGGATATTTAGTTTATCCCGTGAATTGAGTATTTGACAAATCAAGTTGCTGCATCACAGCAATGAATGAAACCTCAAAACTAAGCCTCCTCCAGATCCTCAGGGTCTACCTTCCTGCTCATGCACGTTATTCCTGACCGGAGACAAACACTCCCGTCAGCTCACGGTGTACCTATTGTCTGATGCGGCTGAGGCACGTTCTACCATCTTGCAAACAAAAGCCGGGGGCTGCACTCGGCACTGCTCTGTCTCACCTCGGTCAGCGATCGTAGAAAGAAGCGGGATGACATTTTGACACGCCTCAGGATCGCAATCTTGTTCTTTGTCCGGGTGACATGTCGAAACATCTAATATCATAGTAACGTCTTGTGCTGACACACAAATAAGGTTTTGTGCAAAAGGGCACAGAGGGACAACAACCCGACACGACAGCCGGCAGACAACATTCCACCTCAGTGTTTGTTGAAATGACTGTTCAGCCGAAATGCCCCAGGTTGTAACTTCTCTAAATACGGTTTTTATACCTCACTGAATGTTTGTCAGTTAGAAGGTGATTCTCATGTCGTGCTCTAGCTCTCAAGTCATTAGAAAATGGTGAAAGCCAAGGAAGAGATCACACCCACACACACACACACACACACACACACACACACACACACACACACACACTTTATCGTGCTGGATTCTCAAACTTTCCATCACATCATCCATTCAGGCAGCATCACACCACTCATACATTACTGCAGCTCATTAAAAACCCTTTACAAATAATTAAGCAGCCCCGAGACGTTTGGTTCCTGGTCACTTCACATACTCAAATTGACTGGTTCCAGGAACAACAAGACTTTCACTGCAGCGTTTATCTGCTGTTTTATTGTGAAAACCACGAGCAGAGATAGATCTGATGGCAGCCATTGTGCTACAGCGGATTGCCGGAGGTCACAGTCAGTCCACACTGTCATTCCTGCAGCATCCTCTGTCACTTCTATTACCTGAGTGGGCTACTCTCTAATTATTGGCCAGTGTTGATTTTTGCAAAAACTACTTCTTGTCTTATCTAACGATTCATTTTCTGCTGCTCACACAGGTTATTTGATTGGTTATATCATGATTAGTTATTGTTGTACACAGCTGATTCCCCCGTCATATCTGCAGTAAGCTCCAGTCTATAATCGGAAAGTGTGGCCTGAGGTAAACGGCCTTTTTATGTCAAAATCTAAGTTAATGCATCTATGAGATTCTGACTTATTCTCCCAACAAGTCCTCCAAATCAAGCTGCAAAATATGTTATCTGTCAAAGCTCCAGAATAATAGGCTGCAACTAAATTTTTTTTTCAATAATTAATTGATTGATTGATCATTTTGTCAATACAACATCTGAAAATAGTGGAAAATCACACAGTATAATTCCACAGCCCAGTGTGATGTCCTCAAATGTCTTGTTTTGCCTTTTTGTGCGACATTGTAGATGAGTTGCAGTTGTGATGTGTTTTTAATCATCTCCCACTGAGTCTTGTGAGAAAACATCTGGCTGGAAGCGTTTGTTGATATGTGAGAGATGAGATGTTCTGCCAGAAGCAGAATGTTTTGGCCTGGACAAGTTAACAGACATCACATTGTCTGTTAATGTGGCGGAACTATTAGTTCTGGGAAATATTTGTGACGACAGTTTCTGGGAAAACAGATATTCTGAACCTGTATCTCTGCCAAGAGAGAAGAGCAAAAGAGAGATAGTGTGTGTTTGAGTGTCACACTGTAAAATCTGACAAGTGGCTCCCACTTAAAGATTGTCTAGGGAAGGGATTGCCTTGAAAAAGGTAAGTCAACATAACTATCAGTCAAAATGTATATGTTAACAATATGGAATTTTATTCAGCCTCTAAACTTCTTTATATTTATTAAATTTTGTGAAGCTGTTCCAATTGAAAAATGTCTGGTAACATTAGGGTTAGCAGGTTAAACAAATTGATTTAGTCTGCATAGTTGTGTAAGCACAACAAAGACTGGGAAATCCATATCCAAAATACTATTTTCAAATGAACTGAAAAAAACTTAAACCAAAAAAACATTCTTGTGATGCTTGCGAACAATACGATTCTTTTCAGCAGCTTTTGGGAAAGGACGAAGGGAACCGAGTCGAAGGATACTTGAGCCGTTCCTTTTATAGGTGTGTCCAAATGTTGCTACTCTAAATCCACACTGCTTCCTTCTGAACATAAGATTTCTGTCACTGAGAAGGGCAAAGGTTGGGGATGACTTGATATTGCATATAATATATAATGATATTTACAATACACAAATTGGTGGGATGTATTAGTTTGATTCTGATTAAAATCAGACCACAAAACAGGAGCGATGAACATCTCTTGGAAAGAAACAGCCTTAAGACCCTGCTCCCTTCAAACAGCTGAAATTCCCATCACTAAAATATTCAGACGAGCTGATCAGCTTGACCATGACTTATCTGTAATCATGAAACTATGCAACGCTGGATAGCTCCTGTGCTGCTCTACTGCACATGTGAACTGTTGAGCTCTCATTCAGTCCAGTTTATTCAAGAGAACATAGTTTTATGCCAGTTTTGAGCGAAACAGGTACATTACTCACATTGCATTAGTTGATTCAACTAGACAGTAAAAAACAAGTAAAGACCACTCAGGTAAAAAGCAAAGGTAATACATTTACTTAGGTATTATACATTTACTGAGTATTTGTGAGCAATGTCTCAATCTGTGTACAGCTAAAGGGTTTTATTAAAAGACCATTTCACCTGTTGGTCTTACGGGTTCAGAATGATTTCTTTACTTAAAGTTTATTGTTTCTCCTTCGCCACCAAATCCAGGAATATAAAATTACTATCAGAAATGACAAAGAAAAACATCCAAACATTAAGTGCGAGAAGCTGAAACCAACAAATATTGATACTTTTTTGTTGATCAGCTTATAACTGCAGCTCCTTCTCTGACAAAGTCTGACCACTGGACTCGTCCTGCCTGCATGATATGGAAGAATGACGTGGAACCCTTGAGCTGTGCCTAAAAGCTGGCACATCTCACTCACCATTTGTCAGATCCTTGATACCTGCAGTGGTGTTGAGGATTCTGTCCCCGCTTGGCCAAGTGTTTGCTCAGTAACTCTGTTAGTGTTCAAATCTTTTCTCTGTAAATTGTTTCTTGACCATTAATTAAATACTTTGATATCATTGAATTGATCACTCAGTCTGATGGTTTATTTCCTCACCAGGGAATTAAATACAAATTCCCAACACAGTTATTACAACTAGAAAAATCAGACTTTACTTAAAACTGTGATATCTCTGACTTGATACCATGCCAATGCCTGAATACCATACTAACATGGAACTATTGGATATGTCCTATCAGTGCACAGTATTTTAATCCTCACAGGACCAACGCGCGGCTTGCTTGTTGCTTCTCTCAGCATTGGCAGGTTACTCAGACTTGGCATTGACAAAGTTCCGCTGCTCTGCCTGACGCTGTGTGATGATCAGCTACAAACAACACATTGATAAATGAGTAAACACTCGAGAAATCGTAGAGATTCTCAGACCCTGAGAAAGTGCTTATGAAAGTGTGAGCCTGTGCTGTGCTGAGGGCAGGATTACAATCTGAATAAATATGTGAGGGAACTTAATGTTTAATCAACCTTCCTGCAGCTTTATAATAGACTCAATTCTTCAGGTTAAATAAAATCTGTACAGACATTCATGTAGAGAATAATATATTTTTTGTAAGTCTGTCTGTTTGTGTAGTTTGCAGGATTATGCAAAAACTACAAGATGTCTTATCATGAAATTTGGTGGAAGGATGCGGTGTGGGTCAGCTGCCAATTGGCGGTGACAGCTGGATCCTTCTCAGGCTCTCCTATCCCAGCATTCATTGTGCTCCGGTGACAAACACATTTTTTAAAGACATAATGGCGTAGAGACCAAAACATCTGATTCTTGTCATGTTCAGCTGCAGCTCTGTAAGAGCCGGACAACCTCATGACGGGAAACCTCGGAAAACCTCTATAGACCAGAAAAGACCTAATTCACCTACCATACCTACACCAAGGAGGTTGTGTTGTAGTTTGTTTGCTGGTTTGTTTGCAGGAAACACCACTTAAAAACAACAGAACTGATTTTCATGAACATTAATGGAGGTGTGGGGTATGAGTCATGAGAGAACCCATTAGCTTTTTCTGCAGATACTGATCAGAGGGTGAATTCAGGAGTTATTTGTCTTTAACATTATTGGAAAGGGTTTGATTTCCAAGAGAACAACTTGTGGATCTAGATGTTATATACTACGGATTTTGAGATATAAATATATGAGGACTGACGAGTACCAACTGTGGATGACTTTGAAAACGACCTAAAACCTAAAGCTCTGGATAAACCTGCGAGCAATTTCCAGCCATTTTCTGTGTGTACATTGAAGCCTGCACATGGCAGCAATAACACAAACGCAGCACAGGTCCTCATGCTTTGAACCTGGCCCTGAATGCCACCTGTGTTTCCTGCCTGCAACAAGCAAATGATTGACAGAGGGCGACACCTCCTTCCCCCAGAGGCTGGCAACGACCAGACAAACACACAGGCTCTAAAACCCTGCAAGTGGCTCTGACTGGGGCGTGTAGGCCTCAGTCCTCTGGGAGCTGCAGAGGTCATCCGTCTGAAGCACGGGCTCCGAGTCGCAGACGGCTGGGGGAGTGTTTTTTAAAATCTTTTCTTAATCCTTAAACGCTGTCAGCAGTAGCGAGACAAGAAAATTCTCCCCACTGTTATTATCAGAGAAGTAATTCAGCCATTAAAAGCTTGAGCTGTCAGAAGTCTAATCTCTCGTCCTCGCCGTCATTTCTTGATGCTTCTCCCCATCACACACTTGCTCTCTCTCTCTCTATCACACGCACACACACACACATTCATTCTTCCATTAGCAGCACAACAGTATAAGGCTGTTTTGTCACTTTGTGCTTCACAGCGATCCACCCTCAGGCACTGATAGCTCTCTGACCAAAGGAGGGGGAGGTGACTCCCCCTCTCTTTGTTGATTTCATGGCCTCCACCTCTCACAGTGTGAATCTTTGTACCTGCCCTGATTTCACATCAGTCTGAATGGTTTCCAGCACACTGACTTTTATTGACGTTCATTTGCCTCTCAGCGGTGTGAATGTCAATTTTCGTTCTTATTTATTGCTTCAATCTTTTCGAGCAGCCAAACCACACAGGATTTATTTGGCAGACTCCTGATTGACCTCTGTCATTAGGGGATCATTTTCACAGTCTTGTTATAAGATTGATTTTTAACAGTAAAAATTGTGAAAATGCCAATTACTGCTACTAAATTAAAGTCTTTAAATGTTTGCTTTATCCAGCCAACCCTTCAAAACCCAAATATCTCGATTTTACAATAATAATAATAAGAGTTGGGACAAACAGATAGTTTGCCAGCTTCCCTCATAAATGAATGAACCCCCTGGAGCTCATTGGCATGTGTCATGACACAACCTCATGCTGTGAAGTCAAATGCTGATCAAACCCAGAGGAACTTCATCTCAAATTCAAGTGGTCAAACATAGTCAAATACTCACTGAAAATTGGATACAAATTAAGTTTAATTTTAAAATCATTGAAACTATTGACATTTAGATGAATGATGTAATTGTAAATTAGTCTCACAGTTGACTCATTTTAAACATCATTCAGTTTCACTGAAGAGGTGAAACACATAGCAACAGCTCAGATCTAGAACGGCCCCCACCTCCACCATCCCCTTATACAACTACTTTTAAATTCACTGGATCCAGATATCTAACATATTGCAGACACTCATAAATATCAATCCCCTAAACATACAAGTTTTTTTTTCAATCAAGACCCATTCATTATTCTCTGCGAAATCAACATTTTCTTTAAAAAACGTGCAACCTCGTGGAAGTGAAAACACACTGATCCAGATCAACACCAATATGACATTTTTTACCCATCCTACATCCTTTCACCAAGTTTCATGGTAAATCCATTCAGGCATTTTTCTGTAATCTCACTAATTAACAAATGCAGATGAAAACATAACCTCCGGGTCAATAAAGTGATGTAAATAACCTCAAACATACACTAGCAGAGTAACAAAAAAAAAGCACTCTCTTAATGCAGTAGTTTTATAACCAGCATAGTTTTGCATGATTTATCTGTTGTTAGTTTGCCTCGATTAAGACTGCTAGGTACATTCATATACATCATTCAGGATGGTAAACGTACACACAGTGAATACAATGTCTCTGTGTGTACTTTGTGTGTACAGTACAGTACATTAATGCCTGTGCGTACGTGTGGGTAATTTATTTCACTCCAGGCCCACTCCTCACACACTCTCACTTAGAGGCTGCTGCTTCTCCAAGTAGGCCGGCCGGTGGCCTGGGGCTGGATTTTGGTTGCAGGCAGAGAGCGCAGTGCTTTGAACAGGGGGACCGGGTGTGTGGCTTTGTCAGGGCCCATCAGTGTCCTTGCTCTACTTACTCTGCATCAACACTTAAGGGTGTGTGTGTGTTAGTGTGTGTGTGTGTGTGTTTGTGTCAGAGAGAGAGAGAGAGAGAGAGAGAGAGAGAGAGAGAGAGAGAGAGAGAGAGAGAGAGAGAGAGGAGAGAGAGAGAGAGAGAGAGGAGAGAGAGAGAGAGAGAGAGAGAGAAGAGAGAGAGAGAGAGAAGGAGAGAGAGAGCAAGAGAGAGCAAGAGAGAGCAGGAGAGAGCAAAAGAACATGCTGCCATAAGGGTTTTGGATGAGATGAGACGTATTGTGATTGTTTGTGTGTGTGCGCATGTGTATGTATGTGATAAAAAATGGAAAGGTTCTCATCCTGCTGAGTTTCTATTTGTGTGTCTGTGTGTGTGTGTGTGTCTGTGTTTGTGTGCGTGTGTGTGTGTGTGTGTGTCTGTCACTGTGGTCCTTGGGCCTTTTATTACTACAGTCTTGTTGGTTCAGTGGACTTAAAGAAGGCAGAGATGTCTCTTATCTTTTTTCGCCGTGTGCATGTGTGTGTGTGTGTGTGTGTGTGTGTGTGTGTGTGTGTGTGTGTGTGTGTGTGTGTGTGTGTGTGTGTGTGTGTGTGTGTGTTTGTGTCTGTGTGTTTGTGTGTGTGCGTGTGTGTGTGCTGGTCTCCATGCAGGCACAAGTCTTGAATGCTTGTTGGACATTTGTTGAGGACTGACCTAAATCTGTCTGCCGTCATTACCTAACAAGAAGACGGAGAGAGAAGCAAGTTACAAATAAACACACGCAAGGACACATATGTACATACACACACACACACACACACATACACACACAAATACACACACACTTTGGAGACCATGATGCTGGATTTTGTGCAGCAGCAGATTGGAAAAGGCTAAAGAGAATAAATGTGATGCCGTGCGTGCTGCAGCTCCATCCTCCCGTATGTCCGGGGCCAAGAGTTCAGTCTATATTCAGGACTCATATTACTGTTGTTCTCTTGTAGCTCGTCCGGCTGCGTCCCGTATGTTCCCTCGTAAAACTCCCCAGCACAGCATCGCCCTCTGATCACCTGCGCCTTCAGTCAGCTGTTTATCCCGTTACCCCTGCCCTGCTGGGGGAGAGAGATCTCCGCCACATCATTTATTTAGGATTAGTGAAAAGTGGCCTAAGCCGAGCCCGGCCCTCTGCCTCAGTGTGTGTGTGTATATGAGTGGAGAGATAGATTAAGGCTCGTTTATGGGTCAGTGGTCACTGTTGCTCCTGGCTAATTATGGACTTAAAACACGTACTCATACGCTCGCGCTTTCACACACAAACACACACTCAGACAAACACAGCCTGCATATCTCTTCACTCTCGTTCTCTCTCCCTACCTCGCACGGGCTGCACTGTGCTATCGCCATGGTAACAGCAGATTGAGGGACTTTTCACAGCACTGATTGCCCAATTGTTATGTCTATTTCTCTCTCTCTCTCTCTCTCTCTCTCTCTCTCTCTCTCTCTCTCTCTCTCTCTCTCTCGCTCTCTCTTACTCCTCTCTGTCTGATTCTCTATTATTCTGCCTCCCCCACTATTTTCTGATGTTCATTCTCTCATTGTCAGTCTGTGTTATTGACCATCCAACACACACCCACACCCACACACACACACACACACACACACACACACACACACACACACACACACACACACACACACACACACACAGAGTTCTTCTTCAATCTCACACTTCCTCTGGTTTCTCTCCAGGCTCTCCTAACACGGCCGGTGGTGTGACGTGCTAACTTCTCCTGCCCGGCATGGCTGCGTCTCTATGGTTCCTGGGGGTGTGTGCGCTCAGCCTGGCTCACGTCGCCCCCTCCAGCCAAGGTAAGCGCAAAAGCACCGAGGTAGTAACCTGGTAAGGTGCTAAAGAATAAGGGAAATTAAAATGCACAAGAACAATTGTTTGTGCAAGTGTGACATAGATTTGTGATTCAGGCTCCATCCACACTACTACGTTTTTGATTGATCAACTCCGCTACGTCACTCTGGAGTGTAAGCGCCGCTAAAACGGAGAAGTTTGGAACAGAGATTGTTAAAAAATGACTAGATACCCACAAACGATGGCTGATTGGGTCTTTTCATTCGGGGTGTAGCCTTCGGTGATTCGTCAGTCTCCTATCCCTTCTCGGAAAAAATAACTGGCATTATCCTCGGCTACCAGGGTAGAACACAACATCAATTACAAGCATTGCTGACCTGTTAACAGCTGTTCAGCAGTTACATGATGCATTTTACAATTACACAACTGCTTACATGAACTTTAACCCGCAATATGCACTGCGCATTAGCTAATGTGCAGCCGTTCGCTCAGGTGTGTTAGGTCGGATTAAAACTCATACAGAGCCTAAATGCTCATTTAGACAGAGCTTGTTATAGAAAACGTAGTAGCATGGACGTAGCCTTATGTTAAGTGTTCTGCTCACAGCCACCGTAGAACTTCCCTGTCATCTTGGCAAAGTTTGGGAAATGCTGTGTCATGTGCAGCTTGCCAAAGGTATGAATTCAGGAGTAATCAGGTCATTGAGCACCTCAGACAGTGACAGTGTACGGATCACCCCAACATTTCAGCTGCGTTTCATCCCGATGCAGTAAACACATTCTGATGATATACTATACTTCAGGGCATGTGAACAACTGGATTAAGGTAATAGTAATCCGATTTTCACAGACTAACACATGTGGATGCCTGAGATTCTGCTTGCAAAGGGTCGAATTTTTTTTCTCATACGTGTCAAAAGGTGTTTACTGAGCACCTGACATTCAGTAGTAAAAGCTTAACCCTCCACACTGACTGGAAACACAAGATGCTGTGATGCACTGATGCATCACCTCACGTGCAGGTGTCACACTGGATGCACAGTGTGATTGAAATCATCAATCACACTGTGCATCCAGCAATGCTTCCAGTTAGGGCTTTCACATGTTTTAATGAGAAATAAAATCACACATGCTAATGCTTTCATCAAATGAATGTGTGAAAAGCACATCAGAGTAAGATGTTTTCGTGACATGTAATTGCGGTATTATCAACACACCAGCTCATGGTGTTACATGGCTAATTATTAGGTATAAAACAGATGTTTCAATGGGAAATTCAACCCATTTCCCTCATGAAACTATGGATCCTCATCACAGGCGTCCTCTTCAGTCTGGGGAAAGAATCGCTCATAATGTCACTGTGTCTCTCGAGGGAGCTTTTCACAGTCCGAAAAAAAAAGAACCCAAATGATGTCATCAGTGTCAGCTCAGCCGGGGCTTTTAGACCACAAATCATAACAGCCTCATAGAGACAGGGTATTTTGGCCTCTGCTGCAATTTTCACCATTTTCTTTAGCGGAGTGACTCTGGGGACGGCCAGGAGCTATCCACCACTTTGGTACTGAAATATCTCCACTGCTATTACATGGATGGTCCTGAATTCTTTTTCAGACATTTATGTTGCTCAGACGATGAATCTGTCTGGTGATCTTGCAACATTTGCTCAGGTTTGTGGTTTTGAGTTAAATGTCTCAACGACTACTTGATGCAATAAAAAATGGGAAAACTTGAGGTCCACAATCAGCTCGTATTGTGATTTTGAGTTAACGTGCAGACATAAGCAATTAGCTGAAAGGACCGTGCATGCCTGAGTACACCCTCCCAGAGCCGCCAGTGAAGCTGTGGACTCTTGTTTAAAATCTGCCTCTTGTGAGTCATCCAACTTTATGAAAAGGTGCAGCACATAATTGCTGCAGTAGCTCTTGAGCTCTGCATACAGTCTGCCACAAATCATTTTAGTCCCTGACATCCTATGAAGAGATAACAGTGATTTCAACTAAATTAAATCTGTCAACTAAATCCTCCTGTGGTGCAGTCTTATAAATGTAAAGTCTTGATTTTTGTTTTCTCTATTGTTTCTTCCACCTTTCAAATCTCACCCCTCCACCATCTTCCTCACCCTTGTCCCTGGCGAGCAGCTATGTCCCGGGCTGCGATGCCGTTTGGGCTGCTGCGCAGGGAGCTGGCATGCGAGGGTTACCCCATAGAGCTCCGCTGCCCTGGAAGTGACGTGGTGATGGTGGAAACTGCCAACTATGGACGCACCGACGACAAGATCTGTGACGCAGACCCCTTCCAAATGGAGAACACACAGTGTTACCTCCCCGATGCATTAAAGATTATGGCCCAGAGGTGTGTATGTGCTGGGATACACACTGTATACTGTATACTGTGTTTATCTAAGAGCTTAAACAATACGGCAAACACACACATTGTCACGCAGTTCTTGTGCAGTTTGCACTTGGGTATGTGTGAGTGTGTTGAAAGCAGGTCAACTAATCAATGTGGCCTTCTACGGTTTCGCACATACAGTTTGTGCACACGGCTGCAAAACATACATGTGGACTCGTGTCAGAGGAAATGTTAGACAAAGCTGTTGCTAGTGTTGTAAGTCATGTGTATGTGCAGGTGCAGTAATCTCTACAGCAGAGTGTGAGTGCCGGGCTGCACCATTAGCTGTGTACTCAGCAGTGTTTTCCTAGAAGAACTGATCAATATTCACTGGGAGGGAGAGGAGACAAATGGAGCGTCCTTTGCTTCCCCTTTCCTGTCTTTTAATCACTCTCCCCACCTCCTTTGTTTTCTCACTCCATCTTCCCTTTCACCGATCCATCTATCCTTCCATTCATCCATCCATCCATCCATCTATCTGCTGTTCCCTAGGTGTAACAACAGGACTCAGTGTGTCGTGGTTGCAGGGGTCGACGTGTTCCCAGACCCTTGCCCTGGAACATACAAGTACCTGGAGATCCAGTATGAGTGTGTCCCTTACAGTGAGTATGCATATATACATTAAAGCACACGTAAACACATACATATATAAACACACACACAAACATGATAACATACATGATGTGTGCATGTGCAAGAAAAAGTTTAACCTGTTTTTGTTAAGCTACATTTTAGGTTTTAAGGTGTTTTCTGTTTTAATAACCTCTGATGTCAACTGTGACCCTGAAAGATTGAGGGATAGAAAATAACTTTTTTCCTCAGGGAGTCTGTGTGTCTGTTTGTGTATGTGTGTGTGTGTGTATGTGTGTGTATGTGTGTGTGTGTGTGTGTGTGTGTGTGTGTGTGTGTGTGTGTGTGTGTGTGTGTGTGTGTGTGTGTGTGTGTGTAACGTACAGAAAGTCAGTTGGATGAGAACAGAACAGAGTGAGAAACTGTAGGACATTTGCATACTACATGTCTTCTGTGTGAGTGTGTGTGTGTGTGTGTGTGTGTGGGTAAGGGAGAGTGTGTATGCACTTGCGTGTGCATGCGTGTGTGTTTTCTTTTCCAGATTCACGCCACAGGAGTTGCTCTCTTTTCTCCACAGGAGCCTGATTGAGGGAAAAAGGAGAAACCTGGGGGAGGTGAAGAGAAGGAGGGAAGGGGGAGGATGGGGGGTAGGGGAGGAGAGTAGGGAAGAGGAGTACACCGGGTCTCTTTCTGTGCTCCTCCCTTTCTTTTATGTAAACTATAATGTTTGTGGTGAGAGAATGAGCTCTAAAGTCTTTATCTGTGCAATTTTTTTCTTTACTTTCTTTCTCGCTTGCTTGTTTCTTTCTTTCTCACTCGTTCTCTCTCTCTCTCTCTCTCTTTTCGTTCTCACGCTTGCTTTCTTTTCTTCACTTCCCTTCTTTCATCCTCTGACTTCTCTTTCTTTCTCTCCCTCTTTTTTTTCCTATGCTTGAGTAGAAGTGGACCAAAAAGGTAAAGACATATACATTGTAGCATCTTGATCTCTCCTTACCCCCGACCCCTCTCTTTTCCTCTCCTCCTCTTCCTCTCTCTTCGACCATCTCTCTCTTCCTCTTATACCCTAGGACGTTGTTTCGTAGTCATGCTGGATGTTGCCCCCCTTTTTTTCATTTCCCTCTCTGTTCTTTATTTTCCCCCTTTCATCCATCTCTTGTTGTATGGAAACCCGCCTTTTATCCAATTTTATCCAGGTTCTGCACCTCGTCTCTCTTCTTCTTGTTTCTCTCTCTCTATTTCTCTTGGATTTCCTCCTCTCTTCCACCTGGTCAATCTCTCTGTCTCTTCTTTTCCCTCTTGGCTCTATCCGCACACACATACGCAAACACAACGACTCGCACAAACACGGACATAAACTTCCTTCAACTGTTTCTCTGATCTATCTCCTGTTCGCACACAAGACCCCCCTTTTTCTTTCTTTCTTTCATTCTTTCTTTCATTCTTTCTTTCATTCTTTCTTTCTATCTTTCCTTCCTTCCTTCCTTCATCCTCTTCATGCTTATTTTCCCTTTTTCTTCCCTTGTAGGAAGAGCCCCTTATTTATCTTCATAGGAAAAATAAGACCAAATGTGTGTGATTGTGTATCCGTCCAGGTGTGTGCTTTCTAAGCACTGTTTCTGTGTGTGTGAGTGTGTGTGTGTGCGTGTGCATGCTTATTTGCATGCCAGTGTAAGACTGTACAGTATACATATGTGTCCATACAGTTATTGACATGTAGGTGGACCAATCTTTGTGCTCGGTGTAACTAACCTGCCCTCTCATTCACTTCAAGGCAAAATTTAGCCCCGCCTTCTGCGTCCCTGATTCTACCTCACACTCTTTTTTCACTCTATTTGCACTAACCCACAGACACATACACACACACACACAAACACACACACACACACACACGCAAACACACACACACACACACAAAAGGAGGGAAACACACTCACACACCTTTCATTGCAGTGTCCCTGTTGTATTACTCACCACACACACACTAACAGTGTGTGATTACACGTTTACTTCTCTTCTGTTGATTGCCTCTCGAGATCAGCACAGGAGTTTTAAATCCCTCTCTCTTTTTCTCCTCATTCCTTTTTTCTTAATCTCGCTGCACCGACTGCATCTAATTCAATCCATTTTTCATGCAACGATCCATTTTCTTCCTGCACCTGCTCCACGGTCGCTCCACTCTTTTCTCACTTCCTTCCCTGCTCTTCCTCTCCCACCCCCTCTCTCTTTCTTCTTCCTCACATCCTGCTACCCCTCTCTGACTCCCCATCTTCCAGTTTTCGTGTGTCCGGGCTCGCTGCTCAGCATCCAGCCGGCCTCCTCCCTCCTGGAGGCAGAGCATCAGTCTGGTGCGTGGTGCAAGGACCCGCTGCAGGCCGGTGACAGGCTATACGTCATGCCCTGGACACCATATAGGACAGAGGTGCTGTATGAGTACGCCTCCTGGGATGACTACCGCCAAAACAGAATCACCACCACCTACAAGTGAGCAATGTCTGTGTGACACACAAGCTATTTGAAGGGGTGTCTGTGGATCCTCTGGGTCTTATCATTAAGCAATCATTTTTTTCTGCATACATTTTTTTTTAATAAATGACTGTTATTAGCTCTTGAGGGACAACCTCCTATCTAGTTCAATCAATTCATCAACCCTCGAGATTAAAGTCCTTGACAACATTAAATAACTTATTAAATAGGCAACCTGTCCCCAGACTGATTAACAGGTAATTTCGTAACTCTGGGACTCAGAGTTGGCCATATGTTCCGAGCAATACCCCCAGCAACCGCAGGTGCATGCTGTAAATATTAATAACACATTCATATATATATATATCAAAACCAAGTTACAAAGTGCTTTATGATAAAAAAGATAAGTAATCAAATCCAAAAGATAAAATGGAACACGATCAAATGCTACAAATAGTTATAACCATTAAATATCCAGGACCTTTAACTCTATTTCCCACTTAATTAAATCATCACCCCTCATTTAAGACTGTATCTCCATGTATGGACTGTTTATTACCTGTCATTGTCTGTCCTAGGTTGCCTAGCCGTGTGGACGGTACAGGCTTTGTGGTTTATGACGGCGCTGTGTTTTACAACAAAGAGCGAACGCGCAATCTGGTCAAGTATGACCTGCGGACCCGCATTAAAAGCGGCGAGGCAGTGGTGGTTAATGCCAACTACCACGACACCTCACCTTACCGCTGGGGAGGCAAGTCAGACATCGATCTGGCGGTGGATGAGAACGGCCTTTGGGTGATCTACTCTACTGAAGCCAATAATGGACGCATCGTGGTCAGCCAGGTAGGTGGAAAAGAAACCAAATTGATGTTAGTTTGAATATACCTTAGCTCTCTCACCTCCCATGTCCCCACTCTCTCCTTTTTGCAGGTGAACCCTTACACCCTGAGGTTTGAGGGTACATGGGCCACCGGCTTTGACAAACGCGGGGCGAGCAACGCCTTCATGGCCTGTGGCGTGCTCTATGCCGTACGCTCCGTCTTCCAGGACGATGAAGGGCAGGCAGAGGGCCGGGCTGGCAGCGACATGGTGATATACGCCTACGACACCAGCCGTGGACAGGAGCTGCCCGTTCAGATACCGTTCCCCAACCCTTATCAGTACATCTCCTCCATAGACTACAACCCTAGAGACAACCAGCTGTACGTGTGGAACAACTATTATGTACTGAGATACCCGCTGCAGTTCACTCCGCCGCCGCCCACTAAAGGTTTGCAGAACAAGTGCAGATGTGTAATTGAACACATGGGAAATCCAGAGAATGACCTGTGTCTTCTTCCCCCACCCCCAGGTCCCCTCTCCTCTCTGATGACGACTGTACGCTCCTACACGGCTACTGTTGCTCTGACTCCAGTGCGACCGTCGGCCTCCCACCCAATTGGCGTCATCAATCGAGGGCCCTTTGACCAGCGGCCCATCACAGCCATGGTCCCTCTGACCCCACGCCCTCCACTGCGTATCCCCTTGGCTCCTGGGGGCCCCGGCCAGGTGGGCGGATGTGAGGGCCGGGTGGCACGAGGGGTGCAGTGGCCCCCTACCCTGAAGGGAGATACGGTGGAGAGGCCGTGCCCTAAAGGTTCACTTGGTAGGTGTTGCACGTGTGAGCCTGTGATGTCAGTACGTGTGTGTGTGTGCGTGTGTGTGCGTGTGTGTGCGTGTGTGTTTGTGTGTGTGTGTGTGTTTGTGTATCTGCACGTGTGTTTCTGTATCTCATTTCCCTTTGAAATGTAGTCGGGTGTCCTCTCTTTGAACTGGCCTTTAGATGAGAGAGTAGAAGACATAGAGAGGTTACAGTGTTTATACGAAGCGGGTTCATAAACTCTTCCTCTCGCTGTGCAGCTGTCTTCCTCAGCGTGCCGCTCCCTCTCAGGAGAGGCTGTTAGGAACATTATGTAGACAAGCCTTTGGTGTATCATGTTATTCATGTTTGACCTGACCTTAACACTGAAGTGTTGTTCACATTGGAGCATTATGTAACTTTAAATCATGTCAAGAACTTAAGTGTTGCTGTTTTCTTCTACTAACAACTAATGTGCAGAACTAGTGGGTTCTAGATGCTCTGTTTTCATTAAATATCCCGCAAACAGACATAGAAACTGATATTTTGTCAATGTATACAACTTTCAAACAAATCTTGTTGAAGCAAAACTTACAGAGAATTAATTAATGTAACAATCATGGAAAAAACCTTACAACTTTGAGCCAAGAGTAGCAACAAGGCTCACATATTGTCTGCACTTCCTCCCACTATGAAGAAATAAAGCAAAAACATCCCAGATATTAACAAAGCCACTTTGCGTATTTGGAGCCGTGTACAATCTGAGGCTGGTGTCACGGTACCAAGATCTAGACAATAAACAAGCTTGACCAATCGCGAGTCAGTCTTAGCTGTCATTCGTGACGTTTTACCGCATCTTTACATAACAATATCAATATATGAGTGTGGCAAGAACTATATGTAAAGATTTTTTAGTTTGGACCCTGTCCTATCCACTAACATGGAGGCAGTGGGATATATAATGCAGCCAGCCACTGGGTTTGCTTTGGCTTTTGGGGAGCTGTCATGTTGTCCATCTTAATGGTTTTACCTTATAGTCTTGTTTAATTTAATTCAGTCTATGAAAGAACAGAACAAGTAAGTAGCCAGCTGGAGAAGAGAGTTAAACAAACCAAATAAACTATATGACAGAACAACCTTTTTTGTGGTCCAAAGGAGTATT
Source organism: Pseudopleuronectes americanus (assembly GCA_038501795.1). Lineage (NCBI taxonomy): Eukaryota > Metazoa > Chordata > Actinopteri > Pleuronectiformes > Pleuronectidae > Pseudopleuronectes > Pseudopleuronectes americanus. The sequence continues at coordinate 15,918,426 of CM076721.1, forward strand.
ATACTTTGTGGGAACAAATATGACCGCAAATGAACGCTAATGTCGCTCCATGTTTCTTTATAACTTCAGAACATTATATTATATTTAAGGTCTGCATTTTTCTAACTTATTAAGAAGTTAATCCATCCCCAACTGCTCAAAACAAATATCAGTGCAGCAACATATTGTATTGTATATGACTGTAAACATCAAAAAAATATAAAGTACTATTAGTATAATTTACTTGACTCACAGAGAGTCAAGTCATTATTTATTTTCTCTATATATTTTTAGATTTCTCTTTTTCCAGTTACTGTATATTTCATGAATATATTGTGTCAGATGAAACACGTCAGGATCTGTGGGACATCACCTGTCCTCTGTCCTCTGTCCCCTCTGACTGTCTTTGTCATGGTGTGTGCCTCTGCAGGTATCGCCTCCTATCAGTGCATGTCATCCCCAGTGGGCTGGAGCTCCAGAGGGCCTGACCTTTCCAACTGTACCTCTCCCTGGGTCAGCCAAATTGCACAGAAGGTTAGTCACACACTCACATACAAACACACATTACTCTGACACACACACACACACACACACACTGTGCAAATGTCCTAAAGCCAGACAGCAAGCCGCTCCCCCTTAAATGTCAAAATCTTTGACATTATAAACGCCCCCGCCTCACTCTAGATTAAGAGCGGAGAGAACGCAGCCAACATCGCTGGGGAGTTGGTCAACCTTACCAGGGGGCGGATCTATGCCGGTGATGTCAGCATGTCCGTCAGGCTAATTGAACAGTTATTGGACATCCTGGACTCCCAGCTTCAGGCCCTGAGACCAGCCAATAAGGAGTCTGCAGCGCGCAATTACAACAAGGTAAATGCTTCCTGTTGTTGGTGTGGAAGTGTACTTGACCTTTCCTGGAAATGAAAGCTGAAAATGTCAGACATGTTGATTCTCACTATCAATGCTTGATGCTTTTTTAATTTTTTCAGCTGCAGAAGAGAGAACGCACCTGCAGAGCTTACGTTCAGGTAAAATATAGATAGATAGATAGATAGATAGATAGATAGATAGATAGATAGATAGATAGATAGATAGATAGATAGATAGATAGATAGATAGATAGATAGATAGATAGATAGATGATAGATAGATAGATAGATAGATAGATAGATAGATAGATAGATAGATAGATAGATGATAGATAGATAGATAGATAGATAGATAGATAGATAGATAGATAGATAGATAGATAGATAGATAGATAGATAGATAGATAGATAGATAGATAGATAGATAGATAGATAGACAGACAGACAGACAGACAGACAGACAGACAGACAGACAGACAGACAGACAGACAGACAGACAGACAGACAGACAGACAGACAGACAGACAGACAGACAGACAGACAGACAGATAGATAGATAGATAGATAAATACATTGATTGATAGATAGATACATTGATTGATAGATAAATATATTGATTGATAGATAGATAGATTAATAACCATACACTGTCTGATTTTCTTTTTGTCAGGCTGTCGTTCAGACAGTTGATAACCTGTTGGGTCCTGAGGCGCTCGTGTCCTGGGCTGACATGAGCAGTGTAGACCAATCACGCTCCGCATCACTGCTGTTAGACGCAGTCGAGAAAGGAGCGTTTCTATTGGCCAACAACCTCTACGAAGGCCGTTTCAGTGACAGAGCACCAAACGTTGGTACGTGGCCGTTCAGTATCTCAGCTGGGGTTTTTTTGTTCAACACCTTGTGGAAATTCAGCAGCTCATCCAGACGTCTGTGTTCATGTTCAGATCTGGAGGTGTATGTGCTAAACACAGAGGCGGACATACAGGACCTGACGTTCCCTCACTCCTACGACAGCGACAGCATCTTGCAGATATCAGCTCTGGCGCTGCAGCAGTACAGCAACAATGGTCTGTGACAGGCAATGAGACTGAATAACAATTTGTACAAGTAAATCTCAGCATGGTACACAGCACAATAGTAATGGACTGTGGATGTGACACATGCTCTGTATTAAAGTAAATGAAAAAAATCATTATGAAAAAGGATATAAATGTTCCCCTCTTCACTGTGTCTTCCTTCCCTCTGTGGTTCTCCTGCAGGCCAGGTGAAGCTGGTCCTCTCTCTCTATAAGAACCTTGGCACCTTCCTGACAACCCAGAATTCCACTCTGCGACTCGGCCTGGGGCTGGGCCAGGGCTCAGAGGTCAGGCGTAAGAGCCTGGTGGTCAACTCCCATGTGATCTCTGCATCTGTGCACAGAGGATCCAACAGAGTGTACCTCTCTGAGCCCGTGATCTTCACCCTCAGGCACCTGCAGGTGTGTTTACCTCTAAATTAACCCCCCACAATGAACGAACCCCCGACGCGTCGCACAACGTGGTCACTGTGTGTTTGTCTCTACAGCTGGAGAACCACTCTGGCCCCAACTGCTCCTTCTGGAATGCAACAGGGTTTTCTGGGAGCGGCAGGTGGGCGACGCAGGGCTGCCGCCTGCTGCACACCAACAACACACACACTACCTGCGCCTGCAACCACCTGTCCAGCTATGCTGTCCTCATGACTTATCAGCAACCTGCTGTAAGTAACACACACCACAAGAACAGCATGTAACACTGTTAAATTATGCATCACAGCAGAAAGAAGCAAAATAATTTCATTTTTATTGCCAATATATGTAATTGCATTGTTCTATTTTCTTCTCTTTTTGTATGAATACATTTTCAACTAAAAAAATACAGATTACTCAGTTCTAAATCTTTCTATATTATTAGTTTTTATATTTTAGTGTGTATGTGGTCAGCAGCAGATGTGAGGCCTATAATGAGTTTTTCTTTATTTATAGTTTTTTGAATTTAAAATTAAGTGGTGCTTAAACCAAGAGATTAGAAGGCCAATGTTAGACATTAATACTGCTAATGCTTTTTAGACTCCCAGGTGCCAGACTTTAATTTTGTAAATCTACTTGCATCTTCAGACATTTAAGGCCTCCTGACAACAGTACTTAGCACCCATTCGCAGTAACACAGTAGGACTTCGCCCCCACTGCGCTCTGCAAAATGCTGTTTAAAAGTCAAGCGGAGAGGGGCTGATGAATGTGGGTTGTAGCTGTAGGAGAGGAAGAAGGAGAAAGAGAGAGAGAGAAAGAGAGAAAGAAACAGAGTGATTTAAGCAGCAGGGTATTTTCCTCTGCCAGGAAATTGAATTCAAATGTTCTCTTTGTTGAGTGTTTATACCATATATTTGATACAAGGACACAAAAACCAGTGGCAAAGAAACACATGCACCTCATTCCTTAACGACAAAAACACACATCCACCTTTGCTCACTGATCTGCATCAACACATGCAGCGGCATTCATACATGCACGCTTTATAATTATCTTTGTATGTTCTCTCCTCTCCACCAGTTCGGGGTCGGCGTAGAAGAGCTTCTGGTCTATGTGGTGTCTTGGGTTGGCATCTCTGTAGCACTGGTGTGTTTGGCCACCTGCCTTACAACCCTGTGCTGCCAGGGGGCGCCCTGGCACACAGACCACAGCACCATCCACTGCAACTTGTGGGCCAACCTCCTTATCACTGAACTGCTCTTCCTTGTTGGCGCCAACAAGACACAGTACACAGTGAGTACTGAGATACTGGAATAATATAACACGGAAGTATAGGAAAGGCGAACAATATGTATAATGTGAAGGATGATATTGTGGTCTCAGAAAAGATTTTATGTGGTTTGTAAAGTAGCTTTTGTGGCCTAAAGTACCGTTGTGTCACTCTACAGGTGGTGTGCTCCATCATTGCTGGCTTGCTGCACTTCTCCCTGCTCTCAGTGTTTTCCTGGTTGTGTCTGGAGGGGGTCGAACTTTACCTGCTGCAGCGGGAGGTATTTGAGGGTCGCAACTCCAGGAGGAAGTATTTCTACCTGTGTGGCTACTCCATCCCTGGGCTGGTGGTGGCCGTGTCTGCAGCCATAGACTTCAGAGGCTACGGCTCAAAGACGGCGTAAGTCGACTGTGTATTTGTGTAGATGTGTACATTTTTGTATGGAGCCAATTCCACCATCTGTATATCTCTGACATGTGTCTGTGTGTGTGTGTAGATGTTGGCTACGAACAGACAACTACTTCATCTGGAGTTTCCTTGGACCTGGTGCTGTCATCATCATGGTGAGAGTTCATGCAACATGTAATCATTTTATATTGAGTCATTATTGAACTGTGTTTGACCTTGTTGTTTCCTTTTTGACCTCAGTTGAACCTCGTTATCTTGGTGATGACCTTACATAAGATGCACAGCACTGCAGCTTTGAAGCCAGACTCCAGTCGCCATGACAACCTGAGGTTAGTATAGTGCCTCAGGCATATCTGTCAGGGGTGACAATAAGCAGAGCGGCACTTATTAACATAAGCAAAGCTGAATTTAATAAAAGACCAACTTTGAGTTTCTTTTCTCTCCTGTTGCAGTTTTGGAATTTTTATATTTCATACCTTTCATAGTTTGTACACAGTGTTGTAAAACTACAAAATAAAGTAAAAAAATTAGCGACAGACTGTTGAGACTGGGGAAGCTTGTCCATTTAGAGACAAAAATGTAATTAAAATTCTTAAAAACTAACCCAGAGAGAAGGAGCCAGTGTAAATGTAGAATCATAAAACAGATGTGTGGCAGATAGTAGACTGCAGACCTCAACCAAGGCCCAACATTCCCCTTTAATTCATTCATGCTTCACCAAATTTCGCAAACTCGTAAAAAAACTGTAATCTTTCATCAAGATCCACTAATTATTCTCTTGGAAAACTGTGAACATGTTGAAAAATTGCCAAATGTTGTAAGGCAATGAAAACAAACCCTGAATGGGTTCTCTCCTGACCCAAACAGCCATCATACTTTCAGGTTTCATAGAAATCCATTCCTTTTTTGTGTAATCTTGCTCACAAGCATTTTGAATAGTCTCAAGTCTTGCACAGCTTTTTGAAAAACTACTGTGAAATTTGCTGCAGCAGCCTTGGTGGCTCCATAAAACTATACAGTCTCTGTGTCCTTGAATAGTCTCTGTGTCAAACTTTAGTAAAGCTCCATAACTGAAAAATAAAGGAAAAGAAACTATAATAGAAAGCTGTGGTGGGTAGAGGTTATTTCCTCCAAGTTTAAAATGCATCTGCATCCTCTTTTATTCTATTTCTTCCGTTTCTGTTTGAAACATAAGACAAATTGTTGAATTTGGATGTGTTCACTGGGCATTAGTTTCACACCCTAACTCTTAAGCTGTCTTGTGAGATGGAGAGTTCAATATTCTGCATTTCTCTGTTTTTCTTGCTCAGATAGATTAGGTTTTTCTTTTAAATGACACATGATTTATCCGTGTCCTCTTTCCCTTCGGTCTCTCTCTCTCCAGGGCGTGGGCAGTGGGCTCCCTGACGCTGCTCTTCCTGCAGAGCGTCACCTGGTCCTCAGGCCTGATGTTCCTGTCTGCTCCATCTCTACTCCTGGCTTATCTCTTCTCCTCCCTCAACACCGCCCAGGGCCTCCTCATCACCATACTGCACTGCAGCCTCGCCAGGAAGGTCAGTCTGTGTGTGTGTGTGTGTGTGTGTGTGTGTGTGTGTGTGTGTGTGTACCGATCCTGCATTGTGTCTCTCTGTCATCATGTACGTTTTAACACACAACTTTAATGTTCGAATGTTGCAACTAGGGCCAGAAGGACTATGGCCGATGCCTGCGTCTCTCCCAGTGCTGTGCAACCTCCTCTTCCAGTTCTCCGGACTCGGTGAAGGGTTCTGCCCTCCGGTCCAACAGCCGCTACACGAGCAGCCAGAGTCGGAGAGCCACTGCAAACCGACAGGTACTCTACAAAGCCCTGAGCCTCTCTCTCTCTCTCTCTCTCTGAGTCAGTTTTGACCTCTTGACCTTTTCCGCTTCCAGAGTCGCATCAGGAGGATGTGGAACGACACCGTTCGCCGGCAGACCGAATCGTCTTTCATCGCTGCAGATGTGAACAACACCCCCACTCTCAACAGAGGTGACAGTCATGCTCGTTTTTTAAATCTCGCCTCCGTGGGTGAGGGATGTTTGACATTTATTTTTCTCCCTCTTCTCTCCACCCTCAGCTGCTTTGGGAAACCACTTCCTCACTAATCCAGTGCTGCAGACCCATGCTGGAGCCTCTCCCTATGACACAATGCTGGCCCAGGGATACAATCAACCTTTCACCTCCACAGGTGCCTCTCAGTACAGTTTACTGTGATTCTTTCGCAGCTCTTATCTTTTTATTCTTATCTATACAGCGTACTCTCTCCCCTACTTTCTGTCGCTTTTAAAAACACAGTTTGTGTAAGACCCTGTTTGGACCTGGTATTAACATCCGTCCTGAGAGATCCGATCACAAGTGGACATCACTGTTCACACCTGAAATTAAAATGTGTCTCCGTTGACAACTCGGGATTGGATATCACCTCCCCGCTCTATATAGGCAAATAATCACACAATCACTGAGGTGGTGCCTATAAATAGATATGAGGACTGGAGCTGAGTAGGTGGTTCTTTATATGTGGCCCAGGACTCGTTTGCGTTCACATAGACTCTTTTGGTATCAAGTGGTATCAAGTGCATCGAGGATATCAAGGGTATCGACCACTTTTGATCGGATCACTCAGGATGGACATAAATAAAAGGGCTGAACAGGGTCTAACACTTTTGCTCTTTAACTTCTGCACATTGTGAATGTCTGCAGTTTAGAGGGCAAATGTTTTGGTGTGCCTGTATTTTCTGATTTTCTTTTTTGAGTGGAACTGTTTGTCTTTTACATGTTGTTGACCCTCTCCCTCTCTGTCTCTCTGTCTTAACCTGGAGCAGTAGGAACCTTCAGAAACAAGCAGAGTACGAGCTCCTTTATTGTGCTCACCTTAAATCATTGAGCGCCACTTCCTTGTGCACTGTGGTTCTATTCATAAACCTGTGCAACATTCGCAACAGTAACAACTCATAGACCATGAAGCCATAAGACACATCTCCTCCATGTCGCTGCACACTGAACATTTTCATAAAATTATATTGTTAATACCTGGTTATTCTGCACCCTCAATGGGAACAGGAAGCTCAATTCTGCACTCTCATGCATTCATTCATGTGCATCGCTGCATGTAGTTCTTTAATGGTGTGTCGGTCCTTTTGTAACTGTAGTCCTCCTGTTTCTCCTAACAGAGGGTGTCGTGTCCCAAAGTCAGGAGTCCTGTGGGTTGGACAGTGTGTGCCTCAATGGAGGCTACACCCCCAACACCTTCACCCTGCACGGCCTGGGGACGACACCTGGGTCCCGAGCTGGAGTGGTGGGCAGCACTGACCTCCTGAGGGAGGGAGGAGGAGGTATCGGAGGAGATGACATCTCACCAGCCCTACTCACCCCCCACGGAGCCACAGATCTGGGCGGCAGTGCTGGAATGCGCCGGAACCTGTCTGACGCTGCTGCACTGGAGAAGATGATCATCTCAGAGCTGGTGCAGAGCAACCTGAGGCCATCAGTCCCCATGCCGGTTCCTCCAGAGCGCTACGGCAGCCTGGCGAGGCCTCATCACCACGACAGGGCAGCCCTGATGCACACCGCCACACTGACTCGACACCCACAGCCGCACCAGGAGGGCTGGGCTGCCACCATGCAGCCAAACACACACCACAATGCACAAGATGGCTGGGCGCATACAAGGCACCACACACAAGATGGTGAGACACATTCTACAGCGCGCGGGCAGGATCATGCCACAGCGCCACGCTTACAAGATGGCTGGTCGCATGCATACACCTCTGTAGATTTGGAGTCCCGTGAGCTGCTTAAAGATGGGGACAGGTTGCAGCTGCAAAGCACTCTGGGTTGCCGCGGGCTCCAAGACAGGCAGCAAGCACGTCCACCTGATGTTCAGGCTCGGCCTTACTCCACACTCAGCCGCACCCCTGGTACTCTGTCCCGCCACCGTGGCCCGGTGGAGTCGAGTGGAGGGATGGACAGAGAGAGAGAAAGGGACAGAGACTGGGATCGATACAGGGACAGGCCCCTCCCGCCTCCTCCTCCCCCTCCCCCACAGGAGTCTGAGCCCCTGTACAAGGCTCTGGAAGAGCCGCTGCTGTTGAAACAGAGGGAGGCAGGTGTGGATGCGTGGCGAGGCCAGAACAAGGACGAGACATTTCACTTAAAAAGGGACGGATTGATTGAGGAATGGAGGGGGGGGAGCTGAGCGAGGAAGGGATGATTGTTTTACCTCTCAAAAGAGAGATGAAGAGATTGATGAATGGAGTGACGGAATGGAAAGAGGGAGGGATGAACCTCATCTGTTGGAGAAGCGAGATGGAAGATTGGAGGTGTGGCGAGGAGGAGCAGAGGCGGAGCAGGGAGAGACTTTCATAACCCAGAAGAAAGAATTCGGGATTGATGCATGGAGAGGTGGGATGGAGAGAGAGAAGGAAGAAACCTTGTTTTTGAAAGACAGAGACGGATGGAGGGCAGGGGTTGAACGAGAGAGTGAGAAACAGAAGGATAGAGCACTGGACGTGTGGAGAGGAGGGATGGATATAGACAGGGAGGAATCCTTCCTGTTTGAGAGCAAAGATGGTGGTCTAGACGGGAGGAAACGAGGGAAAGAAAGAGGGTCTCTACGTTATCATGGTGAGCGGGAGGATTCAGAGAGCTTTGCTCTGCCTCTGACCCCTGATCTTGACCTTGATACTGACTCCTCACCAATCTACGCCAGAGATTCCAACCCCTCCCCGCTCTACCCAGGGGACCAAAGCTCGCCGCCAATCAGCATCTTCCCCCGAAGCTCTCCCCCAACAAATATTTTTGCTCAACGGGACAACAACTCACCTCCCAACAACCTCTACTCCCGACACTCCCCCCAGGTGTACAGCAGAAGCAGCTCCCCTCCTCGCTTCTACACCCGCACCTCCCCTCCGACGCTCTCGTACCCCGACAGCAGTCCTGAAGGTCTGGAGGATGTAAGCCCTGTCGGCCAGTCCCAGCGGCCGGCCCTGGAATTGCCCTACAGCCTGGGGCGGCCCCCACTGGGGCCGCGGCCCAATCACCTGCAGACCTTCTACCAGCCGCCACCGCTGCCATCCAATGGAGACGCAGCGTACACGGCAGAGCCCAACTCTGAGGGAGAAGACGGACAGATGCAGCGGGTGACGAGCCTGTGACTAGGGCGGTGGTGATCGGGGCATAGAAACCAAGGAGGAGAAGGAAGAAGGCGCTAATAACAACTACGAATCATGATTATGATGATCAAACTGATGGAAATGATGATGCGTATGATGATGAAGAGGATACCAAAAACGCATGAAGAAGGTACCGACGATGATAATGACAACGATGGCTCCTCCCTGCTTCTATCTTCCGATTACCACGAGATTCCCCCCTCTCCATGTTTTGTTACTTTTCTATGACTGTGATCCATTTCTAACTCTTCCTCATCCTCTTCCTCTCCCTCTCCTCTCCTTCCTGAAACCCTGCTGTGTCTTCCCGCCTCATCAGTGCTTATCCTTATTGGCCCATAGTCTAAGTTTCTATCGATTCATCGGCTGGGTGTCGCCCCCTCCCTGTAGCAAGCAAACAGTGTGTCAAAGAAGCACTTGTGTGTTGCCAAAAAATCCTTTCAAAGAACATGTGCATGACTTTATAGTGGCTTTACGAGGCTACATACCGTAGGAGGAAAGTGCTGAAGTGCGTGTGTGGGCATATGTGCAAGTGTGTGCGTGTCTTGCTTGTTGAGCATGCGTGTGTGAAAGGGCGCGCGTATGTGTATGAGCGTGTGTGTATATATACATCATTCTTGTATAATTAATGTATCACAGTGAAGCATTTTATCAATATCGACTGGGGGACTTCTTACACACAAACCCCTGCTACTGAGTTTGAACTCTTGACCAATCCCATTTCACAACAACACCAAAATCTCCGCCCCCCAATACCTCCTCCTCCAACCTCCACCTGCCAGGTGATGGGACTTGTTGCTGTGGAGTTTGTCATAGCAACAGAACTCTTGACTCCAGAGCCAGAGATCATATAAAAACCTCAGAACTTTTCTGCAACCCCTGGGATCCTTGTACATATCGACCTCAAGTGTTCTGATTGTCTTGTATTGCTATTGAAGTTCAAGTAAACATGTGAAATAAATGTTTTTTGTCTTTCTGTTTGTGTGACTGTACAGAGATATGCAGAGTTTCTCAACAAGGAGAAAAAAATGTACATACTTACTTTAAATCTTTTGGTGAACTAGAGGTACTTTAAATACATACTGTATATACACATATATATATATATATACTCTCTCTGTATTTGATATTTGGCAAATGAATACTTTTACTTAAATTACTAAAAACATTACTGGAAATTCTTGAAATTGAAATTCCCTCACCCTACTTTTCTTGTGTCCATAAGAAAAGGAGGTCACCGTGACCTTGACCTTTTACCTTTGACCCCAAGAATTCAATCAATTCGATCTGTGAATCCAAATGAACGTTAATACTAAATTTGGAATTCCCTCAAGCTTTTCCTGAGATTTTGCGTCTACAAGACCAAAACCCACACAGTGACCTTGACCTTTGACCAGCAAAGTCAATTAGACCATCTCATTCTAGAATCATCATTTAATGCATCTAGTCTAAATGAAATGAAGAAATTTCCTCAAGATGCTCTTGAGAAACCGTATTTACGAGAATGGGACATACAGATGGATGTGAACCTGAAAACATGATATAGTAATAAAAAAAATCATTCATATGATGTGTGATTATGAGCATTTTAGCACCATCCAGTTCCTTGTTTTGGTTTTTACTGACTAACGCCAGGATATCATCTAATTGCTCATGTTGACCTCAGTCCTGATGCTGCATTTATCTTCAGCGAAAACCAGCTCTGATAAACCCACATGGGAGGCAAAGACATTTCGTCACTTGCTGAAGAACAATGTGGAGCATTTTCAAAAGCTCAATGTTGAACTCCAAGACGTACAGCGATGACATTTTGAACGACTCCGCAATAACCTGTAAAATCCTTACTCTCAAAATGGTTATGTCATAGTATTTGAGAATAAGACAAATAAGGGAACTAACATAGTCAGATTTATTTAAGAAAATCGCCTCATTCTTTATTCATCAGTGTTCTCTTGAAATGGTTGGTAGCCTAGAAAAATGCTGTACATATTAATTTATATCCAACCAAGAATTAGTGGGAAATGCATTTTTTCTCTTCATTCAATATCTATTACATTCTACAGACATTCTCATAAGTATCCCCTTATCAGTAAACTACATATGTGACATCTAAGTGGTACAACACAGGAGGGAAACAAGATGCTTTCCTGCTGCTTGTTTTCTTCAACAACCCAACCATATTTAATGGATTTATGTAAAAAAGAAAACATGTTTGTATAAAATACATTCTACATAGCAAATCATTATAAAGTGGTAGTGAATAATACTAACATATGGAACTCAAAAAGTGCTTTTACAGTATCATTCGAATTGTACAAAATCTGAATATATATACACAGGTGACGTATTGAGTGGTAGTGGTCGCTGTGTGTTCAGTCTCTTCTCACAGGTAAGTATTACATGTTAAGGTCATTCCCGAGGATCAAAGATCGAGTACTCAAGCTGATTACGCAACACTCCAGCTGAGCAGGCGCTGGAGTCTTCAGCTCCTTCCCTCTTCCTGTTCACAGCTCATATGTCCTTTCACTGTTTCTCTCTCTGTCTGAGCACTGAGGTATGTGGTTGGACTTCACAGGAAATGGTCTCACATTCTTCACCACTCTCGTCTCTCCGAGCCAGACTGTAGGCAGCAGGTGGAGGTTGGGGAGGGGGGGCTGGAGGGCAGGTTTAGCAGATGGTATGGTGGGGGGGACAGGGGGGTCTCCAGGGTCTCAGTTGGAGAGAGGGCTGAACCGGAGCTTTTGAACATGGAGGAGATGTGGAAGGCCTGAGAATACACAGGGGAAAACATGGGAATCAAAGTGTGACTGCACGTTAAAATAGAGAGATAGATAGATGGATGGATACTTTATTAATCCCGTGGGAAATTCAGAAAATGTCTGTTAAGCTGTAAACTGGATCTTTGTTTGTCCTTTGACGAAATACATGAATGCTGTACAAATGTTTTAGTGTGAGAGGGGTTGTAGGTAAGTGTGTCTCAGCCCCAACCTCCCAGCACTGTGTTCTTGAGTGTGTAGTTACACATCAAACAGACTTGGACAAGATTAAATGCACTGATGAACAAAAACCAGCAGACGAGGTATACTGACCACCCAGTAAGCAGTGAGGGCTCCCTGTATGTAGCCTGTCAGCACGTCGGACGGGTGGTGCCGGTAGTCGGAGATGCGGGTCAGGCCTGTGTAGACCGCCAGCAGAACCAGGAAGAACTGCAGCGCCGGCCTCAGCAGCCGAGCCCCACCCCACGTCAGCCGGGCCTGCAGGTAAAACTGCATCACAAAAAAGAAACAGTGGTAATTAATGCATCAGTGCACTTGTCATCACAGCCCTTACAAGTGTATCTCACAATTCTTTAGCGCAGCGTTCCAATGTTCGGTGATCTCATGCTGTTTTCATTTGCTATTAAAGCTCTTTGCTGTTAATTCAGACTCAAGACTCAACGTTTTACTTGCAGTTGAGTCACTACAGAGTCATGTCATGTCTTCACTCTGCTGCTAAGAGTCACGTTTATTCAACACAAAAACTATCCTCACTCTCTAATAAAATGCAAGTGTTGAAATATTGGCTCTTATTTCAGTTGAGTCAGACAACTCACGTTCCAGCGTTTATTGCAACAGTGGAACATGTTTAGTGTTTGGCGTCTAGGCTCTAACTTAATCCCTCCCCCATATGATTCAACGGGAATGATGGGAGTGCTGAGCAAATACTTGTAACCCCCCCCGTTGGAGCCTACAGGTGGATGCTTGGGTGATGGAGGGGCTGGTAGCAGTACTTCAGCATCAGTGCGAGCAAAGGGGTTGATGGGAAGTTTCTGCTTAACTAGACCACCTGATAAGGTGGGCCGATTATAGATGGTTGTGGAGAGTGAGGTAGGTCACATGATGTATATCACATGATTGAGAGATGATAGAGCGGGCTGTCCACTAACCATAAGGACAGTGGCTGGCTCCTCTATTCCGTGTGCCGAAGGGTCCATGGGCAAAATACTGAACCCTAAATTTCCCCTGAAGGCAGTTGTGTAGTGTGTGGTTGAGAAAGTATTGTGCATTCTGTAAATTCACTGTATCAGTGTGTGTGAATGGTCAAACTGTGAGTGGACATCAAGACTAGGAAAGGGTTTTTATAAATACAGTACACTCACCATAGTAAAGTCTGACGCCAACACATCAGACACCTCCATTTGCCATTACATCGAAAAATAACAAATGAGATATGTTTTGGGAGAATGGAGAATGTGTGTGTCTCTCCTTTCCTCCTTCCGATTCATGAGTTCCACTTTGCCAGATATAAAGTTTTCAGTGAACTGATGCAGCTTCTGATGTCTCAAGTTCTGATGACAATGAAGATGAACAAATCTTGTTGTTGCTTAACGGTTAATCAATAACTCTTTCCTTTACTAATTATGGTACAGCACTACAGAAACATGAGGAAGTATAAGAGTTAAGCCAACATACTGTATGCAGGCACTGGCATACACAAACACAAAGTTTCAAATCCACATATAAATGCAGGAGCGTACACTCACACACACACACACACACACACACACACACTCGCACACAATAGAGGAGAGCAGTGAGGCGGGGAGGCGAGGTCACACTCCTCCCACAGCAGAACAGAGCTGTCCCTGTTTGTCCCATTCCTCCATTCAATCCCTCTCTTTCTCCCTCTGCTCTTTCATGCTCCCTCGTTCTGCTGCTAACTGGACTGATGATGGGTCCCCGTTTCATTCACTCCCGCTTTGTATTTCATAGAGGGATGGTAATTGGAAATTGGAGAGACACTAAATTGGGTTTACCAGTGTTTGTGTGTGTGTGTGTGTGTGTGTGTGTGTGTGTTTGTGTGTGTGTAAAAGAGAGAGCAGTAGACAGATAGAGATACTCACTGCTAAGTACAGCATTGTGTACATGGCAAAGGAAGCATGGCCCGAGAAGAAGGACTTCCTACAAACATGAAGAAGTATTTAGAATCATATGAGATTTAAAGTTCCATTTATACCAACTTAATATATTATTATATTATTAAATTATACCACAATTAACACATACACATACACGCATACCTCGCCTCTTCCTCTAACCGGTGGTCAGGCTGTTGGCAGCTCACTGTTGCAACATAACTTCCCGGCGTGCAGTTGAGTGACATGTAAGTGACCCCACACACAGACAAGAAGTAGGGTCGTAGCCGGCCCACACTCAGCTTGGCCATGTTGGTCAGTGATTGGCCGACGCAGCAGCCGAACAGGAAGCAGCCAAGCTCCTTATACAGACAGGACACGTACAGATTCCTGATGAAGGCCTTGGAGCTGACACCTCGGAAGCGTACCCTGTAACACTCCCCGAGGGCGATCTGGGAGTGAGCACACAACCGCCATATTACAGCCTGAGTATCTTCCTCACAAGCTGCGACATGGTGTACATACAGTATGAGTAACAGTGACTGCTATGATGTGCACTCACTGTGAGGCCGGTGATGATGATGCCACCGGCGATGAGTAGTTCATCTGTAATGGCCTCTTGGTCCAGATAAGGATAGGTGATGCTGGGGTCCCCGCATATAAAGCCCCTTCTGTAAGGACTCACTGCCTTCAGCTCACATGCGAAGAAAGGGATGGAGGCTGCAGCGTTGGAGGAGGAGAAGGGAAATGAAAATAATTTGCGGGAGCAAGGAATGGTTTGCTATAAGAGGAATCCCCGGGGGTTACAGATATTTCCCCTTGTTGTGAGATAGGTGAGGTACTGGAGAGGATGAAAGGGAAAAGAAAAGGGGAGCAAAACTAAAGGTTGAGAAAGGGAAGACTGGTAGAGCTGTTGCCCTGGTACAGCCTTGTTTCTTATATTTTCGCGTCTGTGTTGTGTTAGTAAACCTGTGATCTCACATTGGCTCATTAAAAAATTATGCTAAATTTTTACTGGGTAGTTGCCAGGAAAAACTGCAGAGAAATTCCTTGTCGTTCAAACATAATACCCTCAGAGGCAAAGAATACAGATATAATAAAACTGACAGGAGAGATGACATAAGGGAGTTGTTGAAAGAATAGAAGGTCAAATAAGGAGAAATTGTACAGCAAAATAAGGGTGGGAACCAGGACTTTTCTCCTGAGAACCCAACGAGTTAGACAACTGTGAGGAATGTGAAGGTCACAGCAGAACTGCTCCACTGGGACGAAAGACACTAAAGCGACTGTAGAAAGCTCCCACGTCCTGATTGAATACAGACCGAATCCATTGAGACTGGAAATAGAAGAGTGAGGCAGGCCGAGCTCAAAACAGACTGAGCCTGGACTGCGCATGAGCACTGTGTGTGTGTGTATGTGTGAGTGTGTGTGTTGATGAGAAGAGAAAGGGGAGTTGTTTGTGACTTCAGTTCAACTCTCTACTAAACAAAGAACGAATGCTGCAGCAGCTCTGAGCCAGAACCAGCCTCACACTGTCTCTGTCTGTCTCTCTCTCTCTCTCTTTCTCTCTCTCTCTCTCTCTCTCTCTCTCTCGCTCTCTCGCTCTCTCTCTCTCTCTCTCTCTCTCTCTCTCTCTCTCTCTCTCTCTCTCTCTCTCTCTTTCTCTCTCTCTCTCTCTCCATCCTGCATGCCTTCACATTAGAGAGAGGAATGAGAGAGAGAGACACAGAGGCAGAGACAGAGAGACGTCTTGGATGGCTCTGTCCTTTCTGCACATGTCCAATCTGTTGTTGGTGCAGACTAACTCTCCATCCAGCTTTTTTCAATATAACCTACATTACATAACCACCCTCCAATCACATATAGAAAACATGGGAGGAGGGATCAATGATTACAGCAGTCAGACACATACACACCCACAAACACACACACACTGTGCATTTATTTATTTATGCCAAATACAATTCCCCCTGGCTTGACTCTACCCTGAGAACGGGAGGTTGTCATGGAAACTGTAGAATTCCCTGGGCAATGCACAAACCAGCTGGCACGGAGGAGCTCGGGAGCGCGCATTAGTGGAAAAAACATGGCCAGAGATACATGTTGATGGAGAGAGAGAGAGAGAGAGAGAGAGAGAGAGAGAGAGAGAGAGAGAGAGGAGAGAGAGAGAGAGAGAGAGAGAGAGAGAGAGAGAGAGAGAGAGAGAGAAACTTTCTTTCTATTATCCTCCTCTTCTTTCTGTCCTTCTTTCTCTCTATTTCTTCCCAACCCGGAGTTAAGTCGCTGCATGATATTCTGCAGGCGGGCTCGAATGTCTTTGTTGACTAAATACAAAGTGTAACAGAGCTCAACATTGAGGAAGTTAACCCTCACTGCACAGGGAAGGAATAACAAGTAGGCTACTGTAGTGTGTTCCAGCTGTCATCAACAAACCTACAAGAATGAATGGTGACTCTGCTTCCAAATGGGAAATTCATTGTCAGTTATCGTGCCAATTATTTCCTTATAAAAGCATTTAGATTTTTTGATTATTTTACGGCATGAAATATTAAAACTTATTTAAAAAATCAATATAAATTGCCCCTCAGCACACCAGTGTAAGTAATGGCATTGTCTGCATTTAAATGCATTCTCACACATCTGATGCATGGCTGTTCAAAATGACAGAGACGCTTAAAATATATGCTTATAATCTACATGCTTAGTACATTTCACTATATACCATATCATATTATCATACTTTAATACTGTAAGAATATTATACTTACTTATAATATAATGCATTCCAGTGCGAACAAAACCCTAGGGACCACAACAATGACCGTAGAAGCAATTGCAAACTTTCAGATTAGTTGTATTTGCTAATTGCTGTTAATGGCACTGCAATTTTGCTGGAACTATTGATTAATACGTCAATATTGAAAGCATTCAGCCTTGCATTCAACAGTTAGAACAACTTCTCTCGTGAACCTGTGCTGATGAAGACTATGTTTTGATATTTACCAAGGAAGAGGCACAGGAGGTCTAAGCTGACCAGAAGTTTTCTTTTGGATAAAGCCGGTCCGGTTATCTCGATGAGTTTCTTCCCGGTGCCGTTGTCCATCCCCATCCCTGCTGCGGACAGGCTGCTCTTGTTGTCCGCCAGTCTGAGCTGGAGGTCCGCACTGGAGACGCCGTCGCTCTGTGGCACAAATCTATCCAACATGACGCCTATTGGCTCGGAGCGCACAAACCTGTTGGCGTCAGAAACCGTGGGAGCGTCCTTGAACTTCGCTCATGTGCGGGGCCACAGGGGACTGAAGTGTGAGCTGCCACTGTCTTTAATGCACCTCCCGCCTCAGTGCGTGTTTTCCCTTTTACGCATTTTGGATTTCACCATAGAGTCCGCGGGGCTCATCCTGAACCGTCCCAGGGCGCAGCGTCACCGGGAAGATATGCAGAGCACGGAAAACTCCTCACTGGTCTCTCTCTCTCTCTCTCTCTCTCTCTCTCTCTCTCTCTCTCTCTCTCGCTCTCTCTCTCTCTCTCTCTCTCTCTCTCTCGATGAAGGAGTATCTAATGCCTCATATATTGCATTGTGTGAATCAGCGGTTACAGTTGCTGATTCTGTTCAGAACATGTGCCTAAGTCTGACAGATGTGTCATAATCTGTGTAAATGGTTTTAATTGTGAACATGCTGATTCAACCCAATGTTTGTTCATGGCCTAAGTTGATCTCCATCGTCATCCATTGATAAATAGTTAATATTTTGTGAATTTCTTTTTACATCCTCCAAAGAAACACTTGCAGGCGCTCTCTTTATGCAGATTTGGTGAAGGTGTGATGTGTGTGTGTGTCTGAATAGTGTGAGAGGTAACATTCCAGGAGATAAGACACAGAACAAGGGTCTTTTTCAAGGTCCTCGTGGAAGAGGCGAGCACAGTGAGCAGATTTGTGGCTCTGACGTCCCGGATCATTCAGAGACTGATACCTGTGCATCTGCTGTGAGGCAGGTCATCAAAGGTTATCTTGGCAGTTAAACAAGCAGTAAGGTTGTTAAGGGATATCATTGTAGTAACATTGAGAGATCTGTAAATAAACCAATGCTGATGTTTGCAGTTACTTAAGTCACAAACCTATAATATATAAATAACATATAATGCAGGTGAATCAATCACATTTGAAATTGAAACGCTTTGATGCGGTAGTCTGTATGCAACCCAGCCAGAATGCTTTGTTATTATAGGAGCAGTCCAGTTCAGTGACATCACTGCTGAATGCAGGTTAAATCAAGTGCATCGTCTGACTCTTCCAAATTATGGCCTTGGCCCTACCCCTCCATCCCAACAGGTATTGGTACTGACTTCCCCTACATGTGAATGAGCAAAACGAAGGGGCAGGGCCAAGGGGTGAAATGGGATTGGGCCCAAGTTCTGTAGTGTAGAGACATGAATGAGTGCATATGAATGTTCTGCTTTTAGGACAAATGAGTTCTCTCCTGTAGGGGGAGGTATTTTTGCTTTCACATCTGCATGTTGGAAAACAGAAATAGGGCGAGAGATAGAGCCACTACTTCTTTTCTTGTTGTGAAGCGAAAACCGAGTCAGTGACGTCCCAGTGAGAATACCCAACACATCATGATACTTTCTATTATGTCACAAAGGTCAAAACGTAATCCTGGCCACAGAAAATCCCTGTGTGTGGGGGTGTTTATGTTTATAGCTTTAGTAAGCCTTTAAATTATTCTTTGAAAGCGATTAAGCTTATCTCTGGAGTTTCATCATTTTCAAAGGGAAGGAGGATGACGCACCATTTGTTAAATAACAAAACACAACACAGCCTCGCGGTGAGTAATACCGTTTTTCAGATTCTGTGATAAAAGGTGGAAAAGCAAAGGCCTCGAGAGACGTTTTGATTTCTTAAAACAAGTTTCTGAAACTGTTTTGATTTCTTAAACAATCAGAACTTATGCCATTAATCCAAAACACATATATTTCATCACACACACACATACATATTCGCGTTACAGCACGCATGATTCAGCAATACAAGGTTAGATAATGTTCTGATGGGTTTAAGTGCTGCTGTTTCTTTGCACAATTGCACTTTCTTAGACAATATGGAACATTTTCTGGAATTTATCTCTATTTATGGTTGTAGCTGACCGTGTTGTTAAAGTTTGTATGTGTGTGGTCAGTTTCATTAGGGAACAAATGGATTTTTTTTTGCCCTGCAGGAGCACATGACTGTAAAACTGTCAGACTCGTAATGATAAACATCTCCTTTTCTCTGTTTCGTGCTGACTTCCCCATCCATCACCCACACACAAACACTCCCTGCAATTTTTCTCAGCACACGCTGCCGGCTCTCATTTGTCATTCCTCATGACATCCTGATTATTGAGTCACCTTCTGTAATAAGTTTGCAGTACATCTTATGGGAAACCAAAATGTGGGGGAGGAAATTTAATTTACCCATATTATGCAATATTCCAAACATTGTCTGCGTGTGAAGACTTTTCAGACCTGAAACAGTTAAGGTTCGCTCTGAAAGTAGATGAAAAAACTTCCACCACAGTAAAAACTCCAAGCATGAGGGGAAAGGAATGATAGAGAGAGTTGTGGAAGACATGATTTATTGCAGAATGTGCTGTTTAATGGACAGAATCATGGCGTTTGATCAGGATGACCTGCTCCCAGATTGCTATAAGTAAACTGCTGCTTGAACACATGTAAAATAAATGTTATTTACATTAGCATTACCTCAGCCAAGGATATCATGTGTTTTCACCACAGTCCACTTGATTGTTGTTTTTCGTGTGTTTACAAGCAAGTTCACGCAAAAAAACTATTGGACAGATTACCACCAGAAGGATAAAGTTTTGGTCAGAGTAGAACTGAAATTTGCTTCGGATCCAGATCAGGGACAGATACAAGAAAATGTTATCACTTTCTTTTACAATGCGATATATAAATTGTCATTTCATGTCTTTCTTTCTATTTTCAAAACACAGGTCTGGGCAAAATATTCCTATATCTAAGAGATTTTCCATCTGTCATCATAGCATAGCATTAGCTGGAACCAGGTGTTTGTACTTTTCCAGATTTTTTGTGTATTTCTACGAACAGTTTTGATTGAAAACTTTTAACTACAGACTATTAATCAGTTTAATTTTGGCACTATCCATGATTAGTTTAGCTATCTCAGGAGACTTTGAGCCACGGTCAGTAAATGTCCCTTTTTGTCTTACATCCACTTCCCTTTCAGTAAGAGTCACAAACATTCCCACAACATTTCTCTCTGAGCGCACTGTGCAGCACTGATCAGCTGATCATATTGAAGCATTACATCATTACAGTCTAGCCCAGACATGATGAATGGGCCCCAAGCCCTGCAAAATATTTCTTTATGTCTTTGCAGGTCTACTATTTGTATTAACTCATTGCACCTTTCAGGACTGTAAAAGAGTGCTCCACTCCTCACTACCACACATTTAACTGCAACAGCTGCTCAGTGTTCACGATCAACATCCGTGGCAACTGTAAAAACAGAAAAACACTCTGCTCAGCCCAAAAAGTATTAGTACAAACGGTAAATTGGCATGACTTCATGCAGAACAATAAGAACATGCTTTCCATGCTCTGAATCATATCATGATAAAAGTCAAAATTCTTGATCTCAAATGAGTTTACATTGAAAACTGGAAAACCGCTCATACTTCTTTCTGTTTTTAATTCTGTCGATTACGCTTTCCTCTCTCCCACTCATTCCTCTCTTTTTCTCTCTCTCTCGCTCTCTCTCTCTCTCTCTCTCTGTCTCGCTCTCTTCACACACACACACACACACACACACACACACACACACACACACACACACACACACACACACACACACACACACACACACAAACTCTCTCTCTCTCTTACTATAACATTGGCCATTGTTACTTGTTACTTATAACCTTAACCTTAACCTTAACCTTAACCTTAACCTCAACCTCAACCTTTGACCTTGAACTTAACCTAACCTTAACCTACCCTTTGAGTATGTTTTCAACTTTAAATGTTATAAATGTAGGTCTCCACATCAGGAACATCTTGACCATACACACACACACACATACACAACCACAAACTCTCTCTCTCTCTCTCTCTCTCTCTCTCTCTCTCTCTCTCTTACTATAACATTGGCCATTGTTACTTGTAACCTATAACCTTAACCTTAACCTCTTAAAACACACACACACACACACACACACACACACACACACACACACACACACACACACACACACACAGTCATTCACATAGAGGTGTGATGCTCTGAGCTGTTTTCTTTATATGCACATTATAGAATATACATCCGTGAGCATCACGCACGCACAGCCAAATCAAATTGCATTAACTTGCGGGATAAAGAAAAAAAAATCTACCATTATCTAGACACACTCTATGTCGTTATGATTATATTCCTTTCGTTTTCCGCCTGGCCCAGAGGCGCAGGCACACTTGCGCAATACCAGAGTGAGAGCCGCGGAAAGTCGGTTTCACGCCTCCTCATTGGACAGTAATGGGGGGGGCTTGCGACAGGGAAATCCATGACTTCCGCTTATTTTCCTCCCCACATGAAACCGTTCGCTCAGCATAGGTTTATAAAAAGGCGCAATGGAGCACACAGCCTCAAACAGTCACCGTCACCCACTGGACTTATATGTGAGGTCCTGAACCACCCGGCACCTGGATCTGTACCACCTGCAGCTGCGTGTGCTTGAACCTTCAACCTCTGGACCTGTGTTGACGCCTCAATACGAAGCTCAGACACCTTACTGCCTTCACCAAACCTCAGAGATGGACGTCGAGTCTCTCCAGAAGAGCGGCCGCCGGCGCAGCAGCTGCCTGAACGTGTTCCTCGTCGCGTCCGTCATTTTTCTTTTCGTGGCGGTGGCTGCTGTGGCTGCTGGAGTTGTCTTGGTGGAGATGAACCTGGGCTCCAGGAGATTAGAGATTCCCAACTTTGACCCCGAGGCAGTAAAGAGTACCGGACACGCTCCTTATCCAGAAAGCAAGGTGAGCAAATTACTCCTGCGTATTTGCCTTAACTTGGAATCAGTGACTTTTTTAGTTTGACTCTTGTCTTCTGCACATTTTAACCCACTTTATCTTTTTTGTTCTATCAACAGATGCAGAAATTTGCATACCTGCGAGCCAAGTCAAGTAAGCACTCTTTATTTGATGATGCAAACAGATGTGAGTTAGATAAAACTTGATGTGAAAAAAGAGTAGTCCGTTTGGAGTCCATGAATTAGTCTAGTTTCTGATCGTTTGACCAATTGATCAATAAAATGGTTAATGTGAATTGGACTACTGCAGACTTGGCTGTAATTCTTATCTGTGCCAAATCAGTTCATACTTACTGTAAGTCAACATGAGTCATGTGCCGCTGCACGTTGTACACACCATCTAAAATGCATGTGTTTGTCTCCGCCTGTAGGTGTGTTGGAGAACGGCCCCATGCAATGGGCTCCAGTCTACTACGGTCCTAGTATGTCTGTGGGGAGCAACTTCCAGTTTGTCCCAGAGCAGCACTCTCTGACGCCACAACAGGTCGGGATCTACTTCATGTACATCGAGCTGAACTTCACCTGCACCTTCAAGTGTGAAGCAGCCCACCTCAGCATGCGCGTGGGCGATGAGCTCACATGTGAGGTGCAGCTTCCTAATGTGACAGATACCAGTCCAGTGACCAGGAAGTGCTGGACAGTGAGCCCGGTGAACGGGCAGAGTCTTCACACTCAGATGATAGTACCAAAGGGCGGACTCGAGTACTGGAAGCTGGAGCTGAAGGGCTCGGGATTTGGGATGCTCCTCATGGACTAATATGGACGTTGTGATGCAACATACTCATGACCTCTGGGTCTTATCTCAGAACATCAACACCAGTTTGTGTTTCCTTCAAGTCCAAGCAGGTGAAAATGGGCAAGAGCTGGTGCCATCTTCAAATTTAAAGTTGTAAATGAAGCTTAGCAGGAAGATGAAACCTCAGCAGAAGTCACAGTCCCAATAAGGCAAACAGGAAAAGACTAGACACTCATCTTATTGTCTGTAAATATGTGTGAAACTGTATTTTATATATTTATTTAATGATACTGATGTATTTATGGATTTATATTTATGATAGTTTTGCTATTTTCTTATGAAAATGTATTTTCATGTATACACTACATTCATGTTGAAGTGCAATACACTGCGCTTTAAAGCAATAATAATAATAAGCACTTAATAAATTCAAAAAAGTCTGTCAGCGTAAGGTTGAGGCTTACAGAAATGTGTGATTATAATTATGTTCCACATCAGGGACCTCAATTAGATCTATTGGAGTTAGGGCTTGTTATCTCTTCTGGCAAATTATGAGTCATGAATGAGGCTGCACTTAAAATAAATGTTGTCTAAACAATCGATCCTGATCAAATCAAGAGCAGAATTATTAATATATATATATATATATATATGTGCACTATGCACTAACTACACTTTGTTGAATGTATTTTTTACTGTAATTCATGTTAAACATGGACATTTATATAGATGTGGTGAGAACTGAGTTCATTATGAATGAAAAGCAGAGAATGACAATTGTGAAAGTGATTGTGACAAGTGGAATCTCTGAAGTGTTTATAGGTAATGGAAAGTTCCTTGCTGTTACACTGCCATTACCGAGAACTGGATGTACATCACTTCCCGTTTGTTTACCATACGTGCCGTTTTTAGGAAAAAGAACAACACTGGAAAACAGCAGAAGAAGCACTTGTCTCCTTTCTTTTTTTTGCCCAAGCTGTAAAGCTAAATGAAATAAGATCATTTTGAAATTAGATATAGTCATGTTTCTGTGTTTGTGGCTGGGCGTCGGGGTGTGCGTGTGCTGTCACAACTTCAAAGGGTTGTTAGATGGTTAAGACATGATTTGAAGGTTATAGATAGGTTTTGGTGTTAGACATTTTTTTGTAAACACAAGGTTAGGGGTAAATGCAAAAGAAACGCATTATATTAAAACGTATACTCACCACTCTAGACAGATGGGTGTGTTTTTCTGCGCTTCTTCCTCCATTATTTTCATTGTCAATGTTAATGTCAATTTTATTTATACAGCACTTTTAAAACAGCTTGGTTGACCAAAGTACTTTACAGGTGTAATGGTACAACAAAAGGACAGGGAAACGTAATACATCATTGTGCAGCTAATACAAATAAAATACAATTATTATTCTAAAGTAATACAAATAAAAAATAAAATAAAGTACAATATATACGATAAGATAAATAAAATCAGATGCGATGAAACATACTCAACTCGAGTAGAAAGCCTGGGATGACAGGTGTGTTTTAAGTAGTGATTTAAAATGATGAACCATGTTTGAATCCATCCATGATTTTTTGTCCTTTAAGCAGTCAAGCAGGTGCCAAAGAGATGCCTTAGTTTCATGGTTAAGGACGTAACCTTAGCATAAACATTGTAGACAGTATATGTCAAAAAAGCTTTGCATCATTATCTTGCAATAAAATAATTATAAGTGTATGCACAAAATGTACCAATCCCCACTTTGTTTGAGTAAGATGTTCTCTAATTAATCTACCAGATGTCATCGCTGTAGGATATGTTAAGGGCTTTTGTAATGTGGAAAAACTGCGGCACTTCTGGAGGGATGTGCATAACCTGACTGTTAAGGTCATGGAAAGCCCGGGGGAAATTCCACCAATAGTATCTCTTTGGTACAGAACTGGACCGAACATCACACCTGTATCTACAAAACCCATTGGTATAATATTATACATGGCAAAGAAATGCATCCTGCTAAATTGGAAAATGCAAATACCCCAAAATTAAATCTATTCAAAAACAACTAGAATGGCCAGCCGTTTCCTGAAAAATAAGGATGGGGTTTTTCTGAGAACACGGGAAGCCTTGATGACCTTATGAACTTCCGCCTGCTCTGGCTTCTGATCTATTCCTTGATTCCATGCAGAAAAGCTATATGTGATGACCATATTTTTTATTTCTCTTCCCTTCTACTTTTCCTTTATTGTGTATGTGGATTGCCAGACTGAAAAATTTTGAAAATGAAAAAAAAATTATTGAAATAAATGGAAAGGAAAAACTAATCAATGGTTCAGCCTCTAATCGTGATGAGTTATTCCATCGCACATACATCATTCCACCATGATTTGTGGAAATCCACCGAGTAGCTTTTGTGTAATTATGCTTACAACAATCAAACCAACAAACGGAAAGGGCTGAAACCTAACCTCCTCAGCAGAGGTCATAATAACTATAATGATGAGCCTGCAGAGAGTTATCACACCAATCTGCAGCTCCTCTCGGCTGTATAGAGCTGTAAAATGAGCAGTTCAACCGGAAACGTTTTAATTCACTTTCACTGCTCTCTAGCGTTTCTAGGAACACAGACAAAATCTGATGTTGTCAGAACATTAGCTCTAAGTAGCCACTACACACTTCCTGATTTACAAATGTTCCCAATAGCTAATATGCCAAGAAACCCGATGATGCATCAGCAAAGGTGGGGAAGAGGAACAACACTGTGATGTAAACACTTTAACATTGAAAATATTGCAGATGCAAACAGAAATGCATTCATGCATTCTTAATGACATATCTTGTGTTTGTTCACAAGAAGACACCACAGTGAATTTGAAATCCTACATCCATGTTTACTTAGTGCAGTCTTTGATTGTTTCATCACCCTTGTGTGCACATACCTGAGGCATGCAACACAGGGACTCAACACCTCATAGTTCTTCTTTGGGTCGAAGACTCAGAGACTCAGAACAGCCCCTTTAATGTATTAGTATGTATGTATCTGTAACATGAGGTGATTTTTTTGTGTGCAGAGCTGCAGGAGTGTCGTGTGTTTGTGTAACTCAGATGCAAAGATGTTTGTTTGTTTCTCTGAGCAGGAAATGACCCACATTCTGAACTCAACTGTGGTCAGTTTTTCCGCTTATTTAAAATGTTCTCAGCAGTGATGCGTATTGTGCAGCCTGTCTGCCTACCTGTCTGTTCGGTTTCCTGTAGTTTTTTTGTTATTATTGGCAGGCATTCCTTGCACTCGGCTTTCACCGCTGCCAAACTCACCTTTTCTTATTGTCTCTGTACTGATATGTCTCTTTTTTTTTCCATCAGCCACTTCTGCAGTGAAACTAAATAACTTTCCCCTGAACACATTAAAAAGTGCTGAGTCACATAAACCAACCTCAGCACCTCAGAGCTCTTGCACCCTTGAGCAAGGATGCACTGATCGCGACAATTTCTTCATTCTCTCGATCAGTGCATCCTTGCACGACCACATCCTCCTCCTCTGCACACACACAACACGTAGTTGTTTGTGTATGTTGCGTATCTTATCTCTGTAATTGTGCCACTTCTTTAAAATGTTTTCAGCCGTGATGCGTATTGTGCAACCTGTCTGCCTACCTGTCTGTAAGGTTTCCTGTAATTTTTTCATCATTATTGGCAGGCATTCGTTGCACTCTGCTTTCAACGCAATAATCCCTGATTGGCTGCCAAACTCACCTTTGCTCATTGTCTCTGTACTGACATGTCTCTTTTTTTCCCGTCAGACACTTCTGCAGTGAAACAATGCAACTTTACCCTGAACACATAAGAAAGTGCTGATTCACCGAAACCAACCTCAGCACCTCAGAGCTCTTGCATCCTCGAGCAACGATGCACCAATCGAGACAACTTCCTGACGGGCAGACCACAGGTGGTGCGGATAGGCAACACCACACCCTCCACCCTGACTCTTAACACCGGTGCTCCCCCAGGGCTGCGTGCTCAGTCCACTCCTGTACTCCCTGTTCATTCATGACTGCGTGGCCACCCACAGCTCCAACACCATCATTAAGTTTGCTGATGACACGACTGTCGTAGGCCTGATCACCGGCGACGATGAGAAGGCCTACAGAGAGGAGGTCAGAGCCCTGACATCTTGGTGTCAGGACAACTACCTGCATCTAAACATCAGCAAATCAAAGGAGCTGATCGTGGACTACAGGAAGAGACAAGGAGTAGAACAAGCCCCCCCCCTTTGTCAATGAGACCACGGTTGAGTCAGCAGCTTCAGGTTCCTCGGGGTCAACATCAGTGATGACCTGACCTGGACCCATCATACAGACTTCATCAGGAAGACGGCCAGACAGCGGCTCTTCTTCGTATGCAGGCTGCGGAGGTTAAACATGGATGCCAGGATTCTCTGCAATTTCTACAGGTGCACCATAGAGAGCATCCTGACTGGCTGCATCACTGCCTGGAATGGCAGCTGCACCGCCCTGAACCGTAAGGCTTTACAGAGGGTGGTGAAATCACCAGGACGGAACTGCCATCCATGGAGGACCTCTACACCCAGCGGTGCAGGAAGAAGACCAGCCGGATCATTAAGACCCCTATCACCCCAGCCATAAACTGGGCTCAGAGACAGTTTCATTCCCGAGGCCATAAGACTTTTAAATTCCACCAATCTGTCATAATTCCACTAACTCTGTACCTTAGCATATTTGCATTATTGCATTTTTTCTTTAGGTGTATATATGTATATTTTATTATATACATTTTTTTATTAAATTTTATCTTATTTTACTCTATATTTTTTTGTCTGCTTGTAATAGTCTGAGCATTGCTATAAGAGAGCCTTTGACCCAAGCATTTCATTGCAGGCAACTGCTTAATGTAATCGTTGTGCTTATGACAATCAAATCTTGAAACTTGAAACTTCTTCATTCTCACGATCAGTGCATCCTTGCTAAACCACATCCTCCTCCTCTGCACATACACAACATGTAGTTGTTTGTGTATGTTTTGCATATTATATATCTGTACTTGTTTAACGGGTTACAATGAGGTATCAAATCTGGTTCCAAACAGTCTTTTATGTGTGTGCAGAGTTTAGTTATAACATTTTTGATCAACTTATCTGTGTGACATATTATCTAATCAGGAAGTGATGTCAACTCACATTTATGTTTGATAAGAAACCGTTATTTATTCACATGAAAAATATGTAACATACTATCCAGTAGAATATAACCTGAATATCAGATACTCTTTTTATGATATGACAACTGTGTGTTGCTTTTTCATTCAAATACATTCATCAAGTACAGTGTATATTAGAATATTTACATATTGTTTATATTGGATGCATGAAATTTAATACAACATGCTACGAAATGAACTCAAACATCTCGTCACGAAAATTGATTAGATGTAATTTTAATGGTCGTATGGAAGTATCATGAAGGCCCCCATGAAGTTGTCTGCAGGTCCCGGACGAATCTTCTGTATATTTTCCAACATCACAAAAACTTGATCTCCTCTCTGCAGATGGAAGATCCCAGCCAGGAAGCTGTTCCACAGATCTTCCCCTTCCAAAGCCTTCACACCCACAGGTTTTGGTGTCCGGCAGCGAAAGCTAGTGGAAAAACAAACAAGAAGAGATGTCTCAACGGAAACTCACCTCAAAACGATAAAGACAGCTTGCCTTCAAATACACAGATGTGAAGATACAAACAGGATGCACCCGAGTAAGCACAGGTGCAGCGACAGAGTGAAGAAGTGAAGTGCAGCACAAGGACTAACCTCTTCGATTTCATGAGTTCTATTGATCGGCCGTAGGCACTGGTGTCTTTCATGACCTTGTGCACGATGAGTGAACACTCCATCACAGCATTCATTTGCACTTTGGAGTACAGGTAGTAGTAACCTTCCCTTTCCACCAACAGCCGACCTTTGTCGTAGCCCATTTGATGGGTGATGGCGTCGCCACCTTCATGTATCCACTGCACCACTTTGTTCTCCGCTGCAGGAGTGTTGGAGCCTGAGAGAAACACGACATAAGATAGTTTTTTTGAACAGAGAAAATATGAATTAAATTCAACCGTTTTGGTCATTGACAATATTTGTTATTGAAATGAGGGAAGGGCACTGACCCATCAGGTGAGCAAAGGGCCTCTGTTGAACCTGCTCCGGGTGAGGTCGCTGTATGTGAAGCTCATTGAGCTCTGCTCAAGAAAACAGGTTCAGATCAGTCAATCAATCAACCCATGGATCAATCAAAGTAAAACAACTGTATCTGAATGTTCACGTTTGATTCAGCATGTTAGAGACTGGACATTCTGTTGCTAAAGCTTCATTTTATGCATTCAAATTCACGTTGACATTAGGTCAGAAGTGTAGCAGTAATTCATTTATCATAGAACCGTGAGTGTTCTTCCCACTATGTACAGCATAAGCACCATAAATTATGATCGTTCTTTACCTTTAGATCCCATTTGACCCATCATGGTGCCACCCTGAAACAAAAGAAAAGGAGTGAAAAGCCACACCAGACACACCAGACCACATTCGGATGTGGTCTGGTGTGGGTGGGCCGCATATGAAGGACCGCCTACTCAGCTGATGACCCCCAACAGTTTCATTGTGAACTGATCCTAATTTTACTCTTATCTGTGCCCATACACTGATTTGTCTGTCAGCATCACTAGAGTATCAACATTGACCACGACATCATGACTGATACTTTTCTTAAATTTGGGAAATGTTTCACCACTGCAGCTGCACAGGATTCATACAGCACCTCCTGACTCCTCTACCTCTCATGTTGACAGAACAGACACACAAACATTGTCATATGTCAACTCTGTTAACTCAGACTGGGTAGAATTAAAATAATTTGGTCTTTACTCACACAAATAACATTACGTGTAAATTTGCACGTAGGGCAGGGATGTGAGATCCACGCTTTACACAGGAGACACATTCAGGAGGCCTTTTAAATCCAGGTATGAACACCTGTTCTAAACCCTGGCCACTTGTGATCCCTCAGAATGGATGTTAACACCAGGTGTGTACAGGGCCACTGCAACCGCTAGCTTTCAACCTAGGTGAACCTGGTCCCAGAGTTGGTTTGGAGTTTGTTCAACTTGCAAACCTTTTAAGAACCACTTTGCTTTTCTAATGGTTGGAGTCGCCATGTAGCCATGTCATTATACACATGTTGACAATGATATTTACCTGCTGGCCAGATGTTTGAGGGTTGGACAGATTCAGGTAGCAAGGGCAAGACCCGTCCTGGGAAAGGACCGGCAGCAAGAGGAAGAAAACCAAAAAGGGAGAGTAGGAGATGAACACGTTTCAAAAATCTGTATGTGTTTGCAAAGAAGATGTCAAAAGTTCAACATCATGTAAGAACAGGAAGTGTCCTGTCACTTAGATCCCTATAGAAATGTTTGGTAGAGCTGTGGAAATATCTTTATCTATATATATAGACACAAGCACATCTTTTGTGGTATTGGCACACTGTACTTTACTAAAGGCAACAGATTAAATTATTGTTGCAAAAAACAACATCATAATTATAACATGTTAAATGCCAACATTTTCTCCTAGTGAGAAACACTGTAAAGTGATGAGTCTTCCTTGGCTATTACTTTGGTTTCCTTTCTCCTTTTACTTATGAATGATGTTGAAATTTCCTCAACCATATTCAAGCGTGTGTAAACAGCATTATCAGTCCGTCTCAGAAAAGTTAAGTTATATTGAGGCTTTGCACTTGAGAGAGATAGGAAAGGGAAGTGGAACTAGGAACAGACACATTTAATCATCCTGTAACTTTTGAAGAGCAAATGATTACCCATGCAAAAATTTGAGCTGTCCACGTCATGACTGACGTAGAGTGAAATAGGGAAATTTTAGAGTAAAGGAATTTCCAAGCGCTCTCTCTCTCTTTCACTGACAGGAACAGATACACAATTGCATGCAGACATCAGCC
This sequence comes from Pseudopleuronectes americanus, assembly GCA_038501795.1. NCBI lineage: Eukaryota > Metazoa > Chordata > Actinopteri > Pleuronectiformes > Pleuronectidae > Pseudopleuronectes > Pseudopleuronectes americanus. The sequence continues at coordinate 15,949,339 of CM076721.1, forward strand.
TCACCTCCATTTTTTTGTACAGCGTATAGAGGAAATAACCCTGCACGACAAGTCCCAACATGGTCAGTCCCACCAGCAGGAGGAGAAGCTGTTGGCTTGCCATTGCCCACATCGGTTTCTTCCTCCCGGACACTGAGACACAGTTTGAGTGAGCGTCAACCACAAACACATGGGGGCAGGTGCCCACATCTCCCTCTACCATCCTGCACCAGGTCACACCTCCACCTAGGGCCCTGGAGCTGAAGGTCGAAAGGCCTGATGCAGTGGGGAAAGGGATGAAGACAGAGACGGGTTAGGGGTAAAAGGTAAGAGGTAGAGCAAAGCAGCAAAGGAGCATAGGAACTGAAAAACGGAAAAATGGAAAAACTGAAAACCGCAACAAAAAAGTTTTGCAATGAAGACACAAGAGAAAAAATGAAGAAATAATTGCTTGAAGGACACAGACATAGAGACAGAGCCGCAGTATGATTCTTGTAAAGCAACCTGCGTTACAAGCATCACTCATCCAGTGGTTCTTACAACACTCCACGGAAGCTCCTCTAGGATATATTAGTAAAATGAATCCCAATAAATAACACATATGACACAATAAATATAATAAAATCAACAACATTTCCTGCAATATCACTCTGTGATTAAGATTTTCTTGATTCCTCACCTTTAAAAACTGAACTCTGCCTGCACCCAACAAAGATCCCAGCCCTCCCTCACCTCTTGTGTCCACTCTCCCGCTGTCAGCTATCAGTAATGTTGCTTTTTTATGTGTGCTCATATATAAGCAGGAAATGAAGATAGCATGGGGAACAGACTGAGAGAGAGAGAGTAATGTGCATGTGAGTGTGTGTTGGACACTCCCCAAAACTACTGAATGTAGCTATCATCCCTCAGCTCACACTTCCTTTTCTCTCTTCAACTTCTCACTCATTGTGTTTCATATTCAGTTCAACACTTTAGGTTTGATTTCTCAGTTTAGCCTCTTTGTTGTCTGTTTCTGAGAAACGTCGCTTTGTGTATCTGAGTAGTGTGCTTGTCACTATTTGTATTGATTTGTCAGAATGACTTTAACCTCAGTCTTGGTGACAGTAGTGGTGTTTTAGCAGGCTGAGTTTGGGGTCAAGCTAATTCACACCATATACTTTTTGGCTGCTATAACATTATTGTCCTATCGCTCAATGTGTCATTCATCTGTGCTTTAATGCTGAATCAAGTGAGCATCACTCACAAGTCCACACTGTCATGTCAAATATTTGCCAATATAAACCTCTCTGGTGATGCTTTGAGAAAATTGTTGCTATTCTTTATTTTTGAGGAACTCACTTGTGGTCTAATTACAGCTGAAGACTGGACGCAGTGAAGGAGAATGGAGCTCTAGTGTAACACTTAATGTGGCAACATCTTTTTCTTCCCCTGCTTACTGTCAATGTTTTCTGTATGAGTTGCAACACATCGAGCAATATTGTCATCTTCCTTTTTCATTACAACAGATTTATCAACACAATTTAAGGAACTGATTGTTACACTTGAGACATACAACTAGGATGTTCCACTTAATGCACGTATCGAGAGCAAAAGTGCAGAAAGAGGCATAATTATAGGTATTTCTTTCTGTGTTTCATCATCTTGTTTTTTCATCATAGAAATTCTTTAGTTTTTCTTGCTTTATCAAATATGTTATCTTCTTATGTGCTGTACGTGAACATTGAGGTTGCATCCTCAGGACCTGTACGCGTGAACACCCAGTTGCCAATGGCAATATAGTGTTTTCTAAATATTATGCTTATAACTTTTATACAATCCATTTACTAATTTATTCTTATTTTGATAATATTTATTTTACATTTTGTTTTGGTCCCTTGTACTATTTCATACTAAATATGCATTGAAAATGTCGTAACTATGTACATTAGGTGCACGGCCTCTATTTTGTATGAGAGCGTATCAGAATTGTCACAGTTATATATTCATCTTGCAAGTGTGATTCATATTCCTTGAGATTTAAAAGCTGTATCAAATGTAATATGAATGTATAATTAGTATATGAACTACAGGAAAGATTATTCTTAATTTGTTCTGGATTAAATTTGGGTGAATTTAACCCTACCTTTTTCTTACTGTATATATTGTCTTACTGTATATATATTGTTGTCTTGCTTTATGTATAGTGCACCAACCACACCATGTCAATTTCCAATATATGCAAATATACTTGGCAATAAAAAGATTCTGATTCTGATTCTGATTCTTGCTTTTTGTAGGAAGGAACAGTTTGACTTGAGACACCATATTTCGAACACACACACACACACACACACTTAAGGGAGCTGCATGCAATAGGCTAGCACACGGTCCTTTCGAGCATTTTACATCTTTTTTTTTAATGAGCTATTGAAACTAATCAGCTGTACTGCTTCAGAGTACTTGTTTATTTCATGTTGCCTGGGGGAATAATCTAAATGGCATATTGTGGAGGTGCAACACAAAATAATAATGTTCAGCGTCATGTTATTATTATTATTAGTAGTAGTAGTATTATTATCATTATTATTAATAATATTATTGTAATTATTATCATCATCACAGTGTTCATACACTGAGTTTTACCTTCCTGTGTTCAGTCTATCATTCACGGTTCACCACAGACAGTACAAACCACAGGTCGCACAGTAGCTATAGTAACGCTCATCATGGCTGTGGGTGAAGACCCCAGCTCCACGGTGATTGGAGGAGGATTGCTACTCTTCCTCCTCTGATTGGTCGGCGGCGCTGCGCTTGCTCGGGGTTCTCCGTCCAATCACGGCGGGTCAAAGTTGTGCTGCGGAAGAGGGATGCCGAGGAGATGGCCGAGCTCAGATAGCGTCGTGTTTGTGGCCACCTTCACCATGGAGCTGCTCCGGAGGAGAGACGCAGGCTGCGGGGGGCGGCTGCTGCTCTTCGCGGTGGTTTTCGGCTGGTGTGTCGGGTCTGCGCGGTGTTTCGGTAACAGCCAGGACAGCGAGTTCACGTTCCTGGTGCCCGCCGGGAGATCCGAGTGCTTCTTTCAGACAGCGGCGAAGAACGGCACGATGGAGGTTGAATATCAGGTAACTAATGTTGTGTGGGTGTGCGTGTGTGTGTGTGCGCGCGTGCGTGCGTGCGCGCGTGCGTTTGTGCGCTTGCGTGTGGTGTATGTATGAATGTGTGTGTTTGTGTGTGTGCGTGTGTGCGTGTGTGCTAGCCGCAGCCCTCCAGCTAGCTGACGCGCTACACCCATATTCTTGGTGAAGTTGCTTAACAACTGATTCCCTCAAATAACTTCCCACGGTGGGAGTTAGCCTGACTAATGATGAGCACATAACACAATATCACCAGAAAGATAGAAAAAAGTGTAATGTCAAACTTTGTCATTCCAGCACATCTTGTGCACGAACACAACAATATAACACAAGTGCTTCACTTGAGAAGGATGAGGGTTCAAATATTTCACTGTAACAATACGTGTCACACTGTTCAGAGTAACTTTCAGTGAGTCACTGTGTAAATAAACTGCAGGCTTGGTCTGAAACCTTCACATCCTGGTTCTGCTTCAGGTCTTGGGTCTATTCCTGGTTCTATTCCTGGTTCTATTCTTGGTTCTATTTCAGGTATTGGGTCTATTCCAGGGTCTATTCCTGGTTCTATTCCTGGTTCTATTCCTGGTTCTACTTCTGGTCTTGGGTCTATTCCTGGTTCTGTTCCTTGCCCTAGTCCTAATGTTTGTCCTGGTGCAGTGTTGGGGCAACAGCTGGGAAAACATTTGTGCTCTTGAATTCTGTCACTCACTATACTAGTTGAGAAGTGTTGACTAGTTAAATATCAGCATGTTGAAGACAACAGCCACTGTAAACAACATGTTTATATAGAGGCTCCCACCCTCATGTCTGTGAGAAGGAGTGTCCCACAGCCACTGGAGCTCTGAGTGTATGTAACACTACATTAAAAAAAGCCATAATGACAAATTGAAAAAAGAAAAAGAATCTCCTCCATTAGGTAGGTCTTCCATTTTTGTTTTATCCAGCACAAGCACAATGCATGATGAAACAAAAGCTGTGTAGGTTCTACACAGCTTTTCACAATGCATTGTGGGATACAATGAGTCCTCTACCTTGGGAGAGGCGGTGGACTAGTGGCAGGAAGTTGGACTATGGGCAGGAATCCGACGGTGGTCTCTGGTTCGAATCCACGGAGTGGAGGGACAAAAACAACATACCTGGACGGACAACACCTGGATCAGTTCCACACTGTCAAAAGTGCCTACCCCACCCCACTGCCTAAGTGCCCCTGAGCAAGGCACCTTACTCCCCTAACACCTGCTCCCTGGGGCACCGTGCCTGGCTGCCCACTGCTCTGTGTGTCCTCCTATGTTCAACAGATGGGTCATAGCAGAAAGCACATTTCCCCCCTTGCATGTCGTGTGTGTGTGTGTGCATGTGTGTGGGACAATAAATGTATCTTAAATCTCTTAATCTTACCTAAGGTTTAACAATAAAATGGGGAACTTACTATATATAGACTATACTAGGAGAAGTGATCTGGACACAGTCAAAGTGTTTGGATTTCGGAGTCTAGGCCTCTGTCTCACTATTTTAGATGGAAACTGCTGAAGTAGTCGCCCTTGCATCAGGTTCTTCCTCCGCTGCTGAAAACTGCTGAAGCTCAAATAAACCTACCATTGTGGTTTTGCTCACCTCTCTGGCCAAGGCTCCTCTCGGCGAGTTTGACCAGACAGTCAGAGTCCTGCAGGCTCCTAACTTCTTCCATTTCACAATTTGTTAAGTTCACAGTGTTCCGGCCTCACCAAACTTTTATCCCGGCAGTCAGCAGAGACATCTTAGACTTCATGACTTTGTTCTTTGACCTGACATATAGTGTGAATTGTAGATTTTAACTTTTCTAAATGGGAGATATCGACTATAGTTTTTTACCAGATTTTTAGATTTAAAAATAAGCTAGAAAATTTTTTTCATGAATGTATCTGGTAGGTTACTAAATGTAGATTGATGTGCAGAATTGTCAGTTTTACCCAGTTGTATCTGTTAAATCTACAAAGTGTGAAAAAAGGGAAGGGTTTTATTTACACAGGAACACGTCTCCTAATGTAAAGATAGCGTGTTTGTTTAGTGGGAGAGTCTGTAAGACAACATCATGCTCTCCACTGCAACATGTTTTTAACTCCTCTTAAAGTGTTTGGCCTTGTGGTTAAGGCACATGGCACATGACTGCAGTGTGCCTAAAACGATCGCCAATGAATGTCCACTGTCTCTAAAAGTAGTTCTTATTCATAACTCAACTCTGATTATTTAATAAAGTAACATTTTTAAAAAGGAGAGAAACTTTCGATCACACTTTGAGCCGTACGCTCAGTATGTGTATATATTTGTCTTTACATCCAGGTGATAGCAGGTGCTGGTATGGATGTTGACTTCACCATCCATTCTCCAGAGGGCGTCCTGCTCATCATGGAATCCCGACGCTCTGACGGAGTCCACGTGTGAGTGCAGTCTCACTCTCAATCATATTTTATATCTCAGCTCTGTCGGATCTGCCTGTTTTGATTTTTTTTTCTCTCTCTTATTCGCAGGGTGGAGCCCACGGAGGCGGGGGACTACAAGATCTGCTTTGACAACAGCTTCAGCCACTTCTCAGAGAAGATGGTGTTCTTCGAGATCATCATCGAGGGTCAGGCAGGAGACGTGGGTGGAGATGATGAGTGGCCGGGCCTAGAGGAGCCTGACGGAAGCCTGCTGGAGTACAAGCTCGATGACATCCGGGTGAGATGCATGTTTGTGGTTTAGACGTTACTTTAAAAAAAAAGGGAATCTCGCTCACAAAGTCAGCTGACCTGTTAACAAAAGCCCTGTTGTTGGGAAGTATGTGCTTTGAAATTATCAAAGCAACACCTAGGAAAGAAAAAGGGATAACTGTAACAGAGTTGTTGGTAGGTCTTTATCATCTTTTTATCAACATAAATAGTATAAAGACGAGATTAGAAATGCTCTTGCTTTTGTAGCATTTGTCTCAGGACCAAAACATATTAATTCCAGCTTTGAATTAAATCAAAAGAATATTTTCTGTTTTTGTTCATTAAATATCATGCGACCTGGATCATGAGTCTCCTCAATTAATTGATCCTCAAACAACAAATATTGTATATTTGGCTACATTTTTATCATATTTCTCTGTTGAATCTGACAGCTGGTTGTACAAATAGAAAACCATATAGTGCAGTTTCTGACGCAACTCTTTTGTCTTCAGGGGAAGTGGGGAAAGTATTGACCGACCAGCCCACGCGCTGTTGGTTTTGGTCTTCTCGTTCGAATTCGCTGACGGCATGGAAAATGTTAAATAACACAACCCTGAATCTTTAGGTTATACGAGTCGACTCCTAACCACTAACACCAGCAAGGAATATTTGCTGCTCTGCACGTAAAACCAGTAAAAAAAGTAGAGCAATGGAAGAATGAACCACTATCATGCTCCAACAACTGATTCTTTATATTTAACCTTAAAGAGGTCTACATGCTGTTGTGTTCAGAAAACACATCACTCTCCTCGTACTGTCCATTAATGCAGCTCCTCTTTTCAGTTTCTGTCTGGAACACTTGGTTTTACCTCCTTTCTTTTTAAAGGCCCCTTCGCGATAAAGCCTAATCAGCTCTGATTGGCCAGCTGGCCCACACTGAGATTGGTCAAGCTCTTCCATATAGTGTATGTAATTTCAGGCTCCTCTCTCACTTTCCTTGGCCATATTTGGGGGCATGCCAGACTAGCCTCTAGCCATGTATTTTGCAAATGTATGAGAGTAGGATTTCAGGTGACATCACAATGCCCTGGAAGTATCGGCGGGATACAGATATAACATGCTGGACCCGGAGGTGGCTATATAGTCTACATCAACGATCAGTCACATACAAGAGAGGAAGATGAGCATGCTCCGTGAGCTCATTGAGAGAGCTTCTTGTTATTGTTTCTTTCGCATGCTCATTACACATAGCAGCAGAGGGACTGTGTGACGTAAGCTGCCTTACGGTCATTTTCCAAACACAGGAAATATGCAGAGGAATACTTTTTAGTGTGGACAGGGCCTCAGCAGCAGTGTTTTCTGTCGCAGAGGGGAGTGTACTCTACTATGGACTTTGGGCCTTAAACTATTGAAACATCTTCTCTACTTCTGATACCAGCTTGTCCATCTGTAATCTTGGTTTCTTACTTGTATCTCACCTCTTTCCTCAGGAGTCCATGGACTCTCTGCACAGACGCTTGGAGCGCAGCCGTCAGATGCAGACGGTGCTGAAGGCCTTCGAGGCACGCGACCGAAACCTGCTAGAAGATAACCTTTGGAGGGTCTCCTTCTGGTCCTGTGCCAGCATGATGGTGATGCTGTGTGTGGCCTTTACTCAGGTATATAAATGCACTGGGGATACATTTTTAAAGGTTTACAAGCAGTCGGACCACCGAACACTCAACATCATGCTGTCTGTGTGTTTCCTTGTCCCTCCTCAGGTCTACACTGTCCGTAAACTGTTTGATGATAAGAGGAGAGTCTGCACATAAAGGAAAACGTTACGCTCCACTACACGACGGGCTGGGAAGGAAAACAAGATGCTCACCTGGTTACCCATTCAGATTGTGCGCCTTCACTTTTCATTTTGTCTACATAAACACCACAATTCAAATTAAACAGTAGAGGATCATTTTGTCAATCAGGAAAGAATAATTGAATTTCATTGCCGTAGCTCATGAAGCAAAGCCAGAAGAGGAAGAGGAAGTTGGTCATTTCTTTTCATTTAGTGCCTTTAATGTCAAATTTGACCACAGACCAGTGAGAAAATCCTTTTTGAAAGATGCAGCCTTCATAGACCAAATACCAAAGGGTATCTTGTTGCTGTTCAATATTTTGAAACTGGTCTAGTTCCCTTTTTTATGGGATTTTCTGCAAAAGGTGAAATTAACCTTATTGAAGTTAAAAGGTCAGTTGTAAGTGACAACTCAAAGCAAATCTAGAGGACCCGCAAATTGATAGTTTCCAATCGATAGCAATGTGCAATAGTGTTGTTGGCGTCTTCCTGAGAGTGAGATCCTGCCGTTATATTGGTGAACTGTCCATTGATCTAAATGTGTCCTTGGTTACAGCCTCATGTTAGCTTTCTTTTTCTTTGAGAAGTTACTGATTTGTTTTTTTTTCCAGTCCAAGATTATATTGGAAAATAATAATGTAGAGTAAGAAACAGTTTTTCCTGTAACATGTGTCAGTCCTCCTGCAGACACACACACACACACAAACACAGTGTGTCTGTTCAGAGAAGCATCAAGACAATTCAGTTTGAACAAATGTGTATTTCTGAAGGATAGCCTTTCCTTTTATGTGTGTTTACTGTGTCAACAAAATGTGACATTTTGTTTGTACTCAGATGGCCATAAAGTGATTTGTTTTCTATTTACCATGAGTGTCAGATAATTAAGATAATCAGGTTTTCATGGGTGTCATTTATATTAATAAATACATTTTTTACACAGTTTATATCTATGTGTGATATTAGTTGTCTTTTTAGTATAACGAAGTGTAAGGGCCATATTGAAGAAAAGAAATCTGAAACTTTGTAATATTAATATTTAAAACTTATTTAGGAGATAAGAAACGAGGAGAATCGTCAGAACTGTCATTGCTGTTTGTCTGTCACTCAACAAGATTATACCAAACTACTGAGCTTCTTTTACTCAAACTTGATAGAAGGATGTGGCAGGGGCCAAGAAAGAAGCCATTTCATTTTTTGTGAGGATCTTTTTTTTTCACAGATTTTCAAGGGGAAATAATTCATTGATCCTGATGAAAAAAACAGACAGGTTTACATTACTGATATTTATCAGTGTGGTCAGTTTGGTGCCAATCCTCTAAAAAGATCTAGAGAATTAAAATTGCATATGATGACTGGGCCTTGGCAGATGAATACCGACATTCTAGTTTGTTCATGAAAAATGTATAATTGCTACTTGTAAACCCTGAGAAACCCTGGTGCTGTGGACACACGTGTTTATGGTAAATGCTCTGTATTTATATGGCACTTTCCTAGTCTTGCTAATCCCCCATACATTCGCACTGTGCATCTACGGGTAATACTTTTTCTATGACGGGCAATTCAGGGTTCAGTATCTGGCATGCAGATGCTAAAGACCGGGATCAACCGCTCTACCCCGATACAGCCACCCCCTTATTGATCCACTAGCAGTTTGTAAACTGAAAACTTAAATACACCCTATTTATATGATCATCTTGCATATTTTTAAACAACATAACCTAGCTTATAACTATTTTCACCTGAGCCATGGTGGAAGCCATCAGGTGTGTGACCCTCATGTAGGGACGTGTTTATTTTTGCAGGTATTGATCCCTGGTTGTCTGACCTTATCAAACAATATAACCTTTCTCAAAAACAACATTGATATTATGTGACATTCAGCTAAAGTTGTTTTAAAGGTTCAGTGTGTAGGATTTAGTTGCATCTAGCTTTGAATATAACAATTTACAGCTCTGTATGTGGACCATGTCAATATGCAGTTTCCTGGTCTTGTTATGCCTCTGTGCCAGTGACGGCCTGAGGCAGTAGGTTTTCACTTTGTCCATCTGTCCGTTCGTCCTCTAATCCCATTCCCGTGAAAACAATATCTCAAGATTGCCTTGTGGGAATTTCCTCAAATTAGGTAAAAATATTCACTTTACTCAAGGATGAACTGTTTGCTTTTTGGAAGTCAAACGTCATAGTGACCTCACAAAGCGCAGTTTTTGCCTTGTGGAAAACTATGAAGAAATATGCACATGGAAACTGAACTGCTTGGCGGAGGCGTAGAAACGCAATGCGGATTTTCTAGTTCCTCATTTCACTTTTCTTTGCTCTGATTTCACAAATTTTATGTAAGGAAGCAAACTCATGATACAAAGTATTCAGAAAGTAGGTATAGAGACAGATACAAAAACGACATTAAATGCTGGAAATAGCTAAATAACATACCTGAATGTACACGGATGATCAGAATATTTATTATGTCACTTGCATTTAGATCATTTCTAAATAGTTGACAATACTTTCCAGCCACTGTCATAATTTACACCAATTGTTTCTGCACCTTTCCCTTCCTTTAGTGTCAAACTAACACAGCTGTAGACAACGGAGAACTTCTCATGCACTTAAACTTCTGATAACCTTCACATCAAACTGAGCAGACTCATCCAGCTCCTGCTGACTGAGTCCTAGTGTGAGTGGGCAACATCTGTTTCCTTCACCAGTGGTTGGGACGAGAGGGGCCTTGTGGAGGTCGCCTGTGTGAGGAGAAGATGTTTAGGAGAAGACCGTGAAAATGTCCACCTCAGTTCTCAATCATTTGTGGAGCAGTAACACAAACATCACCAGGATGGAAAAGATTTCCAGAAAATAAAGGAGTGGGATAGCATACCTCCAGTCACAACACAAAAGCCATATGTAACTCTATCTTTACTCTGTGTTGCCACTGGCAACCACTGTTACCATGGTGACTCACAGCTCCATCATACAGTACAGACAGAAGGTCACGCCAGTCTGCGCACAGAAAAGTGAAACGTTCTTGTGGATGCTCGGCTCTCTGCGTTTCACTATTGTGCAAATCAGATGGTTCTGTTCTGAGAGATGCACTGATCATACCACATGACCTGTCAGCTGTTTTTTGCATGGAAACCGTGCAGTGCATGAGAGATGCAAGAAATAAGAAGAAATAGAGAGAGAGGAATGAAATGGAGCAAAGAAAAAAAGCAAGAAGAAGCACCAGATACCACACTGTCTTTTATTCAGTCCATCACTTTATACATAGAGGCCCTTTACATTATCTTTTTTCCCCACTATGGCTTTCTAATATGATGCTTTTTGAAGTAATAACAAAGTTATTTGTGCTGGAGGCACTTTATCACTGAGCTGTAAGAGGTAACAGTCTGAGGACTTCAGCCCGGCAAGGTCACCTACTGTGTAATTATCACTACGCACCGTAAAACCTCCCACTGCTGCAGCGCCCGACCTTCCTCCTCCTGCTTCTCATGTTTCATTGGCCCCCAAAGGAAGAATACTAACGCCTATCCATACATGTAATTAAGCTGAAGCTAAGATGGATCATACATTGGTCAATTTTTATAAGCTCATTTGAGGGCTGACTTTATAGATCTACCAAAAAAACAAAAGGAATTTCATCAAAAAGTGCTGCTTACTTACTGAGGTGCTTAGTGTGTAAAATTAATGACAAAACATTAGCAAGTAAAATTTCTAAATGTGTTTCTTTACCAATATATAAAGTTATAAGAATCATACATTGTTTTAAGGCACATTTCATTTCAAATGAAACAAAATTTCAAGATGATCTGCTTGATTCATGACCTGCAAGTCAGTAAAATCATCAAATTTATCCCTTTTCATTACAATGAAAGCAGAACATGTTACTACCTACACAGGAAGTTACAAAATGACATACTGAAACAGCATCAGGAATTATAAACAATGTAAATGTGTGTGTGTTTCTAGTCAAGCAGGGAGGGCTCTGAAGGACGTACGACTGTGGGTCGGTTGGGAGCAGCCGGGGGTCTTCTGCTGCAGGAAGAGAGGGGAGAAAATGGGTGGAGGGGAGGGAGGGAGGGAGGGAGGGAGGGAGGGAGGGAGGGAGGAAACATGCAAGGCAAAATATCATGAGAAAGTCATGCACCAATGCTTCCCAAACCACCATAAGTCACAATGCAGAACAACCCTTCACCAGCAACACCAAAGCCACAAGTAGCAAGTATTAAATGTTGTGTATGTGAGAGTGTGTGTGTGTGTGTGCACAGAACATGAGGGGTCTCACCTTGGAATCCCCGGCGGCAGCGCTGGAGGCACACGGGCTGGCCTCGATGGGACAAGAGGCACAGAAACTGAATTTGCGTCTCCAGCATAGGCCGTTTGCCCCGGTGGAGGGCCGGGGCGAGAAGGCACAGGCGGCGCTCCAAACGCTGGTGAGGGATTGAGGGGGGCAGGAGGCCCCGCGGTGGGCCCCCTCACATTTGGGGGTCGGCTGGGAGGGGGCGCTGTTGTTGAGGCCGGGCGGGATGCTGCAGGAGGACTGAGAAACAGGGACAGAATTCTTAGTAGAGTAGAGTGTTTGAGAACAGATGAACATGAGATATCTGTTATTTTATTATTATCTTAAATTATAAATTCAATTCAACATCAAGTTGTAATACTGTTGGAATAGAGTTGTAATATTATCAGACTTAAATTGTGATATTACCAAAGAAAAGTAATAAACATATCAGAATACATAAATAATCATTTAATCAAATGTTAATGCATGAAATTAATAAAATTAATAACATGCATTATGCAACCAATTCCTTTTTGTTTTGATAACACATTTGTTTAAGTGTCAACCCTGACATTTATATTACAATCATCATGGTAAGAACTGACTTGCATTCCTGCAGTTTTTCATAGTTTTCTTTTTATTGTTACCTTGGCTCCTTGGCCATCCAGGTGTCGTCCACTGGTGGAGGCACAGGTGTAGAAATAGTGGTGGTGCTTATGTCTCCAATGAGGACCAGGGCCTCTTTCAGAGCATGATACATCCTCAGCATCTCATCTCTCCTCTGAGCCTGCTCTGCTGACTCCTCCATCAAACTGCCCTGGTCTCCTGCTGAGTACAGATAGGCCAGCAGCTCCGAGTGGATGAAGTCCTTCGCCTGAAAAAAAGGATTAACAGAGTAAGGGCTGACCTTTGTTACTGATAAATGACTTTTTATACTCCTCTAGAACCGAGAACCTTTACAGAATAAGCAAGAGACAGATAAGGCCAAGGACGTACGCTGTTGATCATGAGGTGCATGATGGTTTTGGGCATGAGGTCTCTGATGGACTTGTTGACGATGCCGATGTAGGAGTCCACCAGGTTGCGGATGGTCTCCACTTGGCGCTCCAGCTGAGGGTCCATGGACACGGTGTCGCTCGGATTCATCGCATCTTCGCTCTCAGGCTTGAGGAAACAAAGACAGAGAAGAAGAAAAGACGAGGGGTGATTTTTTTAATGTGTGTGATCGACTCGGCGCTCGTGTCTACTCTAATTAAGTAGAATAACTAAGTACATCTCCCTGTGCATTTGGTTTTCTCTGTTTTAGACTTCTATTCACTCAACACTTCACAGTAACGATGACCCCCAAGTCTTTTTGAGGAAAGGGAACACGATTGCATTTCCCTGCTGAACTTCCCGATTCAGCAGGGAAATGTACATCATCAGCAATGAACAGAATACTACTGTTTCATTAGCTCCACCAGAGAGATGATGTTTTCATCTGCATTTGATAGTTTGCAGGATTACACAAAAACTACTAAACATATCAGCAAGAAAGTTGCTGAAAGGATGTGACATGGGTCAGAGAAGAACCAGTTAGGGGGGACTGATATTTATGATTGTGAACAATTTGGTGCAGATAATAAAAAGCTTGCTCCAGTGAATTATATGTTGTCATAAGTGGACTGTTGGGCCGAGACGGAGGTTACGTGATCTACTGAGTGCAATTCTTGTTATAGCACTTTGCAAATAAACCCCTACAAAGATATATATCTAAACATAATAAATCCTATTATTTAAAGAAATAAAATGATACGTATACGCGTTTAACAATTTGTTTAGAAGCTGAGACAACAAATGCAGACAAAAATATTGATGACAAAGCAATGTTCTGTTCTCAGCACGGCCTTGGCCCCTTTCAACCTTGAGGACATCCCGATGAGTCTTGGCACACTTCCCCAACCCGCCCTCCACCGGGATGCCACTTTCTATTATCCATCTTATATTGGGCACAGCAAAACATTTGGTTCAGTCTCTCCTAATTGGATTTAAAACGTGAATACACTCCAGCATACCTGGTCCTTCTCTGGGTAAACGCCAGCTCTGAGGAACGAAGCCTTCCAGCTGTCAACATCCTCCTGAGTGTCACACGCCAGCTCAATCTGACGCAGGTCTTTGTACACATTCCTGCGGGACACACATGCACAGCTATTAATCGGATGAAAACAGATGACCGCCATAAGCACTGTTGTTTTAGGCAGAATCCTCACCTCTGTTCAGTGTTGAAGATGGCGAAGACTTGTTTGCTGGACATGAAGCCTTTCTCCACATCTCTCAGTTTCAGGTTGTCCAGAGGCAGCATGTACTTCTTCTCTTTCTCCTGATCACGATAAACAATAATGAAGAAACCCAGAATTCACTTCATAAACGCCTGCAACACCAGAGGAACCTGAAGACATTTCATTACATGTACAATAAGACGGGGAGGCGCAGCTTGAATTGCCAGAATCAGCTCAAGAGTAATGCTGAACTGTAGATTAGTCAGAAAGTAATTAAAATAATGTTTATCTAAATATTCAGCGAGGAAACTTCTTTACAGAGTTTGGTTTAGTTGATCCAGCGGCAGCGCTTCTGGTTCAGGACGCTGGGGATCATGGGTAATATCCCCAATTCAGTTGGATTTCATTTTAGTAGCTTTGTCTCAATTCAGGGGCTGCATCACAGCAGAGGGACTAGGCCGTCCTATTTCGAGGGCTTCTTTTGCATTACATTACATTTCATTTAGGTGACGCTTTTATCCAAAGCGACTAACATTAAGTGCATTTAACCATCAAATGAATCCGTCAATCCTCAAGAAACGAAAGCTCAAACAGGTGGATCCTTCCCAGCCTATCCCAGGATTCATTGTGCTTCAATGAGAAACCCTTTTTTATAGAGGTAAAGGCTCCAGCAAGTGATGAAACACACATGTGGCTGCAGAGGGTATCGCTTTAAAGTAATAACACTAAATGACCAGGACATCTTCCTCTAATCGTGCCACAGAGGAAAGGAGAGAAAATACACGTATTTCTGCATTTGTTATCACGCCTTACCTCCTCATCTTTATACCAGGAGAGAGACTCGGCCGTCAGGACGAACCAGTAGTCCTTGGATCCTCCCTTCATGATACTGATGTTGATGGTGAGCCAGCCTCTGCGGATCACCTGCACATGAGAGTCCAACAGTTTACTATACAACACACAACCTACCAGAGGAGACATGTAGATCTACAGCAAGCAAACGCTTAACACTAGAAACAACTGAAACCCCAAAATGTATTGTATCAACATTGAATACAGCACAACAGCCACTGAAAGCAGTAGGATTCACCATTGAAAAAAAAACATACAGTATCTGTAGCAGTACAAACACATCACATACAAATGATGACAGGTTTCAATGTGAAGTCACCTTCTCTGCATCCCTCTCTTTGCAAGACTGACACAAGACAAAGGGAAGAGACATACAAGGACAATAAGCAGACATATGCAGAACTCTGGTCTGCCCGTTATAACCATGGATGTGTTATAGAAGTAGATGACACCACATCAAGTCCACCTCCACATGAAGACGACATGTTGATGCTGTGGATGTGCAGGAGAAGAAGGAAGAACTGCATCGTAGACGGATAACACATTAAGTTCTAGCATCTCAGTGGAAGTTAGGGAATAAATGGAGTCTGCAGCTTTTAACCAGAGAAGGTGTGTTCTAACCACAACACATCAACATGGCCCCTATGTCCTCTCTTTCTCTCTTTAGATTTTGTTCTCATGTGATTTGGTGTCTGGGAGCTGCTTTTTGAACTTTGTGAATGTTAAGAACCAGTGTGTAGTTGTGCATAGCAGCATCTGTCCAGAGTTTGCTCATAAGCTACCAGCTAACATTAACTATTAGTTATACCAGATCAAGTAAGGTTGTAGCATCAAAGCCCCAGAGTCGTGTCAGGGTTGTTTTATTTCTTAGGAATCTTTTAATGCGTAAAAAGGAATAATGTGTTTTTACTTCTTTTCACACAGAACACGCTGCGTTCTGTGTCTGTGTGCGTTTACTACAGACACTTCAGATTAGGCTGTCTGGAGACGAGACATTTCCAATGTTATCTAATTGTCTCTCTATATGAAATCCTGTACACATGATTAACAATGTACCACAAACTACATGTCTAATACCAGGAGGTTACATTGTCATTGCTGTTTGTTTGTCTGTTAGTAGGATTAAAACAAGAACTACTGTCCTGGTTTTATTGGAACTTGGTGGAAGGGCGGGAGGATCCAGGATGTTTTTTACATGTAGGATTTTCGCATTTTAAAGAATCTTGATTAAAAACATTTTAAGGGGAACAGATATTTAAGATTCTTTGTAATTTGGTGCAGCTTGATTGAATTGAAGGGGACTGTTGAGCCTTCGTGGAGGTTTACCCTCTACTAGGTGTCAAGCTATTTCACACAGATTTTAAAACTGTATCCAATGCCCCCACAAGCACAAGCCTAGTTTAAAACACAGAACTTAAATCATCAGTCCCAAATAGTTAGAAGTTAGTTGGTTTGGTTTCCTCAGATGGGATAATACTAAATATGAGTTTATAGGCCAAATCCCCTCTGGGGCCCCAGTGGATTACTGAGCTGATAAATGATCAGAAAGAGCAGAAAGATTCATATTTGTAAGAGTTAAGATTATATATATCTATATATATAGATATATATAATGTAACAAGTCAAGGAAAGACACAGGGAGACAGCACATGGAAATGGGTTGGGGAAACTTTGCTGGTGTATTCACTGGGTACAAGATTGTCATGAGAAATAAGTGCCATCTGTCCACCACTTGAAACAGAGTATCTGGTTCTCACAGTACAACCAACTCTTTCACTTCCCTTTCAGCAAGGAGCACCACTCTCTTGACTGACTGGGACTCCCCCACCCACCCAAAGAGGATGTGACCAGTGGAGGTGCGTGGGGTACGGTACTTACAAGAATCTCTCCCTGGGCCATAAAAAGGAGGAACAGAAGAGGGGAAAAGAGGAAAGGGAAATAAAGAGGGAAGACAGACAAGAGTACGTAAATGTGGAGCAACGTGGGGCACCAGTGATGATGGGCTGAGACAATGTCAGAAAGAACAGGAAATAAAGCAAACAGAAGGAAAGGCAGCTGCTATGGTGCTCCAGTGGTGTGAGGCTTTTCTATGGGGGGGTTTATGGTGTCTGTTTATTTACCTGGTTAGGCATGACTCTCTTCTTGGTAATGTTAGCAGCAGTTCTCTGCTGGGCGCTACAGGAGAGGGATACAGTGATGTCAGATCTGCTAGAAATATAAGTATTCACAGCAAGACAACTTATCAGACCAAAGAATGAAGGAATAGAAATAGGGTATCACATTGTACAGTTTATATTTTAATGATCACTATATCCTGACCCCTGTCACCCTTAAAGACCCAGAGATTTTCATTAAAATGTCATTTTTTTTGGGACATTTTAATGAGGATTTGTTACATATTATATATTGAAAGGATTGATCCATTCCCGTCTCCCCAGCTTCTTTAAGAGTCATACACTGTATCATATGATTCCTGGTTATGTGTTTCTGTAACCAAAGTCAATGAGGCTCTGATAATGTGTTGAGATGTTGTGTGAGTCCACAAAAACATAATTGTCACTTTAAACTCGAGCGGTACTTCTTAAAATTCGGGCCATCTCAAGAATGTTGACTGTGCAGCTTTTTCTATACATGCAGTGCAGACAGTACAGAAGGGAGCTGAAAGGTCTTAACCAGAGTAAACAGGTTGGAACTCTTCAACCCGCTTTGAGCCTCTTTACACTGACATCCAGTCCATTTTAGAATTGATTTTAAGGTCATTTTAAGTACTTACAATTGGGCACTTAATGGTCTGTCTCCTCAGTATATCTCAGAGCGTTTATTGCCATACACCACCCTGCTCACACCTAGAGATCCTCTGCCAAGGGCCTTTTTACAGTTTCCTTCATATGAAAGCTTACATACTTTTATCCACATTCCCGGATTTTTCCTAATTTTAGTTTTTATTATTGCAGTGGGTGGTCATGCTTGAATATGAGTGTTTTTATTCTTTGATTTATTCTTTTATGACTATGCTTTTATTAATTTGTATTGGTGTGCTTGGTTTTATACTTGTTTTGAGGAGATCTCAAGACATGAATTATTTCAAAGATATTTTTCAGACGGACCTCCATCTCTGCTGATCCTGGACCTAGTGAAGCGTAGTATTAACTCATCATTAATCAGTATCTGCCACAGAGTCTTACTTGGCAAATCCGATGAAGTCCTCATGGTTAGTGTTGATGTAAGAGAGCTCGATGTCGATCAGCAGCAGCACCTGATGAGATAAATGGAACAAGTTTTTATGTGCACAAAAAAAGCCGACGACAACTTGTCAGGTAGCCTGCAACTTTTGTTCTAACACACAGACACAAACACACACCTGGTCTTTGGTCTTGCTGTCTCGCTCTCTGACATAAGTGGTGACGATCCTCTCAGTCTCTTCTCTTAGTCGAGGGTATGAGCCCAGCTGTAGATGCACACACACACACACCCACACACACACTGCTGCAGGCACCGTGATTGCACAACACTATATCCACATAAGCAGCTACACCCAACCACTGACAGTAAATACGCTGCATGTACAAAAAATATTAGGCAATACACAAAGAGTGAGGAGGCATGCACTAATGACTTCACTCTCAGCTTGAGATCTCAGGTTACAGGTTGAAGATGTTGACATGTGAATAGAATCTAATTTGCAATGTGATAGTGAATTAAAAATCAGTGTTAGTGTTTAATGATCTCAAGCTGTTAGAGAGTCTCAACACATCAGGGAGGAATGAGGAGCCTAGTTTGAGTCCAGAAGGAGGTGAAGATTGAGTGTGGTCTGGTGGGGATCTGCCGGGGGTTTTATTAATGGTGTCACTGGTGCAGAGAAGGGTTTACCACGGGTAAAACACACACAAATCACCTTTGACAGGACAGGGTGAAGAGCAGCCACTGTTGTGCAATTTTAGAACCAGCCACGTTTCTTAGTGTGGGAGTGGGGATCTGATTTGGGGAGTGAGGCAGGGTAAGGGATGGTTATATCACAGGTGGCAGTGCATGATGGGGTACGGGTGCAGGTCCAGGATCAGATTAGGGAAGGTTTCCTAGTTTTGTCATTTAAGCAGGAACCACAGGAAGTTGGGTGAAGCGCCAAAGCAGTTGGGGGTGGGGGGGATCAACATAACTAGACATAGACAAGTTAGTTCAGTTGATTTTTTTTATTTTCTTTGACGTCACTGAATCAATCTTTGCTCTTTGCTATCATTTATTTCCCCTTCACTCCTGTCTCTATTCAAATCTGTCTCTCCGCTCTTCCTGTTTACCTTTTCAGTGCACTTCCTGATCAGGGTGACAAGCTCGGTGACGACGAGGTCAACGCATTTCAGACAGGGGTCTTTCAGCTTAATGACCTGCTTTTTCACTATAGCCTCAAACGCCAAGTCAGGGGTGAACAGGCCTGTCCTGTGTTGAGGCGTCGTAATGTAAGGAGGTGTAGCGTGGGCCACGGCGAGGACAAAGGGAACGTTGGACGAAAAAAATGGCCGCCCAAGTTGGATGGGAGCGATTTGGGGAAACAAAGAGTTTCAAGAGGGAAAAGAAAGAAACAAAACAAACAAACAAGCATTTGGTTAGTTCTACTTCATGTTCAGAACAAAAACAAGCTGCAGGTTCTCATACATGTTCATTGCAGTTTCTTCTACCTGTCTGTGTGTATGTTGAGAGTCTTCTTAGCAATGTAAGCCTGTTACTCTATGACTGGTCATTCCGCCCCAGAATAAAATATCTCAACAAATGTTTGCAGGATTTCCATGAATTGTTCAGACGCTTACGGTTCCCAGAGATGAGGCCGAACGATTGTGTTGCTTCTATAACTTTTCCTCTATCGCCACCTTCTGCACACAGCTATACAATGCAGCAATGGACCAAAACACCAAGCCAGAGATCTCTTGTTTTATTCTGAACATTTTTTTTTCTTCTTATTATGAAACTGTGGCAGGACAAATTAGAACATGGCGGAATACCACAGCGTTGATAATTATTGGGAAACACTGCTTTGATGTGGTGAGACAGGAAATTATCCTCTGTGGAGGTTTGTTCTCTCAGAGCCCTTCTAGTCTTCCTAGTCTTCCCAGCATTACTTTACATCAGCGGTTGTTTGTTTGTTAGCAGGATTGCAGGATAGCAGGATATTTCATGGACTGTCGTCCATGAAATATTGAGGAGGGGTTGGGCACGAGGCACGGAAGAATGCTTTTGGAGCATAATAAAAGGGCAGATCCAGGAGTTAGCCTTAGTGGAGGCCTGTGTTCTCCAAGCACCTTTCTACTTCTACAAATTCTAACATGCTCAATAAAGATGGTAAACAATACACATGTTGAACCTGCTTTGTATGCTGACATTAGTATTTAGTTAAAACACCACTTTGCTTAAGTCAAGCCTCTTTAGTACTGCTAGCACGCCTATAGACTCTTGTTTAAGCTTTAGCTTCAAACCAAGCCTGCAGCTTGTTTTGCAATGAACTTACAAAAGGAATGTGTAACAATCTGTTTGCTTCTGACACCCCACCAGTACACACAGGACATTCAGCTATATGTACTGATATTTGCTCAAGCAAACTTCAAAGCAGGGCTGTGAAAATGAAGTTCTCTGTTTGAATTTCTGCACCATATTTGTCATTCCATAACTGTGGCTTTATACAATTGTGTGGCACCAAAATGGCCCCCAGCAGCAGCAGCAGCCCAGAAGTGGCTCAGTCTCTGTGGTGTGTACGGGTGAGGCAGCCAGGCAGGAGACCATGCCATGATACCTTATTGGTGCACTGTCTGACTGTGTTGATGAGCTCCTGGATGACCAGGTCGATGCATTTCAGACACGGCTCTTTCAGCTTAATGATCTGCTTTTTCACTATGGCCTCAAACGCCAGGTCAGGGGTGAAGAGGCCTGTCCTGGATGATATACAGACGAGACACACATGGAGACACGGAGCAGGAGAGGGGGACAGAAAGACACAAAAAGGGAAAGTGTGAGACAGGCTAAAAAGACAGGGATGACGTGAGCAGACAGACACTGCTGAGGACGACAGCAATGTAAGAAGTGGAAGAAGAACTGGAGGTGAAGATCAGGACAGACATACGGCCCACGAGCAGGCAGGGGGAATAAATAAAAAAAGGTAAAAGATAAAAGAAAGACACACAGATGGTCAGCACATTAAATGGACACAGACACTGACAATTGAAGACAGAGAAGACTGTACGTCTTTATGAAGCTGACAAACATTAAAGCCAACAGACAGGTCAGTAGACAAATGTTTTGTCTACTGACAGTTGTAGACACAGAAGACTGTACGTCTTTATGAAGCTGACAAACAGAAGAGCCAACAGACAGGTCAGTAGACAAATGTTTGGACTGCAGTCTGTCTCAACTTGCCTGACACCGTGGATGTTCTTGATGGCATAGCTGATCTGTTTCCTCAGCTCCTTCTCATCAAACTCCATCTGAGGCACAGCGCGAAAACACACGCAGATTTGACATGTTCTTTTTAAAATAAATTCTACTGTTCAGTGCCACTCGTTACACTGACACACACGGATAGAAAGCATTATAAGAATCATCTGAGTGCCCTTTCTTGTTATTGGAGCTATGAGAAATTAGGCAGTATAGCTAAACTGTGACACCAGCATTCTACAGATGAGCACATCAGGACAAGTATACAGGAGAATAAAGGCAGTTCTTTGCCAAATTAAATGACAATTGTATAACTATATTACTTAAATGTGATCATGAAAATTTCTAACCATAATACTAAGAATCACAAAAATAATATCAATAAAAAAACATATGAATAGATAGCAATTCCTTAACAAATCAAATAACAAATAAACAAATATATGAAATATAAGTCATGACAGAAGAAACAATTCTTTAACAAATGAAATGATAGATATAAAAATGTCTTTGACTTTAATATGCTTTCAATGTAATTATTGAAATTTCTAATACTCAATTATATATTATTATTATTAAGAATATTATGATAAAAACAATGATAATATTCACCTTCACCAGCTCGAATGGGAAGCGCTCGTGAAAGATTCGGTTGATCTTGGCTCCACCGGACAGGTTGGAGGTGTCCACCTGATCTCCAGACCCCTCGATGCACTTCTCAAAGTCGACACCAAACTGCTGCACCATCCTGTAGATTTTACGTAGTTTAAGGGAAATCTCTTAACTTTTTGAAAGAATGCACTCGTGTGCCGGAATCTGGAAGCGTAGGGACTGACTGGAGTAAGGCCTTGGTCTTGCGTGTGGGGTCATCAGGGCGGAAGTTCTTGTACTCCTCCACCTCCTTCTCCAGCGACAGCAGCTGGCTTTGCAGCTTGCTACGTAACCCCGGCAACGTGTCGCGGATGTGGTTGGTAAGTTGCTGGAGAAAAATAGAAGTGAAAAAATATTCAAAGACAAGGTGGTTCTGGTATTGAATTTTTAAGTTAAAGCATCCAAACGCACTTGTTAAATGATCTAATATGACTAAAGTCAGTGCAGCAAATCTCCACTAGAGACAACACATTGAGGCATAAATGAAAAAGTTTCCCTTTATAAATCAGTCCCTGTGCTTGTATGTATGTGTGTGTACGTATGGTCATTGTGTGTCTCACCTGGTTGAGGGTCTTCTGCAGGTGAGGTGTGCCCATGCGTTCTGCGATGTGTCTGTAGGCAGGATGGGACAGGAAGAACTTCCTCTCAGCAGCCAAAGCAACCCGGATGTCTTTCTTCCCATCGATGTCCTTTTGACTGCGGTTCACCACCCCGATGTAACCTGAGGAAAAACACAGAACAACAGGAGAATGAAAAAGAAAACCTTGGCTGAAGAACAGACTGAGGGTAAGATGCCCCAAATGGCTTCATTTCTGAAGAGTGGATCCAACGACAAAAAGGAGCAAAAAGTGAAACCAGCTGCAGTGGAGGACTAAAAGTGCCTCAACTGGAACAGAGCAAATGTTGTATAATAATTCAAGGTTATATTTTTCTTTTCTTTTTGACCCTGGAAACTTTGGATCTATATATTTATATATGATGATTTCCTGACTAGTCTGTTTAATTGCTCCAAGTTGCTCTATAAATCAATTTGATTATATTATTATTCAGTGTGAGAAGGTTCTGTTAATGTGATGTGATGTAAACGAAATGAAACAAAAAAACTCACAAACAATTCAATAAATTTAACTGTTACATTTCCAAGCCAGTGCTTAATATTACAGGAGAAACAGTATTCCATGGCAGTTGTGTGTGTCTGATAAACTGATCTGAGTACCACACCCTGTCGGTAAATATCTGTGTGTTTGGATATCTGTCCACGTGGGTCTGCTTAAAAAAGTGACTGTTCAGATCTTAAGACTGAAAATAAAAACATGACGTCAACTTCTGTCCCATCTCTGCAAGTATTCCACTGTTTTGTCAAGTGGTCGAGTTCAAACCAGCATTTAAATTATGTGTGTGGTCTCACCTCTGCGCAGCGGCAGAAGTTTGTTTTCCAGGATGTCCTGTGCATCTGTCCCTTCGTCCATCAGGTCCAGCTTAGTGATCACACCAATGGTCCGCAGACCTAAAGAACAAAGTGTCACAGGTAAGACTGATGCTCTGATATTCACAGATGGAAGAAGAGGGGTTTGGGGTGAACACACACGGTTTAATGACATCATTCAGGCAGTTTTATTTGAAGAATGGGGAGGGATGTTTGCGAGACAGGAAGTCAACTCTAGCTGCACTGCTCTAATGCACTATCCACCGTCCTCTACCACTGACACACTCCCAGTCTATAGGAGGTCTACATAAAGCTGCAAAGGTTTCCCATTTTCTATCAATACCTCTAGTGTTCTACGTCAGCATTGCTGCTTGTTGTTTCAACCCCCACCACAACCCCAGCATCCACCTGCATGCTCCAGCAGGGGGCTGGGGATATTTGCTCACCACTCTCCATTATCTCTATGCAACAAAAACCTGAATGCCCATCTCCATGTCCTGCTGCTGTAATAAACATTTCAAATCAATCCATACTGTGTGGCTACCCTGTTGGAGTTTCCAAACCTTGCAGCTTATTCGTACTAAACCTAAACTTTGGCTGCGACGGAGGAGAATGTAATTTTAAAGGACATTTTGATCAAATGGTGAAACGAAAAGTTCAAAAAATTCATTATGAGTGGGACCAACAGCGAGAAGTGCTCATGTGCCAGCAACAACTAAAATAACTTGTTCACAACATTTGAATATAACAAAGTAACTTTTGAGATATGTGTATGCTGAAAAGAGAAGAAAAAAAGAAGAAAAATAAATCATAATTGAGGTTATATTAAAGTTGTTAATTCCGTTAAAATAACTTTTATCTGCTCAAACCTCATTCGTGTGTTACCAGTTGAAGTAATTTCTTAAAGTTTAAAGTCTATTATCTTCTCTGTGTGAAGTGAAATTCCTGTTTAAAAAGTGATAATTTAGTAAAACTGCTAAACTGTTGAACCACAGCAGACAAACAGTATGTAGTTATTATCATATTACATATAAAATTGTTAAAAAGATCCTCTGCTTTGAATAAAAGGGGTAAAAAGCAGAGATAATTACATTTAATTATATCTCTTCATCTATGCTGCCGCAAAGTCTTTAACAACGTAACCTTTAATTATTCTGATGAGCCTGCGCCGAGGCAAAGATTAATAGAAAGAAGATGAGAACAAATGGCTGACAAGATCCAGCTGGAAAGACTTACTGACTTAGTGTCGGATTAGAGCAAATAATGGCTCCGTTTAGAAACAAACCAATATCCAAAGACTCACACATCGACATGCATTTTTCAACACTTCCTCTCACCCTGAGGGTCCACCTCTTTGGCTATTTTCAGGGCGTCAGAGTTGGCCAGGTCACTGTTGGCCGGGGTGACGGCCAGGATCAGGCAGCTATCCTTAGTGATGAACTGCATCAGCATTTCTCTGATCTGGTGCTCGATGTCCTGAGGCTGGTCCCCCACCGCCACTTTGGTCATCCCGGGCAGGTCGATCAGGGTCAGATTCAGCACTGAGTTCACAGGAAGGAAGGACTCAGTCAGACAGAGGTTGAAAACTCACCACGACAGCACAATACGTTTCCACAGTGTGTGCATGTGTGTGTTACCGTTCGGGGAGTAGACACGGAGGTTGATGGGGACCGGGGAGATGCCCTTGTTGGAGCCGGTGAGACGCTCGGTCTCTGCTTCGATCTCCTGACGGACTTCTTCAAAGTCCACAAACTTGCGGCCCTTACAGTGCAGGAACTCGGCATATTCTACATGGTGAAAATTAGAAATGCAGACAAGAGAGACATGAACAAGAGATAGATAGAAAATACTCTATTTTATATTATATTGTATTATTGTAATTTTTGGACTTGTTAATCTATTGACATTCTCAACAGAAACCTTGAGACCAATGTTTTTACTGTAGACTTCTCCTGACTGAGTTGTTTTGTCTCATCCTGCTTTTAACCCTCTTTTGTTCCTGCACTTGTTTGTGTGTCTGCCTGTTAGTGAGCAGCACAGCACAGAGCTACTGGACGGATTACCACGGAGCTTGGTAAACAGATGTGGTTTGGACCAGGGGGAAATATACAGCAGATCTGGATCAGGGGGCACATCCAGGTAATAGTTTTCACTTAAACACTGTGTTTAGATTGTTTTGATATATCTTATTTAGAGAATATATAATGGATCTTGATGAAAGTACTGGTATTGAAGAGTGTGTACAATTTGACAATTGAATGTGATTCATATGGACACTGTAGGGCCTTTGCATAGATACCGACTCTTTTGAGCTACATTATAGCTAATATAATATACTGCTTATTCCTGAAGTGTTTTGACCTATTTACTCTCATCATATTTGTATTGTTTTTAGTCTTCTATCATAATGCACTCAGTGTTGCATTTATGCCTGAATTATGCTGTATAAATAACCTTCATAACTATTGTAAGACGATGTACACATCTGCCCAAACCTTCATGTGAACACAACGACATGATCAGTATGTCATGTCGATGGTTTGTAATATGGCTATAACCCATTTTAATAAAAACCTTTTAACCAGTAATGCGTGCAACTTGCCTGCTTTACTGTTAACCAGCTGGAGGATGAGAGGACGACGGGTGACAATACCAGATCCTCTGGGCAAAAAGTCCCTGAGGGAGAAACAGAAGAGAGGTTTAACAAACATACACTAGGGAAAAGGATATTGACAAGAAAATGTTTGCTTGGCCAAGCGCGGCCTAGATTCACTATCCTGATATATGATGAATCATTAAAATAAGTACAAAAGAGCTGAAAAGAAATAAACACAAAAAAGGAAAGTATTTTGTTTTCAAATGATAAAAAAATACTGCATTTTAATCTGCTTATACTTAAATTAGGCTCCACATTGCCTCCCTTACTTCCTTTAATCACGTATGCAGGCCTCTATGTCAGCGGGAGCATTATTCGGACAGGACCAAGATGGACTCACAACCTTATCCATTAAAAATAGTGCAGAGTTACAGGAACGTCTCCCTCTGTTCTCGTTGCCAACGTCAATGAGAACGGAAACTCCTGTTCAATAGAGATGTGATCATTTCCAGGTCAGTGGCAACACATCTCTCCGAACCATGTCAACATGTGTGTGTGTGTGTGTGTGTGTCTGTGTGTGTGTGTCTGTCTGTCTGTCTGTGTGTTTGCCAGGTCACTGGTATAGATTTGGCCCCACACACACACCACACACGCCACACACGCCACACAAACAACACACACAACTCACACACCACACACACTACACACACAACCCATTCAACACACACACACACACACACACACGCACACACACACACACACTTTGCCTGTTGTCCACTGCTGACAGAGGAATCAGGAAGTTGCACAACTGTGATTCCCATCCTCTTTCCTCATCTCTTCCTGTCACTTATGAAAGCAAGTAAGAACTACGAGGATTACCAGCAACGCTGTTCATCAATTCAATCATGAAGTCATGTGTTCTGTGAAAGTCAGCTGAAAAAAATTTACTATTTAAATGTGACAATAAATACCTCTGGTCTGTTGGTCTGACACTGCTTTAGGACATGTTTTATTCTAGACCAGGTGTAACTACCAGTGGCAGGAGTAGATGACAACCCAGACCCCAGATCAATTTCCAATGTATTAATAAATCATACAGAATTATATATTTTTTACATTTTATTTAAACTTCCTGTTATGTCAACTTGACATGAGAAAAAAAGAGCTTATTATTTTCAGTTCATTACAGTCCTTATTTATAATTCCTTCCCTTATTCTTGATGACATAACACAACATCTCAGGCTCTCAGAATTAATTCTTGACATTTTAAGAGTACTGTTTATAGACTTCACAATCAAAAGGTTTATGAGTAATGACAATAATCTTCCTTAGCTCGTGACACTCAAACTTTCAACCTTTTAAAGTCCTTGTTTCATTTGAATAATCACGACAATCGTGAGTCAGTCTCAGCTGTCAATAGCATCAAATAACTAATTAAAACCAAATTTACTGGAATAATTTGCACTTGAACAATCATCACTGTGATAAGAACTACGTAAATGACACAAACCATCTTTGAGAAAAATGCCCTTGACGTGAACAGTGGCTTTTTAGTTTGGTCAACGTCCAGACTGTTAACATGGAGGAGGCGGGATTTATGACCAATACTGAAGCCAGCGACCACGTGGCGATTGAAACCCTTTGGCTTCTCTTTCGGAGAGCAGCCATGATGTTCATCTTTGTATACAGCCTATATGATTCAATCCTATATACACTTGGCCTAAAATCATTAAGAAGAAAACAGAAGAACACACAAAATCAGTCATGGAAATAAAACTTAAACGGGTTCTCACAGCCTCCACACCTCCGCATGTCGCAGGCCTAATTAACAAACATATACCCTTTTGTGGGTATATGTGGTACCCAGTGTGTCATATACAGATGACAGTGCAGCTGGTGACATCATTGATGACCCCCGCACAAACACATCAATGCCCCTACTGTCTCCCCCGGCCACTGCTTGGGACTCGGACACAAAAGGCAACAGGGGGAAAAAAGGAGACATGCTCGTCTAATCCACATTCCCTATCTCTTGGACAACAAATTAAATCATTCTCACATGTCGAGCAGTTAAGTGCTTTCACTTGTATCTCTACCCTGACTTAGAGATGAAGACATGGAGCTGCTGCTACTGCGGCTATCTTCAGGGGGTTAGGCCTGAGCGGACGTCTTCTTCCCCTTCCCTTTCCTCATTCCAGTGAAATGTTTTGACTGTAAAACCCCAGAAAAGGGATTCTTCCCCACACTGTTGGAAACTGGGCCGACTGAGCCGAGCATGTGGCATTAATGTTGTTCTCTCTGCAATTCGTCATCCAGGACGATTCAGAGCTGCTCATTGAAATTCCCTTGGAACTCACTCATCAACCTCACAAAGAGAAAAAGCGTTTGCATGCTGGGAGCACAGACCCCTGCCATTTCCATTCATACTTTCAGTGTCACTCACCATTTATTGATCTATTAATGACGATGACCTCCTTAATGGAACCAACACTTTTTTGTATCTGACCCTTGAAAGTAAACCATTGACCTGACCCATGTAATATGACGTCCATAAAGCTGGATTTAGTGCAGAGGGAAGGTAATCTCAAGGAGAAGCAGACTTTGTAAATGTTTGACAGGATGAGGCTCATGTGAGACTGCTGAGGGAATCACATTTTACCTGCACAGATCCATTTGAATATAAAGTCACCTTCTTAAACCCACTCCTCAATAGTCTGTTATTTGTCTCAACAGCTGTTTTGTAAAATGCGTAATTATCGACCGTGAATCGCTCAGCTCCAAAATGGAAAGAATCCGTTAGAGGGAAGGGGCAGTAGGAACAGGGAGGCACAGACACAGAGCGCGTACCCGAGCGCTTAGTTGGCGACTTTTACGCAAAAGTCTGAGTATAAAAACCAGACTTGAACTCAGAAGTATTCGCATGGGCCGTATCAGATAAATACAATAAAAGATATAAATGCTACAACCTGCCGACGAAATTCTCCAGCACCGAGCTCTTCCCTGCGCTCTGCCCGCCGACCACCGCTATCTGCGGCAGGTCCAAGTTGCAGCTCTGGCCGATGGAGCTGAAGGCGTCCTGGAGCTTGTTGATGAGGGGAATGAGGTCTTCCATCCCCCGGTTTCCCATCGCGGCACCTCGGTGTGCCCAGCTGGGTCTTCCTCTCCCCCTGGTCGAGTGGGAACCAGAGAGGGTCGCTCGCTCCCACAGCAAAGCCCAAAACTTCCCAGATAGCGCCGCGGTCTGCGCGTTTATCTCATCCAACCACAGCGGAGGTCCCGATCCAGGAGTCCTGACGTTGCCCAGAGCCCAGGGGAGCTTAACAGCTGGACGATCGCATGTTGAAGTAGCGACATTAACACAGAAAAACTTCTGTCATCATCCGGTCAGGCGACACCCAGCCTCCGCAGGAGAGTGTGGCTCCACCTCCAGCGTCCCACCGCGAGCACTCATTGGTCAACTGGGACGTCAGTCAGGGAACCAGTACGTGTCATCTTCATTTTCTCTGGATTTAGATTGATTATGAATTTGCACTTTAAGAAAGTAGAAGGATTATAACATTGACCTCGTTGTAAACCCAATGATTCTGTTTGGTTGAGTTCACGTGCAGAAAGGTAGCCAATAACTTTTACGATATTTCAGACCCATTCGTCACCCTCATGTTTTTTACCTGAAATTGTAACAGTGGGAGCTTCAGTTGTAGATTATACTTCCTGTATTTTGTATGTTTGATTGTTCCACGAACTTCTGGTTATATTTTATGGTATTTTATTTTATTTGCAACTCATTGTAAAATATTCTATATAGAAATAAAGTTCAGTTACTTTCAAGAGAAACTGTGTTTTTTATTTTTTTATTTCAGATTTTAAACCAACAGCAACAATTATAAAATTTTCACGGTGTGAAATTACTGTTTTAAACTATTACAACAACAAGAATCAACACAGAGGACTGAGAAATAAATGTGAAAAATAGTCACTATATAGCAAACCGCTGCACTGGTCACAGAATAAGCCACACGGTGGCGCTGCAGTGCAAAGCAGGATGAACATGAAATAACTGACTTGATAATATACATACATATAAACTAAAGGCGTATAACCCGTTGAACGTGCCACGACCAGCTGAGAATACTGAAATAACAAACCTCAACTTCACAATCAAAACTTTAAAAGGAATGAAATCACTTTTCTTCACTAAGAAGCTAATAACAATTGCAAATGTCATTCATAAATAGTAATACTGCTTAAGAATTTGCAAAAACTGATCCTACAATTTAATCAGATACAGGGATTTTCATCTCAAAAAATGTAAATATGGATTAATTTAAACTCCATTAACATATCCAATAATGCTATACACTAGATACCAATAAATCAGCAATGGGGCAAATAAAGAACTATGTCTAAATGATAAATTTAAAATACCCGGATAATATTATAATTCTTTCAAACAGGATATGTGCAGATCAATTATTAATAGCCTTTCATCCTATAAGTCACATGAGTTAAGTCGAAGTTACTATCTACTGTATGTCGATGAACCTTCATTAGGATCTGTGCATGCGTCAATCCACTGACTCTGAGTCAGTACAACCACAACCAGTAACTTGTATCTTTGCTGTGGTAATTCCTGTGACCCTGTGGATAAACTGCTGCATATACGTTCTGACTGGAATGTTTACCTAAGTTATAGTATGTGTAGTACCCTGTACAACATCTGTGTGCCTCCTTAAGTAAAGCTGAGTATTAATAAACAACAATCACAGTTTTGCTGAAAATGACAGACTGTGAATTCTTGTAAATATTATATGCAGACCATATATAAAATGTGCCAAATAGCATTGTCCATCACTAAAAAATGTCACCAAAGATGTAATAAAATAAAAGCTGCAGAATGTTTCTCTACACGAAATATCTAAATCCTCCTCTGCATTTACCAATGTAAATATCTTAAACATTAAAACACTGACTTTATTAAAGTTCCTCAAGGTCTTTGACTGTAGAGTAGAGAGCAGGAGGATCAGTGCCATCAGTGTCAGGATGTGGATTTCTGTCTGTGTAGACTGTGACAGCTTCCTGCTGGAAACTGACACTGGCATAGTGGAGCTGCTCTGCAGGGAGGTCGGCGAGGGCATAAACGGCCATAGTTGTATCTCCAGAGCTTGGCCCCTGGTTTCGTTCCTTTATCTCCTCATACACTCGATCATTGTGATTGTCCTTGGGAGGAGGAGGAGAGCGACAGATGTGATGGATGCAGGTTTAACATATACTGTGCAAAAGTGAAATAAACGTAGGTACATATGCACCTCAAAGTTTTGTCCAGCATTTGTGCTCTGCATTATGGACCCCCCTGCAGGATGTGCAAAGAAAAAATGTACAAGTTAGGGTTTTCTTTATTTATTTCCAATATATTAATTTGACTCCTAAATTACCCAGAATTAACTTTACTTTGAAAGGCTACCAACAGCGTTTTCACCAATCACAGGAGAATTCAAGACAAAACAAACAAATGAGCAAATGAAAAGATTGAATGTATTTATGGGGTTTGACATGTTAGTGTTCATGCTACTGTTCATTCCTCACCTTGTGTCCTGCAGAGTTTATGTATGAACACAATCAGCACGATCCCAACTGTCACCAACAACGCCAGACACGCTACCGTAGCACCAATAATCCTGCCTGCAACCACAACACAACGGGAGACACAGATTGATGACACATGCAGGCAGCACAGGGACATGTCATTCAGTGTTTGTGTAGGAGAAGTGATTGTATATGATGGGGTCTTGTTTTTTTCTTAGCAGGAATCAAAGTGATGAGATCACCAGAGAATGAAGGGTCATGGAGTGTTGTTGTTGAAGATGGTGCTGCTGTTGTCTGCTGAGGTCCTGATTTTTTGGTTTTGATGTGTTTTTCGTCTGTGGTGGGCGGAGGGAAAAGAAGGGTGACATGAGGGTGACATACGACTTAAATGTTGCATCTGGTTACGCCCTGTACTCTGTTAGAGTTTGTTAAATGGGTTTTTGTGAGCATGTTTAGTTTTTATTTGACAGAAAACTGAAAAAGTGAAAGTAGCTCCAGTATAAATATATTTCAATCAAATTATTTTACTCAATCTTTTGTGTATATGTAAAAAAAGAATATGTGTTACAGTGTTTCAAGTTCGGCAGAGTACTCACCTATGAAAAGGTTGATTTTGGTGTAAGCAGCATTGTGCCATTTTCTGTCTGAACCACACCAGTAAGTTCCAGAGTCAGCTGTGCTCGGATTTTGAATGTTCACATAGAAGTACTTAGATCTTTTGCTGTCCCGTATAGAAAACCTGCCTTTAGCCCTGTATATTTCATCTTCTGTTGTCTGTATTAACTCCACACACTTGAGAGGAGTCTTCCCCTTGCACAGGTATTTTGTGTTGTTCTCATGGGAGTTTGGGTAGGGACATTCAATTCGTGCAGCGTCATCGGTATGAGTCCCTTTTGGTGTTTTATTCCTGTCTGGAAAAAAAAATCAAAATAAATACATTCACTCCTCTACACACTAAATCATGTTTTTTCTAAAGAAGTGGAGTTTTGTGTGTAATGATTGTGTTGTGTTGGTGAGTTTGGAAACAGGATGATTCAAATCAGATCAATACTTACTCACGATATGAAGATGGATCTGAGTTAAACATGTGAAGTTGTCATTAACTGTTCTCTTAGCACACCGGTATCTCCCAGTATCCTCCTCCCCCGCCGTGGATATCATCACAGTGTAGACGCCCTGCTCTTTATGGTCTGTCAAAGAAAACCTGTCTTTCTTAGTCTTGGGCGAATTGTGCGTTGAAATCAAATCTGTCCCACCAGAGTCTGGATTATCTCGGTAGAAGTGTTTGACGGGGCTTTCTCCAGTTAGAAGGTACGTGCAGTTGATTCTAACAGAGTCTCCAATAAATGCTGTGTGCCACAGTGGTTCGTTGACACCTGCCGGAGAAATGTAGCATGACTGGGTGGGAACAGAAGGCGGAACGTTTCACAAACCCTCATATATGAATCTCACTGTCTTTACATTACAAAACCACAACGTTTGAATACAACTAAAACATATTCTCACACACACACTTATATTTGATGCCACATGCAACATGCCTTTGTTCGGAGTTAAGCTAAGTTAAGGTCGGGATCAGGTAAAGAATAAATTACCAAATATATTATTATTATTTGAAGTATATTTTTCATGTTTTAATTTCATTATACTATTACTCTTAGTAGCAGTTGTTGTCATTGTAGTAGTATCATTCAGTTTGACTATTTTTTTCATGGTTTTCAATTTCTTTTCAATACAATTGTTTATTTTTATTCTATTGTTCTTTGTTAAATAAATTACATATTGCATTGCAAATGTTAAAATGCGGTGCACCTGCTTGTTTGCAAGGAGGGGGGGGGGTCCCTTTATGTATGAAAAAGTACATGCTCATTGAAGACATCAAAAAAAATGTCACCCTAAAACCTGGGGCCTCACTGAATTGGAAAGGTACATGGAGACCTGTGGTGTTTATGGTAATCAAAGAAAAGCAATTCAGATGGTTACTTAGTGTGTCTGTGTCTGTTTGATCACAAAACCCCCAAATTACGGACTTATTCAAATCTTGTCACGCTTCTCGAGCAAAGCCCCGCCCAGTACACACTGAGACGCACACACAAACCTAAATGTGGAACTAATGAAATGGAAACAATTTGTTGTATACGAAATGATTTCAGGGCATTTCAGTAAACATTGTTAAATATCATTATGTATTAATAAGTATCATGGTACTGGTACTAATATTGGCATGTACTGGTACTAATATTGGCATGTACTGGTACTATGTATCACAGTTCAGACAAATACAAGTTTTTATGCAGGACTGTTGATTGCAAAGTCACTGTAGCTGTTAGATAAAGGGAGGAAATTATGCAACTGTTTCCTTTGATGAGTATATTATTGGAAATATTTCAACATACTTCCTCAGATATGTATCTTTCATCACGTCTTCATGTACTTACATGCCATGTTGTGATCTTCTCCTTTACTTCCTGTTACAGACAGATTACTCACAACAGCTGTCGTAAGAAATGCAAGAAAAAAAAATATTTTATCACAACGGGTTTCAGCCAAAATTCATCTCATACTCAACAGACACAAACACAAACAGTATATAGAGCATCTTACCTGTCATTAGGCAGATGAAAAACGGAGGTGATATTCTCTTTGACATGGTGCAGGTTTTTCCAAATGTAATATAATTTGAATCTTAACTTTGTCAGATATTGAGTTCAAATTCTCAAAAACCAAAATACTTTCTCTGAACTTCCTCTTTTACTCCCTCTTCACTCTTCTGTGCTTTATAATTAAAAACAACTGCCTTTACAAATGAGGATGTGAGTCTTTTTGTGTTGAGTAAGGGTGTGACACAAACAGAAGGGCAGAGGAGGAAGACAGAAAAAAAAAGAGAGGTGGCTCTCGGCCAATTAAATTCCAGTGTTCAAAAATGTAACAATGCACTGGTAATAACTTAACAAACTTTATCTACTCTGTCAAACAAATGTCAAGTTTGAATGTAAGGCCGAAAAATAACACAGGGAGCATGGTTTTCTCAACTTCTTGAACTGAATCATTTGTTATTCAAACTCAACCTCACTACTAGAGAGCACTAAATATCACACCTTAATCTTCACATTTGAGCCGATGGGTTCAGCGTCGGCCTTCCCCCATGTCTCATTCAAGCTATGTGTGTGTGTGTGTGTGTGTGTGTGTGTGTTTGTTTGTGTGTGTTTGTGTGTGTGCGTGCATGCATGAGCGTGTGCCTGTTTATTGTTGGTGTTTCATTTCTTCACCAATTCTTTGAAAAAAATACAAATTTGTACAGACAAGAAAAACTATTTTATCTTTTATTTTATTGTGGTTAAATTAAAAAGCATTTCTAAATAGTTCCTTCTCCTTGTCACAATATATTTAACTCTTCAAGCGGTGGATGTTTACAGCACATATTGTTACTGCACATGACTGTGAACATATTCAGTTTAGAGGTTACAGTACAAGTCTGATTCCTCCATTGGGATGTGTGTGATGGTGGAGTATGTGACCTCTGCAGGGCGACGTGGGACACCTCTGCAGTCTGCGGGCGTGTTGAAGTCGACAGTGGTGTAAAACAAGTCATCTGATTGGTCCCTGCTGTTGTGGCCGTTTCCACTCAGACTGGACGGAGATGCATAGTCAGTGTTCTCCTGCGTTCCTGTGTGGAGAGTGATGATACATTGACAAGGTTTTAAATTCCTGCGAAGTAAAAACTGTATTTCTCACTTTGACTTCCTGAAAAATGGTTAATATTTTGACTGGCATAATTCTACAATAAAAGCAGCAATTAACCAAAATACTGAAGAATAATCATCTATTTAATATCATCTTTTTAGATGCATTATGCTCTTTACCAATATTCTGTCAATTATATTTAGTTTGCCCAGAAAAAACAACATTTTCAAGAGGGTTGTATCCCTGCAGACGAAGGGAGAACATGCAAACTATGAAGACCCAAGTCAAACTGAATTCAGACTGCTCCACCATGACGCCCCAACCCTAGATAAATGAGGATGAATCCTTTTATCTGACTTTGTGTTCACTCCAATAAGGGTCAAAGAATTGATCTGATAATGAATATTATGTATGAGCCTTGTATTTCTTCTTAAGGAGAAGAAAATCAAATAAATGGTTGGATGTAGCCTTTAAATATGTTTACCTATGACCTACTAGCTTGGGTCTGTGTCAGGACTGGAGTCTGGTGAGTTTCATTCTCAGCACTGATTGGCTTTCCATCATGGCCTCACATTAATTTTTTGCTGAAGTTCAAATGCAAAACTTTGTCTCATCACATGAAAACTTCCTTTTCTTTTGCGTTGGGTGTGAATGCAGCAGCATGACACATCCCCCAGTGGTTTTTTGTGGTGGTTGCCAGGGCGCTTCTACGTGGTTGCTATGGCTCTCTGACACAGAGGGTCATGAGGTGACCGGCAGGTGTTTGTTATAGCGTTCAGACCTGGTTGTTCCCATATCAATGCTGTTGTGTATCATTTGGCCGTTGTGGTGATTCTGGGCCTAATATGAACCTGCCATCATACAATATAAACCCTGTTTAATTAGTTTGTTTCTTTACCAGAGGTGTTGCTGATTTCTTTCTTTTGATGTTTGAAGAAGATCAGCAGCACCACCGCCAGAGCCAGCACAGCCCCCCCGAGGCCTGCTCCGATGTACACCAGCTTCCCTGGAGAAAGGAAACAACATCATGTCTCAGTAAAGATACAGCAGTCAGGACTCTGTCTCTCACACACATGTATGTCTACACACCTCCAGACTCTGACTTATTAGGACCTGCTGCATTTGTAGTAAATGTAGGACGAGGTTTTGCATTGGTAGTAAATGTAGGACCTGTTGCATTTGTAGTAAATGCTTCACCTCTAGTTGATTGTGAAAAGTCATCTTCAGGGTCCTTTGTTTTTCCTGAAAGAAAGAAAGAGACTGATTTTTATTTTGTTTCTTGTCTTGTTTCTGTTACAGCCTCTCACTTCTTTCCTGTTGCGAAAAAGAAATGTTCGGTTTGTAACAGACGCTTTTGTGTAATGTCAATCACATATTGGTGAAAAGGAAATGGAATATAGGTTAAAGTGATGAAGTGATGATGAATGACGACGTCATAAAAACAGTTCCTGTACAGTGGGGACTCAACTCACCCTTTATGACTGTGAGGACCACTTCTTTGAACGTGTCAAAAGCAACTCTCTCTATTCCACACCAGTATTTTCCTGCATCACCCTCTGTCAGACGAGAGATGGTCACATAGAACGTGCTTCCTTCATCTATGATACTGTATCTGCCTGTAATCTCTTTGCTGCTCTTTATTAGGACGTCTTCATCCCTACAAGGCGCCTTGCAGAAATATTTGACGTTCCTATATGCATTATTGTGAGAGCATGTAATTCTGACGTCTCCATCCAGCTCTCCTTCTACAGATATAGTTTCAGTCTTCCAGAATCCTGCACAAGACACAGAGACAGCAACAAAAGTCACATCTCCATTCAGCCTTCAATGATTATTTTCTATAAACTCTCATGTCAACAGATTCTCTCCTGTAAAGCAGTGGTCCCCATTAATGTTCCCTATGTGAAAGTTGTTGGCAGCTCATTCTTTCTTTTGAGTATTTCTAGAAGCCCTTATAGAAACAGAAAAGCAATATATCACAAAAAAGTAATTTTTGAAAAATAAGCTGAATTATATGTTATATATTTTATACTTTTTGACCGTGACACTGTTTTTGTGGTTAGGAAAAGCTGATTTCAAGGTGTTATCTAAACAGCTCTCAACAGCAACTACAGATCTACAAATCTCGTTTTAAAAGCCAACAGAGTTCACAGTTGAGACTGAAACTGAACAGCAAGGCAACAAAAGTGTTGCTTTAAGAATTAAGAATGTGAGAATGATAGGATGTGATTGTATTCGCTGAAACAAAGACAGAGAACACATCTCCAATGAATGAATCTCAGGGAACTTACCTCCTGCAAGAATCAGAATGAGGAAAACCTCGTCCATGCTACTCATATGTCTTTGACCCTTTTCCTTTTCTGATCTCAACGCTGATTTCATGTCTATTTGTAACTGTCTCTAAATTAATGACAACTCTGTGTTCCCTCTTTGCTCTTGCACTTCCTGTGTTTCAGTAGCTTCCTCTGTTTTAACCTCATTCTGAAACCACTGAGAAAATGTGAGAAACAACTCAGCATCCCTCCCATCTGCCACCTGGCTCACAGGGCATGTTATAGGACAGTGATTTACACCCTCATTTATTATACCTTGGTTTATTTGGGTAAAATGTAAGTCATATCTCATTTTCCATTCTCTATGTCATGCAAAATGACACTTTTTCATGTATAAATAACAAAACACAACATTACAACTCCTGAATTGATGAATTTTGAATTTATTATAATTAACGAACATAAGAGGTTCATTCAAAACGTTTATAAAACGTGTGATCTGGCCACAAATCATGTTATTAATAATAATCTATTAGCAACAAGGCATTTCAGAAAATAGAAAGTTATAATTGATGATTTAAGGTGCTGTCTAAAGTTTAAGAAACAAGACCCAAGTTGTAAATAAACTGAGTGGTATCAACAGTTCATCTGCATGGGTCCATCTTTGGGACCAAAGAGCGCGTGATAAACACTGTCTCACTGGGAATGTTATAGAACAGTTAATATCACCTTCATTTATTATAATTTGGTTTATTTGGATCAAATATATCTTGTATCTCATTTCCCTTCTGTGTGTCATGCAAAAATGAAACTTTTTCATCTAGAAATAACAAAACACAGCATTACAACTCCTGAATTGGTGATTTTGGAATTCATTATAGTTAAAACGTATAAAAATGTAATGGTTTTGGCCACGAATCATATTATTGTTTATACTCTATTAGCACCAAGGTATTGTGATGGAAATTCATCTTGAGATTTGAAATAAAGAAATTCTCAGACTGGAGTTGCCTTTGTTTTTTTTTATATTAAGCTCTGCAGAGGTTACACAACAAGGACGGGTGCTCAAAGTGGAACTGGCCGCGCATTAAAAAAAGCCAGAACTTAAACAAAAAGGTGTTTCATAAAACATAATATGAAAAAAAGACATGAAATCATCATCTGTGTCTATCTGCTGTAGCACTTGGAGGAAAACATCAGAGAATAAGGGCAACACCCTGTTTGTCAGGGTCATTACATTGAGATTCCCCCAAATAAGGGTTTCATCCTGTCAGGTAGACAGTGTCACAGCAGTGGAATCTTCCACCACAGTATCTCAGAAAGTAGAAAGTGATAATTGATGATTTAAGGTGCTGTCTAAAGTTTAAGAAACAAGACCCAAGTTGTAAATAAACTGAGTGGTATCAACAGTTCATCTGCTTTTGTCCATCTTTGGGACCACAGAGCGTGTGATAAACATGATCCTCCAACTGGCTGAGATCCAGATGTTGGTACTGGCACACGTGGCCTCGTACATCCACTTCAGCATATTCACAGAGACTGACAGCGGATTCCCGGTGCTTTGACGTGGAGTGGGGGCAGAGGTCAGGAGGTGGCTGCGGGGGAGCTGAGAGAGCAGCACAGTCCGAAGGTGAACAGGTGCAGCGGTGTTCAGGTTCAGTTCCCTCACCAGGCGTCATTGTCTCATAGTCTGCTGATGTCTGTGAAGGGAACAGAAACAAGCCGACAGTGATCTGTGTCCAGTATGAGAGATCAAACTATTGAGATTGTGTGTTTGCTTGCAAGGCAATGTGTTGTCTTTAACAGGACCAAAACCATTGAAAATACTTTCACACATGCACAGTGTAGACAGATATGAACACAAATGAGTGAATCCACTGGACTGCACCAAATGAACAGCTCCTCTTCTCTGAGTCTGTGTGATGTCTGATTGAGCCCTATGTGGGAATAGAGTGAGGAATTCTTTGAGGAATCCAGCATGTTGATGATGTCATACAACTGGTGCAAAACTGGGAGAAACATCAGAGACTGAAGGAGAAGAGCCGTCCCTGAGAGGTAGTTCAGTCTGGATCTCACTGCTAACATGGCTGAAGACGTTTCCATCACAGACTGACCTCTCTGTTCTGGCGTGGGCCTGATCTCTGGTGTTTAACAACGCACAGGAGACACAGTGTGAACAGACACACAAACAGTATGGCTGCCACACACATCGCTGCAGTCAGGAACAGGGAAATGTTGAGCTCTGCGGGAAAGAACGACAAGAACAATTAAGAAGATTTACACACATTAGATCTGAATATTACAAATGAAAAAGGCACACACACAAACACACAAACACACACACACACACTAAACACACAAAAACACACACACAGAAAAATAAATCACTCACTGTCCACTTTTATGTCTCTGGGTGTTGTGGCTACTTCATTTACTAAGAAGTGCAAAGACAAAATGTGATGAGTCAGATTTTTTGGAGGCTTTGCTGCTGCATAAAAAGGTTGAGAAAATATGAGTTAGTTCACAGAAACGTGCAACTTGTGCTGTTGTGATAACCTGAAACAAACAAGCTTCATAAACTCACATTTTTACAGGAATGGAAAGTTCAAAAAAGAGGAACATGACCCTGACTTAGTTCTTATTTACAGTCTGAATGGCCTGACATCTATACCCTGCAGGTTATCTATCTATCTATCTATCTATCTATCTATCTATCTATCTATCTATCTATCTATCTATCTATCTATCTATCTATCTATCTATCTATCTATCTATCTATCTATCTATCTATCTATCTATCTATCTATCTATCTATCTATCTATCTATCTATCTATCTATCTATCTATCTATCTATCTATCTATCTATCTATCTCTTTACCTTTAGAGACGTTCAGGTGTATGACACTGATATGATCCGGTTGTAAGTTGACGTCCACCCCGCACCAGTATCTCCCACCGTCCTCTGGGACCAGTCTGTCCACTCGGACCAGTAAGAAGGCTGCAGTGGTGTTGTCGTACAGGGAGAAGCGTCCGTTTGTCACCCACTGGTTGTGTCTATTTGTGCGTATCAGTAGATTGTCATTGTCGTCCTCACGGCAGAGGTACTTGGCGTTGCTCTTCCAGCTCTGTGGGTATTCACATGTGAAGCTGAACGTCTCACCCTCCACACCGGTCACGGCTATGGTTCTGACACTGATCAGAGCTGTCACAATGATAAACTCTGTTAGGTGTGAAGGTTTCTTTTGGTGACAACATCTCAAAAGGTCCTAATGAATAGAAGAATCAGCTTACCTGGGATTTGTGATGCTGTGATGATGACGGTCATAGTTGTTCTCCATGAGATCCCGGCCGCTCCCATCACTCCCAGTTTACCTACAGCTCACACTGTCACACTCTCTGCTGCTGGTGTGTTCAGTCTGGTGCTTTTCATGCCTCTTCCTCTTTTACAAACCTGTCCACACATCCCACTCAACCTATGAAAGTGAAATGATGAACTTACTGTAACTCGTGTGACTCAAAAACCGACCGTCTGTGTGTCCTCATAAACTCTACACCAGCACATCCTGGATTCAGTTCAGAGGATAACACGGGTTGAGTTTGCTGTTTCCTGCAAGGCCGTCACATCTTCTACTATAATTCATCATGTTAAAATAGAGCTTTTCTAGTCATGATGATGAATTCAATTTTTTTATCATACAGTTTGTGGTTCATTGGTGTAAATCCCTTTCTCTATCACAGACAGATACAGCCGCCTTGGGCACTTGCGTACCAGGAATGGGAGAGACTGGGATCAAACCACTAGCCTTTGTGGTTAGTGGACGACCCGCTCTATCTTCTGAGCCACAGCAGCTGCGACAAGGATCAACACAAGCCGGAGGAAGTTTTTCAGAATGTGCCAGTTCAACGTATTTTACCACTGAACTTCCAAGAATAAAAATAGAAATAAAGACATGTAATAAAAGTTTACTTAATTGACCCTGGAGACTAAAATTACTCAATGATGTAACTATCATTGTATGATAACATGAATTAATAATATCTGATCTGTAGAACAACAGATTAACATTCCACCGATTACAACTTGATTTAATAGGAATCTGATAAGATGACACGTGTCTGCTGTAGAGGAATCGATCAGGAAGCTTTGTTCATTTCATCACTTCTAGCTTCTTCTTTCATTCCCCTATTTAAACAGGGTTTCATTGCTGGGATCCATATCCCACCTCTCTTCTAGATATCACTTTCCCATTTTAAACTCAAGACAAAAGGTTTTATTGTTATGTGGAAATGTGAAATTCTTATTTGGTGTCTTTATTCATTTGACAGCTTGGAGTCACTAAAGTGTGAGCTCTTAACATGTACGTATCAACCAAACATGCAGGTTCAATTATAGTTTATAGTATTTTATGTAATTTATAAATTCATTGCATTTATTTTATGCACATATCACACACATATGAAGAGCATGATACAGAAAATAACAACACAACAAAATAAGAAATTAGCAAAAACAGTGAGTTAAGCCAAATTACATACCATCAACATAACACAGAGACCATGTAGTTGTACATGTGTAGAAGCAGAGTGAGTCGTGCAGTTCAGCCGCATAAAAACTTCATAACAACACATACAAAAAAACTCTGGCTATTCAGACAAATCCAATCCAAACCAAAGAGAGCAGGGCCTAGATTCAGTGGAATCACTGCAGGTTCTGTAGTAAACAACTGACACAGTGCTCAAACAGCTGTCTGTTGCTTTGATCAGAGCATTCCTCAGTGCTGCAGGTGCCTCTGTGTGTTTTCTGAGACGGCCACAACCTGCTCTTTCTGATATCATGGGTGGTATAGATATGCTGCAGATCTCTGAAGTGGTGCTGAGGACATCTGCACCTGAATGTCTTGACTCTGTAGCACCTCTGGAGCAGCAGATGTTCTCACTGATATGAGGTGGCTGTATTCGACCTCTGTGTACACAGACGTTGAAGGATCCTGTTTTGGTCGGTGAGCACCAGACATCTTATCAGATAATCTCATCATCGACCGCACTTCTTTTGCAATGTCATCGTTCTCACTGTCGAACTGTGAAAAGAGACAAATCTGCATGTCATTGTGTGTTTGACTCTGCACAGTCCTGAATGTAAAGAGAATAGAGAGAAATAAGTCAGGTGACTATCTCCCTGTCTAAATCTCGTAAAAATAATTAAGGGTTAGCAGACCAGGCCCTCATCTGCAATTAGTGACGTCACCTGCACACACACCAAGAGAGAGAGAAAAAGAGAGAAAGAGAGAAAGAGAGAAAGAGAGAAAGAGAGAAAGAGAGAAAGAGAGAAAGAGAGAAAGAGAGAAAGAGAGATATTAGGAGGCAGATGAGGCAGAGGGCATGACAAAAGGTGTCTCAATAATTCTTCACATATCAACATCGAGAGTCTACATCACAAGTTACAGCAAATTTCACATTTTGGTGAAAAGGAAATTAAGTGATAAAGTGATGACGAATGATGACGTCATAAAAACAGTTCCTGTACTGGGGGGACTCAACTCACCCTTTACGACTGTGAGGACAAATTCTTCAAAACCAACTCTGTCTATTCCACACCTGTAGGTTCCTGCATCGCCCTCTGTCAGACGAGAGATGGTCACGTAGACCGTGTTTCCTTCATCTATGATACTGTATCTGCCTGAAATGATTTCGCTGCTTGTTATTAGGACGTCTTCATACTCAAAAGGGACCTTGCTAGTTTTTTCTCTTTGTCACAATATATACAGTACTGTGCAAAAGTTTTAGGCAGGTGAGAAAAAATGCTATAAACTAAGAATGCTTTCAAAAATGGAAGTGTTAAAAGTTTATTCTCATCAATTAACAAAATGCAAAGAGAGCTAACAAAAGAAAAATCTAAATCAAATCAATATTTGGTGATACTACCCTTTGCCTTCAAACCAGCATCAGTCCTTGTAGGTACACTTGCAAAAAAACACAGGGATTTTGTAGGATTACAAAGTGTATGATCAACCAATTATACCAAACAGGTGCTAATGATCATCAATTTCACATGTAGGTTGAAAAATAGTCATTAACTGAAACAGAAACAGCTGTGTAGGAGGCTAAACACTGGGTGAGGAACCGTCAAACTCTGCTACCAATGTGAGGTTGTGAAAGACAGTTTGAGGTCACAGGTCATACACCATGGCAAGACTGAGTACAGCAACAAGACCCAAGGTTACTGCATCAGCAAGGTGTCTCCCAGACAAAGAGTTCAAAGCAGACTGGGGTTTCCAGATGTGCTGTTCAAGCTCTTTTGAAGAATCACAAAGAAACGGGCAACGTTGAGGATCATAGACGCAGTGGTCGGCCAAGGAAACTTAGTGCAGCAGATGAAAAATATATCAAGCTTATTTCCCTTGGAAAGCGGAAGATGTCCAGCAATGCCATCCTAACCCTAACCCGTTGAGAACTGGCAGAGACCAGTGGGACCCATGTACACCCATCTACTGTCTGGAGAAGTCTGATCAGAAGTGGTCTTCATGGAAGAGTTGCAGCCAAAAAGCCAAACCTCCGACATGGAAACAAGGCCAAGCGACTCAACTATGAACGAAAACATAGGAACTGGGGCGCAGAAAAATGGCAGCAGGTGCTCTGGACTGATGAGTTGAAATATTTGGCTGTAGAAGAAGGCAGTTTGTTCACCGAAGGGCTGGAGAGCGGTACAATAATGAGTGTCTGCATGCAACAGTGAAGCATGGTGGAGGTTCCCTGCAAGTTTGCGGCGGCATTTCTGCAAATGGAGTTGGAGATTTGGTCAGGATTAATGGTATCCTTAATGCTGAGAAATACAGGAAGATACTTATCCATCATGCAAAACCATCAGGGAGGCGTATGATTGGCACCAAATTTATTCTGCAGCAGGACAACGACCCCAATCATACAGCCAATGTCATTAAGAACTATCTTCAGTGTAAAGAAGAACAAGAAGTCCTGGAAGTGATGGTATGGCCCCCACAGAGCCCTGATCTCACCATCATCGAGTCTGTCTGGGTTTACATGAAGAGACAGAAGGATTTGAGGAAGCCGACATCCACAGAACATCTGTGGTTAGTTCTCCAAGATGTTTGGAACAACCTACCAGC
Source organism: Pseudopleuronectes americanus (assembly GCA_038501795.1). NCBI lineage: Eukaryota > Metazoa > Chordata > Actinopteri > Pleuronectiformes > Pleuronectidae > Pseudopleuronectes > Pseudopleuronectes americanus. Next base: position 15,994,070 of record CM076721.1, read on the forward strand.
CGAGTTCCTTCAAAAACTGTGTGAAAGTCTACCTAGACGAATTGATGCTGTTTTGAAGGCAAAGGGTGTTCACACCAAATATTGATTTGATTTAGATTTCTCTTCTGTTCATTCACTGCATTTTGTTAATTGATGAATATAAACTGTTAACACTTCCATTTTTTAAAGCATTCTTAGTTTACAGCATTTTTTCACACCTGCCTAAAACTTATGCACAGTACTGTATATCTCTGCAAGCGGTGGGTATTTACAGCACATATTGTTACTGCACATGACTGTGAACATATTCAGTTTAGAGGTTACAGTACAAGTCTGATTCCTCCATTGGGATGTGTGTGATGGTGGAGTATGTGACCTCTGCAGCGCGACGTGGGACACCTCTGCAGTCTGCGGGCGTGTTGAAGTCGACAGTGGTGTAAAACAAGTCATCTGATTGGTCCCTGCTGTTGTGGCCGTTTCCGCTCAGACTGGACGGAGATGCATAGTCAGTGTTCTCCTGCGTTCCTGTGTGGAGAGTGATGATACATTGACAAGGTTTTAAATTCCTGCGAAGTAAAAACTGTATTTCTCACTTTGACTTCCTGAAAAATAGTCAATACTTTTACTAGCATGAATCTACAATAAAAGCAGCAATTAACCAAAATAAAGTAGAATACATTGCCATCTATTTAATGTCATCTTTTTTTATCCATTATGCCCTTTACCAGTATTCTGTCAAATGTATTTATTTTTCCCAGAAATAACAACATTTTCAAGAGGGTTGTATCCCTGCAGACGAAGGGAGAACATGCAAACTATGAAGACCCAAGTCAAACCGAATTCAAACTGCTCCATCATGACGCCCCAACCCTAGATAAATGAGGATGAATCCTTTTATCTGACTTTGTGTTCACTCACATAAGGGTCAAAGTATTGATCTGATAATGAATATTATGTATGAACCTTGTATTTATTCTTAATGAGTAGAAAATAAAATGAATGGTTGGCTGTAGACTTAAAATATGTTTACCTAGGACCTACTAGCTTGGGTCTGTGCCAGGACTGGAGTCTGGTGAGTTTGATTCTCAGCGCTGATTGGCTTTCCATCATGGCCTCACATTCATTTTTTGCTGAAGTTCAAATGCAAAACTTTTTCTCATCACATGAAAACTTCCTTTTCTTTGCGTTGGGTGTGAATGCAGCAGCATGACACATCCCCCAGTGGTTTTTTGTGGTGGTTGCCAGGGCGCTTCTACGTGGTTGCTATGGCTCTCTGACACAGAGGGTCATGAGGTGACCGGCAGGTGCTTGTAATAGCGTTCAGGTCTGGTTGTTCCCATATCAATGCTGTTGTGTATCATTTGGCCGTTGTGGGGATTCTGGGCCTAATATGAACCTGCCATCATACAATATAAACCCTGTTTAATTAGTTTGTTTCTTTACCAGAGGTGTTGCTGATTTCTTTCTTTTGATGTTTGAAGAAGATCAGCAGCACCACCGCCAGAGCCAGCACAGCCCCCCCGAGGCCTCCTCCGATGTACACCAGCTTCACTGGAGAAAGGAAACAACATCATGTCTCAGTAAAGATACAGCAGTCAGGACTCAGTCTCTCACACATGTATGTCTACACACCTCCAGACTCTGACTTATTAGAACGTGCTGCATTTGTAGTTAGTGGAGGACATGTTGCATTTGTAGTAGATGTAGGACGAGGTTTTGCATTGGTAGTAAATGTAGGACCTGTTGCATTTGTAGTAAATGCTTCACCTCTAGTTGATTGTGAAAAGTCATCTTCAGGGTCCTTTGTTTTTCCTGAAAGAAAGAAAGAGAAACAGACAGAGAGATGTTTATTTTGTTCCTTGTCTCGTTTCTGTTTCAGCCTCTCACTTCTTTCCTGTTGCAAAAAAGAGAAGAACGGTTTGAAACAAACACTTTTGTGTAATGTCGATCACAAATTGGTGAAAATAAATGGAATAAAGGTAAAAGTGATAAAGTGATGACGAATGACGAAGTCATAAAAACAGTTCCTGTACAGCGGGGACTCAACTCACCCTTTACGACTGTGAGGACGACTTCTGTGTACGTGTCCTTAAGAGCTCTGTCTATTCCACACCAGTATTTTCCTGTGTCGCCCTCTGTCAGACGAGAGATGGTCACGTAGAACTTGTTTCCTTCATCTATGATACTGTATCTGCCTGTACTCTCTTTGCTGCTTCTTATTAAGACGTCTTTATTCTTACAGGGTTCTTTGCAAAAATATTTGACGTTGCCATGTGCATTATTGTGAGAGCATTTAATTGTGACGTCTCCACCCAGCTCTCCTTCTACAGATATAGCTTCATTCTTCCAGAATCCTGCACAAGACACAGAGACAGCAACAAAAGTCACATCTCTATTCAGCCTTCAATGATTATTTTCTATAAACTCTCATGTCAATATATTCATTTGTGTAAAGCAGTGGTCCCCATTAATGTTCCCTACGTGGAAGTTGTTGGCAGTTCATTCTTATATTTGAGAATTTCAAGAAGCCCTTATAGAAACATATATGCAGCATTTCACAATAAAGCAAAAGTTTGGAAAAATAACCAGAATTTGTTCGTGTTATATTTGATAGATTTTTAACCCTGAAGTTGTTTTTGTGGTTAAGAATAGCTGATTTAAAGCTGCACCCACTGCGTTATCTAAACAGCTCTCAACAACTACAACTCTTCAAATCCCAATCCTCCCACCTTCGTCAAAACACTTAAAAAGCCAACAGACTTCACAGTTGAGGCTGAAACTCAACAGCAAGGCAACAAAAGTGTTGCTTTTAGAATTAGGAATGTGACAATGAAAGGATATGAGTGTATTCGCTGAAACAAAGACACAGAAAAAAAACTCAAATAGTGAATCTCAGGGAACTTACCTCCTGCAAGAATCAGAATGAGGAAAACCTCGTCCATGCTACTCATATGTCTTTGACCCTTTTCCTTTTCTGATCTCAACGCTGGTTTCATGTCTTTGTAACTGTCCTCAAATTAATGACAACTCTGTGTTTCCTCTTTCCTCTTGCACTTCCTGTGTTTCAGTAGCTTCCTCTGTTTTAACCTCACTCTGAAACCACTGAGAAAATGTGAGAAACAACGCAGCATCCCCCTAACCCTGCCACCTGGCTCACAGGGAATGTTATAGGAAAGTGAATAACACCTTCATTTATTATAACTTGGTTTATTTGGGTGCTATGTATGTCATATCTCATTTTCCATTCTCTGTGCCATGCAAAATGAAACTTTTTCATCTAGAAATAACAAAACACAACATTACAACTCGTAAATTGTCAAATTTGGAATTTATTATAGTTTACGAGGCGTAGAGGTTCATTCAGAACGTTTATAAAATGTGTGATCTGGCCACAAATCATAATATTATTAATACTCTATTAGCACCAATGTATCTCAGAAAGTAGAAAGTGATAATTGATGATTTAAGGTGCTGTCTAAAGTTCAAGAAACAAGTCCCAAGTTGTAAATAAACTGAGTGGTATCAACAGTTCATCTGCATTTGTCCATATTTGGGACCACAGAGCGTGTGATAAACATGATCCTCCAACTGGCTGAGATCCAGATGTTGGTACTGGCACACGTGGCCTTGTACATCCACTTCAGCATATTCACAGAGACTGACAGCGGATTCCCGGTGCTTTGACGTGGAGTGGGGGCAGAGGTCAGGAGGTGGCTGCGGGGGAGCTGAGAGAGCAGCACAGTCCGAAGGTGAACAGGTGCAGCGGTGTTCAGGTTCAGTTCCCTCACCAGGCGTCATTGTCTCATAGTCTGCTGATGTCTGTGAAGGGAACAGAAACAAGCCGACAGTGATCTGTGTCCAGAATGAGAGATCAAACTATTGAGATTGTGTGTTTGCCTGCAAGGCAATGTGTTGTCTTTAACATGGCAACAACCATTGAAAATACTTTCACACAAGCACAGTGTAGACAGATATGAACACAAATGACCGAATCCACTGGACTGCACCAAATGAACAGCTCCTCTTCTCTAAGTCTGTGTGATGTCTGATTGAGCCCATGTGGGAATAGAGTGAGGAATTCTTTGAGGAATCCAGCGTGTTGATGATGTCATACAACTGGTGCAAAACTGGGAGAAACATCAGAGACTGAAGGAGAAGAGCCGTCCCTGAGAGGTAGTTCAGTCTGGATCTCACTGCTAACATGGCTGAAGACGTTTCCATCACAGACTGACCTCTCTGTTCTGGCGTGGGCCTGATCTCTGGTGTTTAACAACGCACAGGAGACACAGTGTGAACAGACACACAAACAGTATGGCTGCCACACACATCGCTGCAGTCAGGAACAGGGAAATGTTGAGCTCTGCGGGAAAGAACGACAAGAACAATTAAGAAGATTTACACACATTAGATCTGAATATTACAAATGAAAAAGGCACACACACAAACACACAAACACACACACACACACTAAACACACAAAAACACACACACAGAAAAATAAATCACTCACTGTCCACTTTTATGTCTCTGGGTGTTGTGGCTACTTCATTTACTAAGAAGTGCAAAGACAAAATGTGATGAGTCAGATTTTTTGGAGGCTTTGCTGCTGCATAAAAAGGTTGAGAAAATATGAGTTAGTTCACAGAAACGTGCAACTTGTGCTGTTGTGATAACCTGAAACAAACAAGCTTCATAAACTCACATTTTTACAGGAATGGAAAGTTCAAAAAAGAGGAACATGACCCTGACTTAGTTCTTATTTACAGTCTGAATGGCCTGACATCTATACCCTGCAGGTTATCTATCTATCTATCTATCTATCTATCTATCTATCTATCTATCTATCTATCTATCTATCTATCTATCTATCTATCTATCTATCTATCTATCTATCTATCTATCTATCTATCTATCTATCTATCTATCTATCTATCTATCTATCTATCTATCTATCTATCTATCTATCTATCTATCTATCTATCTATCTATCTATCTATCTATCTATCTATCTATCTATCTATCTATCTATCTATCTTTCTATCTATCTATCTATCTATCCATCTATCCATCTATCTATATATCTATATATCTATCTATTTATCTATCTATCTATCTATCTATCTATCTATCTATCTATCTATCTATCTATCTATCTATCTATCTATCTATCTATCTATCTATCTATCTATCTATCTATCTATCTATCTATCTATCTATCTATCTATCTATCTATCTATCTATCTATCTATCTATCTATCTATCTATCTATCTATCTATCTACCTATCTATCTTTCTATCTATCTATCTATCTATCTATCTATCTATCTATCTATCTATCTATCTATCTATCCATCTATCCATCTATCTATCTATCTATCTATCTATCTATCTATCTATCTATCTATCTATCTATCTATCTATCTATCTATCTATCTATCTATCTATCTATCTATCTATCTATCTATCTATCTATCTATCTATCTATCTATCTATCTATCTATCTATCTATCTATCTATCTATCTATCTATCTATCTATCTATCTATCTATCTATCTATCTATCTATCTCTTTACCTTTAGAGACGTTCAGTGTATGACACTGATATGATCCGGTTGTAAGTTGACGTCCACCCCGCACCAGTATCTCCCACCGTCCTCTGGGACCAGTCTGTCCACTCGGACCAGTAAGAAGGCTGCAGTGGTGTTGTCGTACAGGGAGAAGCGTCCGTTTGTCAGCCACTGGTTGTGTCTATTTGTGCGTATCAGTAGATTGTAATTGTCGTCCTCACGGCAGAGGTACTTGGCGTTGCTCTTCCAGCTCTGTGGGTATTCACATGTGAAGCTGAACGTCTGACCCTCCACACCGGTCACGGCTCTGGTTCTGACACTGATCAGAGCTGTCACAATGATAAACTCTGTTAGGTGTGAAGGTTTCTTTTGGTGACAACATCTCAAAAGGTCCTAATGAATTGAGGAATCAGCTTACCTGGGATTTGTGATGCTGTGATGATTACGGTCATAGTTGTTCTCCATGAGATCCCGGCCGCTCCCATCACTCCCAGTTTACCTACAGCTCACACTGTCACACTCTCTGCTGCTGGTGTGTTCAGTCTGGTGCTTTTCATGCCTCTTCCTCTTTTACAAACCTGTCCACACATCCCACTCAACCTATGAAAGTGAAATGATGAACTTATTGTAACTCGTGTGACTCAAAAACCGACTGTCTGTGTGTCCTCATAAACTCTACACCAGCACATCCTGGATTCAGTTCAGAGGATAATGCAAGTTTGCTGCTTCCTGCAAGGCCGTCACATCTTCTACTATAATTCATCATGCTAAAATAAAACTCACACTCAAAGTTTTTAATCATAGTTTGTGGTTCGTTTTTGTGTAAATCCCTTTCTCTATCACACCCAGGGACAGCCGAGTTGGCCACTTGGATACCAGGAATGGAGGAGACTGGGATCAAACCACTAACTGTTGTGGTTAGTGGACAATCCGCTCTACCTTCTGAGAAGTGTATTAAAATGTATCAATTGACACTGGATACAAAAATGTCTCTGTTTCCATTCCATTTGAAAATGTATTTGGCAAGTCTGTCTTAAGTCATGTTAATTAATCTATTTCACCAGTGCACAACAAAATATACATTATTATAAAGATGTAACTGTCATTGTTTGTCTTAAATTGCATTAATAATATCTGATCTGTAGAATAAAAGATTAACATTCCACCGATTGGAACTTGATTTAATAGGAATCTGATAAGATAACACGTGTCTGCTGTAGAGGACTGGATCAGGAAGCTTTGTTCATTTCATCACTTCTTGCCTCTTCTTTCATTACCCTATTTAAACAGGGTTTCATTGCTGGGATCCATTTCCCACCAATGAAACCGCTTCCGCATTGACATAAAGAGTGTACATCACAAGTCACAGCAAATGATCAGTCAGACACTCACCTGAGCTGGTGTTTTGTTGTCCTGCATGGGTGTAATTCGAGTCTGTAATACATGATCCAGTATTGTTTCATTAAAATTCTGTTATTAATGATGTTATACTAACATTAATACAAATATTTTTTTCGACACCTGTTTTCTGCTTTGTATGGTCAGTGGTGTCCACTGCAGATGTGAGTTGTGTTGATTTGGAAACTTTGTGATTCGTTCACGTGACCCACAGGTCAGGTTTGACAGTCGTCTCCATTATCTTAACTTTATTGGGATCTGGGATGGAAATCAGATTCACTCAGGTAAACATACAAATGTAATAAATCTCAAATACATAACACAACAAGTCAATTTTCTTTGTTTAAGCTTCTCCTTCAGTAAAAGTACAAATGTATCATCAGCTACACATATACCTTATAATTATTATTATGTAAAATATAAGTAGATTGTCAATGCTTATGCTTGGAAGCTTAAAGCAGCATTTCTTTGAAGTTAGATTTAACCAATTTATTCTGTGTAGTTAACTTGTGTGTGTGTGTGTACCTCTACTGATATAGACCAACAACCTACAGAATGAGCACTTTTGGGAAAGTGAGGACATTTAGGCCGCTCCTGTGTGTGTGTAGTAGTTTAGTCCCCTCTTTGGAAATGTATATGTGAAATGAAGCCATAGGCCCTAACCAAATACAAGACAGAAATCAATGGTTTAGGCTACTGTAAGCTCAATGTATTGCACCTACAATTTAATAATAATGATTAAATTAAACCTATATTGTGTAACCTCTTAAAAATAGCTCGTGATAATATCCTGTAAATGTAAGAAACACCCACTCCTCAAAGAAGACACCCTTAAATGCATGTATTTGCATTTGACACCTGAAGGTGAATGAGGAATGCAGGGAGAAAAATTAAATCGACCCACACCAGTATCTCCAAAAATCTGACAGCCTGAGCTGAAGGAAGGTCACAATGAGGAATCCGTCTGCCGAGTCCACCAGAGTGATCCTCCCAGACTTGGCTCTTCTACCAGTTACCACAGTAGCCAGTGTGTCTTTGTTTCTTTACACAGATCCTTGCAGAAGTATTTATTGTCCACGTAGCTGGCAAAAATTAATTGTGTGACAAGAGGTAACGCATCTTCAAAAATGTCAGTACATGAATATGTTAATTTTTAGGAGGATACTTTCCATATAAAAGGCAAAAGAGGAGAGAAACTATCTTCATTCTGATTGATGAAATGTTTTTCTTCCTCTGCAGTGTTTCTTTTGTCTATTGAAAAGTCTACACAATGGTTAATGTTTCCTCTCTAACACTGAACCATTTTGTGCATATGAGATAACATCTTCGACTGTATGCTGCCTTCTTCCTGTGTGATGAGAGCTGCAGGCGGAAGAGAAGAGATAATTGGAAGAAAGGATGAAGTGTGAGGACCAGTGTCTGTCATGGAGGCCCACACTTAGTTTCAGTGCTGTCACGTTATTATTTCCCACAACTCGGCCTGCGTTCCTGTGAGCAGAGGGGTCAAAACATAATTTAGTAAAAAGATTGACTGCGTATTTTTCCTATTTTCTCCTCTTTGACTTCGGCTGTGGCTCAGGAGGACGAGTGGTTTGTTACTTACCAAAGGGTCAGCGGTTTGATTGTACCCTAAACTATTTTGGCCGAGATTTGGCTTATATCCCACATCTGGTCCACTTGCTCTTTTCCTTTTCCATCTCTGTGCACTGTTTTTACATTCATGGCATTGCAAGTTTGCTACTGCTCAGGATGTTGCATTTACAGCAAAAAGAGGAAGGGGTGAGCAGGACTAAATAGGTGACAAACAAGTGTTTGTTACAGAGGGAAAATCCGAGATCATTCCCTCTGTATTTTGCATGGTCATAGTCATAAAACTATTAAAGCTCAACTTCAAAGGTCAAAGTGTTTATCAAAATGAAATTCTTTCTTTGCCTTGCACTATGAATACAGTTAAGAGTTCAATAAATATCAATGTAAGAATAAAAAATATAAAAACACAGTAAAAGATATAAACATGGTGTGTACAATAAAACATCAGAGCAATGTAGTTAAATGACAGTCGGGCCGATTTATAGTCGTATTGTCCTTGTGAAAAAGAAACATTGTAATCAACTGTATGCAATTTTGGTTGTGGTATGCAATGTGTCAGTTTGTGTATTTGTGTATGAGGAAGTGGTTGTGAGAGGGAAGCGTGACAGAGTCTTGAAACTAATGTTTAACACCCATTGCAGGTATTAATGCAACAAAAGGCCAGTTTATACCTCTGCATAAATCTACAACTGTAGTGTAGATATGGTGTGGAAACAGTGTAGCTCTGTCCACTATGTTGTAGCTGGTCACCTATGTAAGTTCACATCAGAGTGACACAGAAAAAAGCATCTGGTCTGCTCTGTGGCATTGGCGTCCAGCGGCAGAACACACACAGTTTACAAATCCATTCTCCTGCTATTGATTCTTAATTCTCCTGACACGGTGCAAATGACCTGGTTTCGAGTAGAATGTGAATGTCAGGGCTTGCGGACACTTGGCTGACACCACACAAGCAGTATTGAGGCATGTTATGTTTCTAGTTTATTTATTACGTCTGAAGTTTAAGTCACCATTGCTACTGAGACTCCAGAAGTAATTTGTGGTCTCTAACACTGCAGCTCCCTCCATTGGCATAGTGGTGAGTAGATAACAAGTGAAGTATCCCTTTAATCTCATTCTAGAAGATTCACAGGACAGCAGAGATGTCCCTGATGATTATCACTGTACAAATAGCAATTAACCACAGAGACTTAATCCATTTACTAATGTACAATGTTATGTATCACATACCTGACAAGAATTCTCATCCCCACAGAAATCTATTCCAATTTTTGAACTTTATTTGATAAAACACAGAGGAAAAAGTTAGGCGAGGCATCGGCTCAAAAACAAAATGAACCGGCTCAGTCAGCAGTGTTGGGATCCAGTGCCTGATAGACGGCAGCATACTGGGAGGCATCCTGAGCACTGGACTCTGGATCGGGCTGTACAGACTGCAGCTTCACCATCCCCTGAGAGAAGGCACCGTCTGCATTTTCCTCACAGTAGTCGGCCTGTGAAGAATTCGAAATCACCGTGACGATAAAGATTTGAATAATTAGTAGAGCTTCACAACTTATACAAATAAATGTGGTGAATAACAGAGTGATCGCTCACCTCCCCCTTGCTGTCTTCAGGTCTGCTCGGAACTTCGGACACAAATAATTAGAGTCATTAGCATCTTGGTAGCGTGTGTGTGCGTGTGTGTGCGTGTGTGTGTGTGTGTGTGTGCGTGTGTTTGCGTGTGTGTGGCTTTTTGTGTGTGTGTGTGTGTGTGTGTTTTTTTGTGTGTGTGTTTGTGTGTGCGAGTGTGTGTGTGTTTGTTTGTGTCCCCTCACCCGCATTACTCCTCCAGTGTCCGTAGAATACAAGAGGGATGAGGGCACAAACCACGAGAGCCAGGCTCACAGAGATGATGATGACCACTGTGGTTTCTGCAAATAGCAGAGGCAGACATGCATCTTTACAGAAACAAGGCAAGTTTACACAATGTATCATATCTATCATCTAAAGGCTCAGTTTGTGCTTGGGAAAAGATCAAATACATTTTTGTAATACTCTCTTTGTTCCGGGTGTTACAATGATGTTTGTAATTCACTCTGTTATGATGCGACGTATATTTCTTCAGATCATTCACTTTGAGTTTACAACTCAACGTGAAGAAAAACTTGACTGCCTAGCTAAAAGTCTAAACCTATGAATTAATTTTAATACAACTAACCGTCAGACAAGTGTCAGTGGTGGCCATCTTTACATCATTACACATGTTGTTTCCGTTTTGTCAATAACAGGTTTTCACAGATTGATTAAGGATCTAATTCGCAACAACCAGCATTTGTCTGGATGGTGGTGCGATGATAAACATTTTACAGTTCGTAAACAAGAAAACCAGAAAGACTCTTTGTGCAGAAGAAAGTTTGAAAAAGGCCTCCTTGTGTCAAACTCACATGCACAGTGAAGATCAAATTCACGTGAAATAAAATAAATACATTTCTGGAAGGTGGGGCTAATTTAGGGTGGAGGGGGGGGGGTGTTGCGTTTTTGACCAAATTACTATGATTACATTATATTGAAATATGTCAAATGTTTTTTTACCAGTAGTCCTGAAGCTTAGAATAGAAGCGTACATCTGCAGACGGTAACATTGGAGTACCTGTGAGGTTGATGGTGGCCTTCTTAATTGTCTTCTCTTTGGTAGGCAGCGGTAGCGCTGCGGGTGACGGCTCAGTGGTGGATTGAAAGCTGCCATTGGGCAGAGATCCGGGAGGAACAGTGGAAGCTTTGAGAGAGAGTGGGGCAGAGGAAACTGTTTGTGCATGTGTGAGAGCTCATGTGACATTGTGACTGCCTTAGACAGACTGAAGAAGCATCACAAGTCATATATTATAAGTAAATATAATCATTTCAATCTTTTGAAGCAAAACAAGTAGACTGTCGGCTGCAAGGAAACCCTGTATGGCTCAGTGTGATTAAAATCTCAAAAGTTTATTATCAAAAAATAAAAGACATTGATCATTGATGAGGATAGTTTATATAACCATTTTATGTGGCTTATTTGAGCCTACATGACAGAAAGCGTATTGTCTAGAAGACGAGGAGTTTCCCTGGTTTAACAATCCTTCAGTTCAGAAAACGTAACCCAAAATATTCTCACACTAACCTCCGACTGACACATTGACCTTTATCACAAAATTTCTACTCATGAATGAAGGATTTGTTCTAACACTTCCTCATAATCTCCCTGATGTCTTACCCATGGAACAAACAGACTCACCATCTAGTACTATTAGATTGACCTCCTGGTGCAACACCTCAAAGCTATTCTCCACACCGCAGCGGTATGGGCCGGCGTCCGCCCTCTTCAGATCCTTTATTGTCACATTAAAGACCCCATATCCGCTGTTGACCTCCATGCTGTACCTCCCCCGCCAGGTGACGGCCGACCTCTTGCCCTCCGACTGAATGAGAATGTTTTCCACTGAGCAGACGCCTCTGCAGAAGTACATGTTGTCGAGTTTGGAGCCGTTGTCTGTGCTCCAGCCAACAGAGCAGGGGATGGAGACCTCTCCTCCAACATGGCTGCTTATCTCCAGCACTGGAGAGGTCCTCGCCCACGCTACTGTAGAAGAAGAAAGTTCCCGGTTAAAGAGTTTGTGATGGGTTGCAAGCAATCAAACACACACTGCAATATATGCCACTGCTTGGAAGTTAGTTGCTTCACAGTGGCTTAGCGGGGATGCCCACATTACCTACAGCTCACAATATATATCTCAAAATTTCAGTGTTTGTTAAATTTACAGGTACCGGGCAGCAGCTGGTTAGCTTAGCTTTCCATAAAGACTGGAAACAAGGGGAACAAGTTAAAAAAATGTACTGTTTTTCACCACATATATACTTAATAAAAACAGAAAACTATACAAATACCTCTGCCAAATAGCTTGCCACCGATACATGCATGTCTTTAAGCGAAGCTGAGCTAAGCTAATCGGTAACTGACTGTAGCTGCTTAACGTCTGAGTGGTGTTGACCTTTAAGTGTTACTGTCTGAGTGGTGTTATCAAACATGTTGTTTACAAGAACAATGAAATGTTTAGAATCAATGCTACATTTTTCTTATTTAAAACTATAATTTATTGTCTTGTCTGCCACCAGTTTTATTTCTGCATACACCTGTAATAACTTACTGCAAAACACTTATATGCATATTATGTATATATATATATGCATCATTAATTTCCAGTTATGTGTCTGGCCCCCTGATGGATGTAAGTCTAATATTTAAGTGAACATTTAAAAACATTGAGTGTGAACCAAAACATTGAAACTGTTGGTTGGACAGCAAGAAAAAAATGTACTGAAACTAAATCAAAACATTCTAAAATCAAAGAGAGTGCAGGGGGATACATCTATAGGTTTATCAGCACAGTAGCTCCTCTCTCATTGTTTTCACATTGTCATTTGAAATGATAAAATATGAATAACAGTTGCTTTAAATGACGGATGAAACATGTGAAGTTCATTGCTTCACACAAAAATCTAACTTTTCAATGTCCATTTAGTTTTACTTTGATTTCACAGTTGTTTTTATTGTTATTTTTCATTATCTAACCTATGTTCAAGGACCCACATGTAAGTGAAGACTCCCATAAATATGTCCCTATATGTTTTTTGAGTCAATTCAGTCTCAAACTATAATATATTTTACCTTGTGTGTTATTTTTCTGTCAATAAAATGTCATATTTCAATTAACTGCAGATTCTGTATGATTACACAATTTCATGAATTGTGTAAGACAATCAGCACAATTTCAAAGCTTCGCTAGTGGGAACACAAGACACGTTTTTCACATTTGTAAACTCAGTAATAACTCTATGAGCATTGTATGTTTGAAGGTTTTGTTATGGCGAGATGCATTAAAACTCACCTGAGAAGCAAAAAAACACAGCGACATGAAGAATCTTCATTCTCTATCCAGTTAAAAAAATGAACAGAGTAAAAAGTAAAATTCAGTTCAGCGGTAGCAGTAAATTGAAGCAGCCTGCTTCAAATTTGTCATCTGATTCCGTGCCATAAAACAGGAGCGCCTCAGGGATTGGGAAAGTCACAATGATGTGGCTGTGAAGTAAAGAGTTGCAGCCCCTCAGTGTTCGTCAGCTTGTGTGATCAGCAATGGGGCCGATTCTGTTTTACCATGCCTGTTAAGCACTATTACAGACAACATTCAGTATTTTGCAGTTTTTCCGGCCTTCTCTCTCTCTCTCTCTCTCTCTCTCTCTCTCTCTCTCTCTCTCTCTCTCTCTCTCTCTCTCTCTCTCTCTCTCTCCCTCTCTCTCTCGCTCTCTCCCTCTCTCCTGTCCTTTGCTCTGCTCTGAAGAACCAGCTTTGGACTGTTATAGAGTATTAAATCTTTGGTATTTATCTATATAGTTCCGGCTGTTGCAGCTGGCTCTGTTTGCCTCTGCTCATTTAATACATGAGGCTGCAGGGCATCAGACTCAACAAACAGTCTGCTGACTGTGTCATGGGTGTCAGAGGACAACCTAAGGCCTGTCTCATAAAGCAAGCTCACCAGTCCAGCCACACTTCACAGAACAAATTAAAGTGATTTAATGAAATCTACTGTTATAGGCTTAAACACCACCTTACCAGTCAGATACAAACGTTTCTCGTATGGGACTGAAGTAATATCACTATGGCGAGCAGTTCTTATCACCCTCCACTTGACTTGTTGAAGAAGGTCCACTTCAATATAGCGTTCTAGCCGATCTGTAGAGAGACCCAGGTATATTAACCTCTTGTGGAGTTGTTTGTATCATATGAGTCCTTTGGGTCACATGAGTTACAGTGTGAATGGGAGTTAAGATCCCCGAGGAAAGATCTCAAGAATGGCTGTTAAATGTTGACAGGCGTTCAATGTGGCGGGCGTTCCAGTTTGATGTCATTTTTCCACACCTCTTTCATAACATTTTTTTTTCTGACCCACATTGTGCATATAGGTGTCCATTGTCCATCATGTGCTGTGGGTGGACTGCTGATATGAACTCTCTAATTTACTGACACTAAGCTCAACAGTTGCTGGCTCCAGCCACACATTGAACCATGCGTTGACCCCCTCAGCTAACTTTTAGCAAGAAGGCAAATATGTGGATTGAAAAAAAATTGTAGATGTGCACTTTTGTGACAATTATATTTACTTTAGAATCGAACTGAGGCAGAGTGTCAAACTGATCTGTATCGGGTGGTTAAACATTTGACATGAGAAATATTTGTATCTTCAAAGAGTATGGATTTTCCGATAAAAGGGTAACAGTAGATGAAATATTAATATTTTTTATGTTTGAAGAATCGGCCGCTATTTACTTCATATTATCATAATGGATTTGGCTACAACACTGTTTAAAACTTCACCAACCCCTCCATCGTCATAGTGGTAGTGCATTTTCATTTTTGGGTGAACTATCTCTTTAAGAATGTTATGTTAAGAATTATCATCTTTGTTATTGAACAAACCCCCAAACCACATATTAAGAACAGTCCTCTTTTCTTTTTAGATCAGGTTGAAACAAGGTCACTTTCAAGAGTCCCTCATTATCCTGCACTGTGGGCCTGCATAGCCACACAAGCAAGGTACTGTTCTCACCACAGTCTGTTTGTATGTGTGTGTGTGTGTGTGTGTACAAAATAACACAAGGATCTTTCATTGATGACCAAACTTTGTGAGATCAGTATCTGGGAGGGAATCTGCAGATGAGCTGATCGGTCAGAAGTCAAGATTAGAGTCAACACAAATATGAATCAAAAATATGGCTTTTGAGATATCTCAGCAAATAATAGAAATAAAAAAATAATTCATATCATATGATAATGTCATGAAGAAGTCATCATGCATGGTTAAAAAATGCCTTTTGCAAGATATCTCTGCTTCTTATAAATATCTTATCTACAAACACATATTCAAACTTAAATAGGCCGAGACATTATTCATGATTATACGGAAATGATGTCATCATGACACAGTATGAAGGCAACATCATAGGGTGTAGTAATGCATTCACTTTAGCATCGAAGAGACAGAATGTAAACCATTCAGTAACTGATCATCCATTATCATGACGTCAATGTGAAATGCTGTCGTTTGACTTAGCATGATTTGGGTATGTACAGTGTTGGGCAGGGTGCTCGTCAACACTATAATGATTTACATTTCAATCTGGAACATTTGCATATTCCTGAGGAAACATAAAACAACTCTAGATGTTTTTTTAAGACAAGGTTTCTCAGAGCACAAATCATTGCACTTCAAAAGTCCCTTCTGAGGTGTGTAAGTACATCAAGTGCAAATCTTCATTTTGCAATATCATACAAAAGAAGAAAAACATATCAGAGAGAACCTTTATTATTAAGAGATCCCACATAATAATGCATATGTGTTATACATTGTAATACAGTTATTTTTCATCAAATATAATCTATTCATTAACCAATCACAAAAAATAATATTTACATTTTATCCTGTACAGCTGCATCTTCCCATGATGGCACTAACACTATGCTGAACAATGAAAACACAGGAGGCATCTCCCTCATGAGTCTGGCCTTTATCATTTGGTGTAAATCTAACCTCCATCATTCATAACAATAATATAAAAATAGTTGGCATCTTTGTGTGACCGAGTCCTGAAGGTCTTTTTTGTCTTCTTCAGGATCGGGGGAGGACCTGAGCGATGGTGTCCCGGGCGCTCTGACTGAGCCTCTCTGGGAACTTGACCTCGTACTCCACTATCAGGTCACCTCGACGATCGGGCCGTTTGTGGTAAGGCAGCCCTTCGCCACTCACCCGCCGCTTCATCCCCGGCTGCACAACATCTGTGGTTGACACGGTGACCGTTCTGTTGTCCAGTGTGGGTGCATTGACTGTGCAGCCACACAAGGCCTGATGGGATGGAGGGGGGGGAAAAAGTGAGAAAAAAAATATTCATTAAGATCATTAATAGAAACTAACATGAATTTCCACTTACAATTCTTAGCAAAACTTTACAAATGAATTCAAAAGGTATACATGTAATCTTACATCTCTGAGTGAGATCTTGGCTGTGTAAAGGATGTCAGAGCCATCACGTTTGAACAGAGGATGGGGCTTGTCCTTCAACACAAAGACCACGTCAGCTGGAATGTTCCTGGGAGTCTCATCCCCCTCTTTAGGGAACGTGATTTTGGTGCCTTCTTTCCACCCCTTTTTTATCTGGACTTCCAGGATTTTATCTTCTGTCCTTAATGTTCGCCCGTCGGGGTTGAGTCGTTTACGAGAGATCTTCATTTTCTTTGTGCAACCTGACAGAACCTCCTCCAAGGTCACCCGCAGATCATGAACCACAGCGGGGTCCTGCTGCTTCTTTACAACACTACTGTGACCACCCACTCCTCCCATACCGGAGCTGAAGGAGCGGGGGAATCCACCCATTCCACTGCCGCCCATTCCACTGCCGCCCATTCCACTGCCCCCCATTCCACTGCCTCCCATCCCAAAGCGGGCAAAAGGGTCGTCAGTGTCCATGCCTTCATCGTTGCCCCCGTTGCGGGCGCCGAAGAACTGTTCAAAGGGGTTACGCCCACCGAAGAACTCTGCAAATATGGCATGAGGGTCGCCCTGGAAGGAGTAACTGAAGGTCCCAGGACCTTCACCACAACCACCACCAGCTGACGGGCCGCCGCCTTTCAGACCTGAAAGAGACAAACAGTAATTTAATATAACTGTACAAAATGTGGTACATTACATTTGAATGTTGATTTATTTTGATAGACTCGCATATATATCATTTACTCATTTGTTGCTGATGCACAGAGCAAATATACACGTGCAGATGCCATTATAATTCAAAGTGTTATACTCATTATGTTATCTTATATGTTACAACTAACAAAATACAAGAGTTCACTGCAAGTTGTTCACTAAATTCAACACCAACAAATCCCTCTGTCTTCCCGATGAACCGGGAGAGAACCACATTTCATTGAAGAAAAAAACTATTTCAGATATTTGACAAATTGCAATAGTGCAGCAAAACTCTTCTTTAAAAAAGAATGATTACAAGCTTCGGGGAAAAAAAACTCAATTTCCCTGTGTGTAAACAACACCACCAAAACCTAAGTGGCCCAAACTTATAAAAGCTTATTTTGCTGTTGAGCTATTGGCCTCCTTATTTCCAATTGAATGATGTATTACTGCAATTTAAAACACTTTCCACATAGGGACAGAACATCACAACAATGTGAAACTCTGCTATTGTTTATACCGGAGCTGTTGCCCTGGTAACACCTACAACACCATACCCATTTCCAGTCATGACTCAAGTATCATACAGCAGGGTTCTATAACTAGGGTCAGCAGACCCCCGGGGGTCCTTGAGGAAAGTCAGGGGGTCCCCACCAAAAAGAGAAATGATCAAAATAATGTCATCAATCCATAAGATACAAACACAATGCTATTTGACTATTCTGGTCATAGATATATGATTCTGGTCCTGAAATTCATATAATTCCTGAACTGACACATCCAAAAGCAGAAATCTTGTGAAATGGGGGTGTGTCGTCTAATTGGAGTCAGTGGAGGGCTCCGTGAAGTGCATCTGAAAACAGTTCTATATACTTAGACGCACTTCATTCATCTATATCTATTAAAAAATAGACACGAGTTGCCACATGTCACAAAAAGGTGAGGATAGTAAAGATAACAAGCGTTTGAATGTTGTGAGTCAGTGGTGACGTCAAAGTGAAGGCACCTGAACGCCTCACGCTTGCTCCTTCTCCTTATCTTTACTTCGTGTCTGCCTCTGATCGCTTCTCACTTCGTGTCTAAACCAGTCCAGTGAGATTTAACTTTCCTGTCTCAACAACCACCACAACCAGCCCGGACTGGCGGCCTGAGCTGAGCAGGAGGGCGCCATGACACCTGGTGCTGGTCCCACGTATCACTGCTGCTGTGGTTGTGTCCGTCAGGTGTGGACGGACGTGTGGTTTTAACGCCTCGTTTCACCCTAAGCACATTTAGGTGACAGGTGGATGGATCGTACCTTCTTCCCCGTAGCGATCGTAGATGTCCTTTTTGTCCGGGTCGCTCAAAACGTCGTAGGCTTCGGCGATTTCTTTGAATTTCTCCTCGGCTCCCGGGGACTTGTTCTTGTCGGGGTGGTACTTCAGAGCCTGTTTGCGGTACGCTTTCTTCACGTCCTCCTCCGACGCTCCCTTGCCGATTCCCAAAATGTCGTAGTAGTCTTTGCCCATTGTGACCGACGCGCTGCTTTAGTCAATGCGACATGGAGCGCTCCGCGGACCCTGCTGGTGGAGATCAGATGTGTCGGATGTCTCTGCCCGCCGTGCCCGGGTCACGTTCTTTATAAGCCCGCAGAGACTTCCAGAGTTTTCCATAACCACCCAGAACTGTGTGGACTGTGGCGGATCAGCAGGGACCCACCCAGGGGCACGGCACCCGACGCTGCCTTCACGTGCTGTCGGAAATAATCCAATCACCCACAACATGAGCATGCAGCCATGGCTCGTCTGGAAGAAAGCATGTAGCACTTTATAGCTGATTGTACTGCAGGGAATTTTCTGTTCAAACCGACATTCATCGCAAAATGAAGTATACTGTTGGACTTCCCTGACCGTCGGCATGTTACAATGCAACATACAACAATTCTACATTGGCCTCCTGCTAAAATACTTAATAAGAAAAGAAGCAAACAGATCCGACTAAACTCTGCACCATACCACAGAGGACCTGTGGACAGACTGATGGCAGCAGCTTGTGTTGTACTTGGGTGTGACCCAGATTTGAGGCCACTAAATCCCCCCAGCATACCCTCTGCTGGTGTGGTGCACAGCATGGACATATAAGGCAGAACCAAGTGGCACTTTGTGGACATCAAGGTCAAACTAAATAATCCAAAATCGGGCCACACTTCACCCTCACTCGGATACACAATTAAGTACAAATGGAGCACGCCATTTGGAGGTGTTTTCAAAGTCTGTATGAGAGGCTGGTGGGTAGAAGTTGTGGGCAAGAAACAGTGAGATCTGATCGATGGAGCGTGTTGTCTACTGGCGTTTGAACACAAAACAGTTTTTTCGGTTATACTGTGTGGACTGATCCAATTTACATAACAAGTCAGACAACACCAAACATCACAATCAAAGTGAAGTGTGACACATAACGCTGTAACACTGCAACAAAGAAGTGTACTTTTACAGCGCTTAAAAGGGATTCATGCTACCTTTATCTTATTTGTTTTTATTTAGTTTATTAATTTGATAGGCATAGTCTTCATTCATCAAAAGACAAATTACAGTGAAAGAGTTTTTTACATGGCAACCTGATACATGCAATTCAAAGCCTGGCAGTGGCTGTTGGAATCGGTACTTTGACAAACTTTATTAGGGTTATCATTTTACATTATTTTGTTCTCATAGCTTGTTATTAATTAACTATTTAAATATACGCAGGCACTGATATAAGTAACGCAAAATCTACTTCTATTAGAAAGTCTCTTTTTATTTTATCTGGGATGTTTATGTCCTCCTATTGTGAAGCACTTTGTAAATGTGTCTGGAAAGGGCTATATATTATGACTAATATTATTCTTATTATTAATAAGAATAATAATTTGAATTAAATGACATTTAAAAGAAAAAATAATAGGAAAGAGATACAACTCATTTTCTGCAAATTTTGGTAAGAATAATTTATAATATATAATAATAATCCTTACAATTTCAATAGGGCCTACTATTGAGTGCTCGGCCCTAAACAAGTAAATTAAGTTAAGTTAAGTTAAGTTAAGTTAAGTTAAGTTAAGTTAAGTTAAGTTAAATTAAATTAAATTAAATTAAATTAAATTAAATTAATCCTGCGCAGTCCGCTTCTGCGCAGGAGTTGCGCAGTTCGCTTCTGCGCAGGAGGTAAATATATATATTTTTTAAATTAAATCAAAACCCCCAAAAAATGTATAATAACAAATGCCAATTAATTTGCCTGAAAAAAAAATATATAATAATAGCCAGGCTTGCTCAACCATTGAAACTACCAACTATAAAATACAATTTCCAAAAGGTCTAGGACTGCAAAGCAGCACTAAGCGGGCCGAGCACATGCATTTTGAAGTGTTGCCTGCCCAGGCCTTTTGCCTGAAAAAAATTATCATGACTAAGGAAATATTGAGACATTTAACTGTTCAGGCTTGGGCTCCTGTCAGTGCTCGGGTTAGGGTTAGGGCTAATTATGGGAGAAAAGCAACG
Source organism: Pseudopleuronectes americanus (assembly GCA_038501795.1). Classification (NCBI taxonomy): domain Eukaryota; kingdom Metazoa; phylum Chordata; class Actinopteri; order Pleuronectiformes; family Pleuronectidae; genus Pseudopleuronectes; species Pseudopleuronectes americanus. Next base: position 16,014,875 of record CM076721.1, read on the forward strand.
ATTAAGACCTGTACAGCAGCATAAAAGAGTGGCATAAAATTAGGGTTAGATAAGATAAGACAATAAAACGGCAGTATAATAAAAAAAATCTGTTTATGTGAATTATTTCGCCTTTCACGTAGCCTTTACATGAAGCTGAGATACAGAAGTAAACTATTATTATTATTACTGATATATATGTATAAACAGTTAAAGCTAGAAACTGGCCACAGATGAGCAGTTCCAGTTTGTTTCCGTCAGTCGGATCTGAAGTAAGCGCACAGAAATCCTATGACGTCAGCATAACCGTAATTTGTCCTCTTCCTCCAATCACATTGGCTACAGCTTCGACAGTGGGGGCGTGTTCGTCTGCTTCGCTCCTATTGTAATTGGCTGCAGCACAGGCGCGTCAGCCGCCTGGCGTGGCCTCAGCAGACGTATATTACGCGTGTGATTGGACGTCGACCTGTCACTCAGCGGAGTTAAGGAAGGGGCTGCAGAGCGCTGCCAAGATGAAGCACTACGAGGTGAGTAGTGTCAATGAAACTCTAAACCGTCAGTGGAGCCGGACTTTGGTCAGGCTTCATGATTCGGAGTGTGTGTGTTGGTTCTCGTGTGAACACGAGCGGAGCCGTAGCGGAGCTGTGGCGCTGTAAACACGCACAGGAAGGAGCGCACGCTGCTGCACCAGCGCCGGACACGAGCTGCTGCCTGTCACCGGCCTACTAAGGCCGCTCGTTCACGATAATAAGCTGTGAGGAGTTAACTAATGTCACGGTGAGAGCTAATGTGCACCCGCGCGCCTGAGGGATAAAGCCTCGTCGTGTATTTCAGAAGATCTCCACGCCTGTGAGATAAATAGCTGTGGGTTATCAGCTCTACCGCCCCCTATGGCTGGAATGAGTCACTGCGCTTCTTATCTTGTTATTACCCAATAATGCAGGTGAACAGTCAAGTGAGTGCGACATCTCAGCGTGATAAATCAGACCACGGGGTTGTTGGTTATTTTAACATGGTCAATATTAAAAAAAGGCTTGCGAGATTGAAGTCGTAATATTGCCAATATCAAGTCATAACAGAGAAAAAAGTCGGTTTGGTCATTAGCTAAATATCCATAAAAGAAGCAACACCCTCCTTGTCTGTGTGATTCCTTCTTCAGAATAAACCCACTTTGTTTTCACCATCTGTCCAAAGTCCTGATACTTATGATAATGTGGTTGTGATCTGACAAAGGATTTACTATTGTGTTATTTGTGAAACCTACTCTAAAGTACAACTTAACAAGATGCATCCAGGTTCTTCATTTTAAGTGACGACTAATCAGAGTGATCTCCCCATCTTACATGACCCAAAACCTAAATTTATATTATTCTCATATTAGTATGACTTGAATCTCATATTACGCAATCTCAGATATTTTCCTCTTTAAGTGGAACTAAAACTCTGCCATACACTCCTCAAGGGATAAAAAGGAAAAACAAGTGTATTTCCCTATGCTGATTACCAATTGTACTACTGCTAGAACTTAAAGTGTGTGTACATGTGAACAAGTGGAGTTTCTTGAGCGAATAAAACCCATCAGACAGGATCTGAAGCAGTCTGACAGAAACTGAGAAAACCAGTGGCTGCTCCGGTTCCCCTTCTTTCTGTCAACGGTAACCTATGAGGGACAAAACCACATTTTAACATTGAGATGCACTGAGATATTTTCTCATACATTTAATAGCAACACTGATTAAAAATATTGTTAAATTCAGATAAGAAATATCTTTATTTGATAAAACGTAAATAAATCGAAAGACATCAGTTGGTTTGATTACTTGTTTTTCACACTCCACGTTCCACTTATCATTCAGTCCTTGTACAGGTCACAACCTCAGGCCACTCCTGCAACACTTGCCCTCTGCTCGACTCACCTCTTCACAGCCATCCTCTCTTATCACTTCCTAAACCTGTGGCCACGACCTAAGCTGCATTTCAAAATGACTCTTTTCTGAAGCAACTTAGTGATATTCAAGTCTATAAGTGCCTACATTATTGGACTCAGTGTCACACTGAAATGTGTGTCTCCACAATGAGGGTCACATGTCAAGCAAACTTTTGGAGGCAGTTATCAAAATACAGAATCTGACCGTGGTACAAAGTTTTGCAGCTAAAACACAGCTCGTTTAACAGGGTTACAAAATATGGTGTAAAACAATGCAACTGTGTGAGTGAAAAGTTTTTTTACACATGTGGCCTGAGAAACTGAATTATTATGAACAGACTTTGCATTAGCTGTTAAACAGCATTGCAAGGAATCACAAATGTGATGCCAAATCAGATAAGTCATAATGTCTCAGCAACAACTCAAAAAACAATCTTTCAGGAGGACTTGTTGACATTATAAACTAACTTTGGTGAAATTTAGATTTTTTCGAATTCAACCTAATCTGTAACTATAACCCATACTGCACTTTTTTTATATTGAGGATAACATACTGTTCCAAAAAATATGGAGCCGGACCACCATTTCTCTGTGACGTATAATAATGGAAATAATCCAATTTTGCAAATGTCCCCATTGTAGGACTAATAAAGGATTATCTTATTTAATATGGCCAGTCACAGTCGGATGTTAAATCAAAAACTTCAAACTTCCCAAGCCAATATCTCTCGCTTAATTATGATCTGAGAAACATATCATTTTGGTTTCATGGGTTTCTCATGTGATCTAATCGGCACAATACTTTTGATTTAACAGATTCTGATTTAGTTCATTTTTCATGCATTTGATTTTTTTTTATCAAATCAGTTTAAACTTTATAGCACAGCTTTGGGTTTTAGTCTTGTCCTTCCTTTTACAGGGCACAACACACCAAGCTCAAGTTAAACAGAAATATATGGTCGAACTGAAAGTACTTGATTAAATGATAATTTTTAAGTTGCAATCCTAACAATATCTTGCAACAAAAATCAAATAGCAAGTGTTTTTCATTCGGTCACTGTACCAGTTTATTCTTCGTTTCATTGCATTTACACCAGATAGCACCAGAGAGCTGAATCTGCTCTCACACCGACCTCCTCACTACAGTACAACATACAGTATCTGTACAACATGTACAGGTTGATACTCTTTCTGAACACAAAAATCTTTAGATTCAAGAATGCTCTCCTACCTTGAGATACGAGGCAAAATAATTGAAAAGAAGTCGTCCAGCATCGTATTCAAAGTTTACTTCTCCCAGATTCACTCTGACCCATGTGTCCATTACGGTGAAAGACTGTCACTGCCAAGCAGAGGCTTTATATAGATGAGAAGGGGGAGGTACAGTGGCAGTGGGTATGCCTGGCATACAGGAAAGTGAGATGGGGTTATTTCCCCGAAGTCTCAACAGCAGTGTTGGGTTTCTTGCTCACTTTAGGCATCACTTGCACGGTATAAAATCCAATCTGAAACGACAAAATAAAAAATATAATAGCGACCAATTTTGTTGTGCATTTTAGGCCACAAGAATCTTTTTTGTCATTTACTTTTACTGTCTGGGAATTTGACGCTTACAGAGAAACATCCAATTATTTTTGGCAGTTTCCTGTCCAGGTTCAATGACTACGTTTATATGGACCCCAATATCCTGACTTTTAGTCTTATCAAGAATATTACATGATTTTGATTATGGCATTTTCAAGAGTTGCTAATAGAATATTCCATTGATTTCCCCGTTGACATTTTACAGAGCATAACCCGATTATGACTGGTGCCATTACATCCCCTACACCCCAACCTTAAACAGTATAATGTTTGAATCTACTGTATACCGTTTTACATGTTTTTTGTCTAATTGTGCAAAAGCTAATATCCCTTTTTAATTTAATTAATTTTTGTTTACACCCAGGAGAAGTGATGTCAAGCAGTTAGTAACTGTTGTTAATTGATGTTGCTACATGAAGTGACAAACTCCAATAGGATGTTATAATGGGATTGTATACATATCTACAAAATGAATCTAAGGTCAGAAACTCCACAAGTCTTATAAGATCATTCTAAGTATGACCTTATTCAGATTAAGGTAATCAGAAAAATGCTGTTTACATGTCAGTGTCATATTCAGCCTTGATCGGGTTAATATTAGAATATTTTTGTCTATGTGAAAAGCTTTCAGGTCTCTAGATTCGTTCGTTAAAGTGCATGAAGAAATGTGAAGCCTAAACTCAAGGGCCAAGCTGAGGTTAAGCCTAAAGCTTTGACACTTGTGACTTTGCCAAAGGGGAATTTCCTGAGTTAATCCCTCCGAGTCTGGAGTGTTTATCATCCCTCTGTGGCAGGATAGAGCCACCCCCTGTGCGTGTGCATGCTTGTGTGTGCTTGGTTGCCTCAGGTGTCTCAGAACAGGTGCCCTAGTAACACACAGATTGAGTGACGGTATAGTGTGATCAACATTGGGCCCATGGCATCACTACATAGGTATAGATGGCCTGCTTATGCAGAGTTAGCAGTAGACCTTTATGTTTAGCTGGAAGAGCAAGACAGGGGTTCAAACTAGGAAAGAGGGGCTGTTCTCTGTCATAATAACTCTCCACCATCTTCCCACTTAGCCAGGAGTTGAGAGGTATCGGAGGTCGTCAGTTGTCTTTTTTTAGGGGAGGGGTTGTGTTTCAAAACCAAGTCTGGTGCTGTTCTGACATGAAGCTTTTGCTCTTGGCTCGAGAAGTTTCCTTCACCCGATTATATGCGCACTGGTCTATTGTGGACGCTTTGCCAGGGGGATACTGGGCATTCCTATGTTTGCAACTGTGCACACACACATATGTGGTATATGTCTGCACTCTGCGGGCGAGTGGTAGTTAAATAAAGCAGCACGCCAGAAGAGAAGGAATGAAAGAGGGAGGGAGAGTGAGAGAATGACAGAGAGGAGAAAGAAGAGGGAGGGGATGGGGTGCAGATTTATTTCCACAGCTGAGTGCTGTGCCTCTCCTCTCAGGCTCGACGTGGATCTGTGATAGACAGCCGAGAGGAGGCAAGTGAAAACAGAACTGAGGGGGAAGAGTGAGGGGAAGAAGGGAATAAACTTAGGTGCAGGAGGAGGATTGAGGACATGGATGCCCTAGCACTAGAAGCCACCAGTGGCAAAAAGACAACTAACGGGCCGATAGTGGGGGTGGGCCTGCTGCCAGCTCAAGCCCCGGTCAAACGCAAACCTGCCAAAAAAACTAAAAAGGCTGTTGTTTTCTTTGAGGTGGAGATACTGGACGCCAGGACCAAGGACAAGCTCTGCTTCCTGGACAAGGTAAGAACATATAATTTTTCCATTTTATGTTTGGACAAATTTAATCTTGATACAATTGTACTAACATCCTTTTTGCCAGATGACTTTTTAATAATATCTTGTGTGTGTGCCTGTGTTTCACTGAACAGAACAGGTGAAACACGCTGGTCCTACACTACTGTAAATGTCTTTGTGTGTGTGTGTATGAGATTCAGGCGTTTTCTAGACCATAGAGGTGCTGTAGCCATGGCTTTCAGTGGATTTGTTGCCCTGTGAGAGTATATGACCATTCCACCCAACACTGCTGGGTGCAGTTCTCTGGGCGAGGCGGTGGACAGACGCACACAGGTCAAAATATCACAAACAACTGTTCAAGCGCTAACACTGGTGTGACAGCCCTGCAACAAGTGATGCATTTGTAAAGGTTAACGCCTCACTGTCACTTTGTTGGCACTTCGACTCCATGTGGACATCATACTAGACACTAGCCTCAGCCTATGACCTCACAGCTGCAGGTGTGTGCGTGACAACACATCTCCTTCAGAAAAAAAAGTTTGTTCTACGTATAGTTCATGATATTAAAGGATTTGAAGTATTGTATCATTAATAATCTCTTTCTAGATGAGCAACATGAGATGTTTTCAACTGTTGAAGGTGTCACAGATTCTAGCACTGATCTATGACAGCAGTATAGAAAGTAGAACTACAAACAATTGTATCTTTTAGGTATGAGGTATTTACAGAAAAGTGTACTTAGTGTATTCTCATATGTTGCGGTCACTGTGGTGCCTGTTATCCTGCCTCTCTCGCTGTGGGCTTCAGCAGCTGGTTGAGTCTGGTCCAGGTGCTTGAACCCTGGACTGAAATCTGTGGTTTAAACAAGGTGTGATGCAGAAATCTGTAGAAAGGCGCTGTGAAGGAATCTCCTCATTTATTATCAACCAACCAGAAACATAGGAACGGGAAAGATTCCTGCTTTTGAAAAGTAGCCAGGTGTCAGGAATAAATTGCATCTGCTCTAATATGTGACTTGGAGAAGATTGGTTATTATCAATCAACTGATTAGTGATTTTGTTGTTAGTTGATAGTCTCTGGTCATGTTTGCCATATACTACATTTTCTGTCAATTGGGTCATTTAGTTCATTTCTTGTTTGGTTTAACAGAAATAAATGTCTGATTCTATAATGCAATATTATAATTATCTTTGTCCTCAAAGAAAAACTGAGAAGATAGATATAGTAGAGAGAGTGGGTTTTTTGTGACTTAACACAAAACTAGAGATCGTTTAACGTCAACAAATTTGTAGATGGTTTGCAGGACGTACAACTTCTCCGGCTGGAAGCAGTTTTCAGTAAATACTTTAAATTTCTTTCCCTTTCCTGTTCGTAAAGCATATACTATAGTTGTGGTGTTTGAAAGTCAAATGTGGTGATATTGACTTCTAATAAGGAGGATATGTTTTTCAAAACAAAATCCCGGAATATTCCCTTTCTTTAATGTGTGGTTTGCAACATTTTCATCTGTTGAATAGTAGTAGTAAGAGTAATTGATGGATCTTTATGGGAAAGAATATTTGGCATATAGCTAGAATGAATTTAAGCAGACTGCTGGGCAATTATAGAGCAACAAGTATTGCACTTCACTTCAGTATATAGCCAGTGTGATGTTGACTAATGGATTTGGGTTGTGTTTACAGTCGGGACTAAAGGGTATCACTGTTGTATTTGACACATTTATTTTCAGAGGCTGTTTAAGCCTGATGTTTAATCAGGTATTTTCAAAGTGATTAATTCTCATCAATCACTGTTATTTTTGTTTCAGTCCAATTTATTGAGTTAGTCCGTGCTGCAGCAGTATGGGTGGGTTTAATGTGTTGTTGGTGTGAGGTCCGCTGGTGTATAGAATTGCATTAGCGTAAGTTTACAGTGGTGTTATCAGGGCTGCTGCACAGGACCCCAAAAGTACAAGTCACTATCCTTACTGGATTATACCAGGTTGTCGGCTTAGCAGAGTTTCCATGGTGAAGGTATGTACAATATTAACACCTTTTTGGAGTGGCAGTTCACAGATAGGACAGAGATAGGTCTGGACCTTTATTTTGAGGGGTGGGGGAGTCACAGAGAGGTGGTTTCTCAGTGATGTAATGCTGCTGAAAATGGCACGTGGAGGACGTGCACAGAAGCCAGGTCACGCACAGTGTGACATTACTTCAGCCAGCAGCTGATGGATCATACAGACTGTGAAGAAAATCACTAACAGAAACACTTTAGCAGTTAAATTGGAAAACAATGACAGAATGTAAATGAATGTTAATGATTTTTATAAGTTCTTGTTCTGCCATGATAGTTAAAAGAGTAGAGGTTTCACACTAACATCCTGGTGGAGGCCATCTGAAAAACATATTTACTGCCTGGATGTTTGGAGAAGGCTGCCACTGAAGTCGTAAACCTGAACGACCTCAGAGAAACTGGAGGCTGATGGCAGAGCTGTTAAAGCCTGGTCATGTGCAGATGGTGTTTTTATTTAGTAATCAGTTGACAACTATCAGTTTCCATTCGCTTCAGTTCACCAACATGCAGAGACACCGTTAGAACATTGTGAAGGAAGTAATGATCTCCCTGTTTGCATATTTTGAAGTTCATATTTTAAAATCCTGCTTTGGAGTTTTTGCTTAGTCAGTATTTCATTATAGAGCAGCTGCAATGCTGGTTAGTAAAGTCCAGTGTGTACATGCAAATCTAACTCATGAATGTTTGTGTTTTGTTGTCAAAGTGTTTATATTTGGGGTAGTTGGGCCTTTGCCGGCAGCCTGGGTGAAGGTTGTGTACTTTGGCTGTGCATATGTATGTATGTATATGTGTGTGTGTGCGTGTGTGTATGAGTAAGTCATAGGCTACCTTTGGGTACAAATCAGAATTAAAATCAGTTTACTGGGGAACTGTTAACTTTAAGTTCAGTGGCTTAGCGTAAGTGTTTTCCAGGAAATGAATGCAACCTATGTAGTGCTCCAATAAGTGACCCTAGCAGTGTGAGCATGTGTGTGTGTCTGTGTGTGCGTGTGTGTGCGTGTGTGTGCGTGTGTGTGTGCACGCGCTGAGGTTCTTTGAAACCCTAATACCAGCTGTTAAATAGCCCACGTCCATGGGATGGGTGGGCACAGCCAGGGCTAAATTTACCACTAATCACCATCATAAATGGAAAACAGGATTATTATCTGTTCCTTTGTGAGTGTGTGTGTACTGTACTTGTGCATGTCTCTCCACTTATTTATTGTGTTGTTATTTGCAGGTCGAGCCAAATGCCACTATTGGGGAGATCAAGTCTATGTTCCACAAGAGCCGTGAGTGACGTCTCTGTGCAAACGACTAAAGCCTCATAAATCAGATTTATGGAAATCTTCAAACAGCACATAGAAACACTGACTTTCTGTCCTGTGTGGTTATTATGTGTCTGTTTTCAGATCCTCAGTGGTACCCAGCCAGACAGTCCATCCGCCTCGACGCCAGTAAGTCAACAGTGTGACCGTTAATCACAATGATTCAAGTTAATGTAGATCAATTTATATTTTCTCTAAAATCAACACATGATTTAAAGTGGATCTCAATAGAGTGAATGTGTGTTTTCCAGAGGGGAAGTCTCTGAAGGACGAGGATGTTCTGCAGCATCTTCCTGTGGGAACCACGGCAACCTTTTACTTCCGGGACCTGGGAGCTCAGATCAGCTGGGTCACGGTGGGTACAACACTGAGTACGTCCAAACACTGGGAAGCAAGTCGCGCCAACAGATTCAGACCAGGTCCAACAGTCCGGACAAACTCACACGCAGCAGAGTGCGAGTGGGATCAAGCAGAGCTATACTGGGATATCCCACTGGGAAAAAACTGGAGCGGGGGGCAGAGGGTTCCTCCTGACCCTGAGGTTAACTTACTGCAGTGAAGTTCACTCTTAGAGGAGGGCCATGTAGGGGAGAGACCTAATCAGCAGAGGATTTTCTTAACGTAGCTTTCTAACACCTCAACAGGCCAAGATATAATCATTTCACAAGAGTCTCAATGGAATGAATTACTACAGTCTTAACCTCTGACTTACCCTGTCTTTCCTTCTTTCTTTTTCAGGTCTTTCTGACGGAGTACGCTGGTCCTCTGGTCATCTACCTGATGTTCTACTTCAGGGTTCCCTTTATCTATGCACCCAAATATGATTTTACCACCAGCAAACACTGGGTCGTACAGTGAGTGTCTCCAACATAATGAATCACACATTGTCTTGCGCTACCCAGTGTCTGTACATTGATCCGTCTGACTGCTATATAATGATTGATACTTTCTTTCAAATGGGTCAAATCTTTCTTCGTAGTAGATCTGTGTGCATCCCATTGATTGATTCAGATCCTGCTGACTCTGCTCAATATCCTGTTCTCTCTCACTCTCTCGTTTGAGCACACACACAAACATGCTATCAGTCTGTGTTAAAGCAACATGAACACTTGACTAACATGCGTGTTCCCATAGAGGGCAGGGAAGTGAGATGCGATCACAAGCCGTCACAGGAGACACATTCAGGACACATTTTAATGTGGACAGGCAAACTCAGTTTAGTCAGGACCATTTCATGCACATTAAATTGATTTCAATAATTAATTAATTAAGTTATATCTGGTGGGATATTTGTGTTAGGTAATAAAAATAAAATATTAAACTCTCGCATTTTCATGTCAAATTGGAAATTGTCCTTAAAACACATCTAGACAGAGTTCTTGAAATTGATTGACTTGATTGTCAGTGCCTTGTTCTCAACAGCAGGAAGCCTCCTCTCTTTAATAACTGTAGCAGGAATCACACGAGTGTCTCTTCTTTTTTCCCTCAGTCTCGCCTGCATGTGTCACTCCTTCCACTACGTCAAGAGACTTCTGGAGACGCTGTTTGTCCACCGCTTCTCTCACGGGACGATGCCGTTACGCAACATCTTTAAGGTGAGATACACTATCCGTCTGAACGTGACAACGTGTTAATGTACTGTAGATTGTGTGAATAGTGAATAATCCACAGTTTATGGTTTGACTAAGTGATTCTCTGCCACTACAAGGACGTCTCAGTGACAACGCTCCTGTCTTGTCTTCTGTTTCAGAACTGTACGTACTACTGGGGCTTCGCGGCATGGATGGCCTACTACATCAACCACCCGCTCTACACGCCGCCCAGTGAGTGTGCGTGCCCCAACTCGTGCAGACACAACAATCACACATGCAGTGGCATTGTCTAGCTATAGCTCCTTTGGACCATCACTGACAGTATGTTATTGTGTCTTGTTGCAGTCTACGGGGAGCAGCAGATAAGACTGGCAGTCATCATATTTTTGGTAAGAATCTGTGATGACTCTTGTGTCTTTACATTTGTCTTTATTTATTTGGTTGTTGCTTTGAGTTTTATCAGCATTAGAAAGGCTGGTTTGCGTAGTTGCTTTGACATAGAGGATGGCTGGGATAGGCGTGAGAAGCATGGAGGAGGGTTTTTTAAAAGGACAGGAGAGAAGCATTTGTGTTGATGTTGAAATTCTTTGCTTGTCAAAGTACCATAAATCTCTTCACAATAGTCTCATGGACACTGGACTCTTGGATTTTTATATTTTTTCCCGACATAAGATTCTTTAACTCTTTACCTTTTTTTTTCTTGAGGACAAAAAGCCACTACAGTGATGGCCTCACAAGTGTATGAAATGGGGTTTGTAGACTCAGGCCCTAACTTAAAAAAAGTATATATCTTGTTCTCCACACTACCATGATGCAATATGAAATCAATAATGAGTCTATGAATGTTTTCTGTCTCAGTTCTGTCAGATCGGCAACTTTTCCATTCACATCGCTCTCCGGAACCTCCGTCCACCAGGTATTTTTGTATTTCTTAAATTGTGTATTCAAAACATCTTAAAGCTATGGTTAATAATCCTTATCAAATCTGCTTGTATTAAATATATTTAAATGCCTTTTTAATCAAAGCCCCTGAAAACATAATAATTTCACATTTTAGGTATTATTTTCTAACATATAATATCATAGCTCGAGCAGGGAGTATCATCATTGGACAGTGTTTTAACTGTCTATCAGGCCAAACTCTAACCTTGATTGGATGGATTTGAAAACCATTTTGACAATCCGTTCCTTTTCCTTCTTCCTTTATCCAGGATCTAAGGCCAGGAAGATTCCTTATCCGACCAAGAACCCCTTCACCTGGATCTTCCTGCTGGTCTCCTGCCCCAAACTACACCTATGAGGTAATGTGATTTATTTGTTTATGGCAGCTGATTAGCGTTAGTCTTCTAAAAAAGTAAAGCTTTTAGTATCAGGAAATGATTTCTATAATTATATCCTCAGGATATTTGTGTGTTCTGTGATTTACCACTGAAAGTAGCATGTTATAGCTGCAGCTGTTGCCCTCTGCTGGTCAGTCTGTGTCTAACGCCCCCTCCTCCTGTTGCAGCTGGGCTCCTGGCTTGGCTTCACCATCATGACGCAGTGTCTGCCAGTGGCCTTCTTCTTTTTGGTGGGGTTCATCCAGATGACCGTCTGGGCCAAGGGGAAGCACCGCAGCTACCTGAAGGAGTTCCGCGACTACCCTCCCCTCCGCTCTCCCATCGTGCCCTTCATCCTGTAGAGGACTTTTTCTTTTAACCCACCCTCAACCAATCCAGCCCTCCCTAGATGAGGAGTCCAGTACCCTCAACATTAACGGACAGGATGCACCTCCTCTTTTCTTTCATCCCAAGTTTCCATCAAGTCTTGATTGATTGACTGACGGAATCCATCTCTGTCCTCCTCCTTCATTTCCTCCCAACCCATATGTTCTTTCTGCCTTCCTGTTCTACATCCCTGTCGTGTTATATGAAAATATAAAACACTACACTTGCACTGTTTTTTTTGATCGCTAACAAACTCATTCTGATTGTTCGACTGGCTTATGTGCTTCCGATCTCCCAAAGCAGCTGTCACTCTCCAGCTACCCAGTGTTCACTGACAGACGTGCTGCGAGACGTCGTCCTGCTCTGACATCATCTGATACTGTTGTCTTGGGGCTGATTCTGCATCTAGTGAAACTCAGTAAATCTTGTTCAGTTTTGATATCTCTAAATTTTAGACCATGACAGCATTTAATTTTGTTGATGTCTGAAGTAATTTATTAAAAAACAATAAACCCAAATGATGTTGTGTTGCTCTATTAGATAAACCATTACAAGTGTTTTAACAGTAACTTGAATTTTTACAAAGCTTTTGTTGATTCACAGAGGACAGAGTTTTACACCAAGATGAATTTCAACAGTGTCACACTCCTGATCACTGAGTTATAAGACAATACAAATACAGATAAAATAAGATTTTCAGATTCACCTTAATATATATATGAAGACTGATGAAATAAATCTTTTGCCAAACTTAACATGGCCAATCTTCATTGGTGAAGATAATCTTCATTCAATGAATCCTGAACCAGGGAATTTTAATTTAAATGTTTTAGTTCTATTTGAACAAAAAAATGTATCGCTTATCTTTGGACTAATGGAAGAAATGTATTAAAAATATCTTCCTCATTGTACAACCAAGGATCAGAGAACCTCCTCCTCTTGCCTTCTTAAAGTGTTTTGATGTCATTACTGGATGTTTCCACAGTATTCAGACCACAGTTGGTGAAGATTAATCAGTTTTGTTTTATTGTGAACAGCGTATATACAAAGAAGAATCGGAGGATGCACTGATTATGCGGCTTCAGCCTGGGCCTCGACTCTCTTCTTCCTCAGCTGGAGCCTCCTCTCCCTCTCGTACTCCTTCATACGCATCACATAGCTTTAGGCAGAAAAAAACACAGGGAACATGGTCAGTGGCAAAGGTGAGTGTACATCATCACATCGGATTAAGTCAAGCTGTTACAGGGCTTTTAGGATCTTGAATATTAAGTGTTAGTAACTGCTGATTTCATCTTTGACTTTTTTTGAAGTTTCAGTTTTCCCAGCTGAAATGAGACCAATGTCTTAAAGGTCTTTTTGGAATGTTTGTTTTTTTAGGTGCTCAGAAAAATAGAAATCTGAATTTCTACAAAACCAACCAAACTTTGTAACCTACGCTTGGTGAAAGAAAATGTTTGGTATGAGCTTTGGCATCTTGAATGTAAAAAACAGCTTCATCATACGGACAAATTCTAAGGAAACCCAACCTAAAAATGTGTGTACTGTAAAAACTTACTCCTGGTGTTCACAGTAGTCCCAGTCATGCCTCTCGTGCTTACAGGCCAGGAAGTTGGGCCAGTTGTCTCTCTTGCACTTCATCAGTTTCAGGAGATGATGGGCACAGTAGTCCCTCTGCTCCAAAGGCAGCTGGGCCAAGTTCATCTGCTCCTGGCTCGCTAGCATTTCTGGCAAAAGGATAAATACTTGCTTTCAGTCATTATTCCGTGCACAAGTCCCTGAAGTGACTAACTGGGTGGTTGTGAAAACACTCAAAACAGTAAAGCAATTTACAAATCTTACAAGTCCTATTGTTGATGTTATTGCCCAGCTCTAGACTGATTCGATGAATTAAATAATATGTTTGCCTGAGATATTAAATCAAATAATTTACTAGAGGCTTTAAAGGGATGAATTAATGGGAGGTTAAGTAAAAGTATGGTCAGCAGATATCCATTATTTACTGCAACAGGATTTATATCCAGTGAATAACTCTTATATTTCTGTTAAAACTACCCCTCCAGCATGACATGTGAAGCATTTAGGAGATATACCTTTTATATTTGAACACATCTGGGTTTGAGAAAAGCATATTATATAGTGCAGACATTTATTTTATGGGCACCTCTGGTAGGACTGGGCAGTAAATGGTGATTAAGAAAAAAAGGACTATAATTTTGCTGTAAAACCTCTACAACTAAATGTGTTGGGTGATTACATTTTCAGATGTCAGATGTCACCTTAAAGGTTCAGTGTGTGGAATCTAGTGACATCTAGTGGTGAAGTTTCATGTTCGCCTCACTCTCCCCTTCCAGACTTGACAGAGAACCTGTGGTAGCTGTCAGTTGGCATAAAACTGTGAAAAACATGGCGACCTCCGTAGAGGGGACACGCTCCTTATTTTATATAAAGCAGTTAAATATAAAAGAGCCAAGTCTATGCTAAAGAAAACAAAATTTTTAAAAATTGAGATGAAACACACAAGTGAAAACATCACTAGGATTATTTTGACATTCAATTTATGCCAATAGATCCCTTTCACCTAAATGTCACACACTGAACCTCTAACTCTGTGCACTGAAATAACTGGGACTGTAAGCTCAACAGTTATATATCCACATGTGAAAAATAGTGTCCGATTTGTGAAATATGCATAACTTGTCACTAACATGTCTCTCATGTCTTTGGGCTCTTATCAAACTGCAGGCAACACAATCCACAAGAGCCAGTTACCCAATAACATTAACATAGACTTTAGGATTGGATTCACCTTTTATATAAATGTGTTGGGCTCAAGGGTGGAAGTCAGATGGAGGTAAAAAACCAACACCAGTTAGCTGCTAACTAGCACCCAGCTAGCTCGGGTTAACTTGTAATGAGCTAAACTAGCTTGGCTAATAATGACGTAAACATTGAGCCAGGTTACTGTAAGCACGTGATAAGATGGAGGTAGAATAAAACTCTGAGCTGGACCCCAATGACAGACCTCTCTCTTTCCTCTCATCGAAGCCGAGCTGCGGGTCGAACTCGTACTTCTTCACCGGGTCCGGCTCGGTGTCCGTCTCGGAGATGTACCGTCTGGCCAGGTGAGCTCCCATTATTGGCACCGGCGATGTTTCACACAAGATACGGTCAGGTGTAAGTGTCTGGTTTGTCCCTGTTCGGTGCTAAGCTAACATTTAACGAAGTGTTTCAGCTCACTGCCATTCGGTCACCTCCACAAGCCCCTTGCTCCCAACTTCCGCCCTACACCGGAAATAAACAGCTGAGAGGTGCTTCAGAGAAACAGCTTCCCGCTGGGGTCGGACAAAGGTTCCGCTTGCCCACGGCTGGTGTCGTTTCAACTATTGACTATGGTTAAAGATATACAAGTTAAAATACTGTATATAAAGATACAAAGGTATAAATAGCAGCACGCCACTAAGCTTGTGCAATCCTGCTTTTAGGACCTGAGAAATATTTTAAAATGCAATCCTTTGGATTATTGTAACAGCCTTTTTACCTGCCTGAGCCATACAAAACCTACCTTTAAAAAAGAGCCTCTCCTTCTTAACTTTCTTTAGAACTGTCTTTTAATGTATTTTATTGAGCATTTCACACAGCACTGTTATATATACAGTAATTTATTTTACCTGCTTTCTTCTAAACCTGATGTTTTATGACCTGTCTGTTTTTAACTTGCTGCCTTTGTAAAGCAACCCTAACCCTAACCCTAACCCATGTGTTTTGAAAAGATTATTATTATTTTTATGATTAATATTATTATAAATACTTTATGTAAAGATACAATGGTATACAGACTGTATATAAAGATACACATATATAATGAATGTATATAAAGATGCAAAGGTATAAAGACAAAGATATAAATCTATAAGGTAAAAATACTGTATATGGTAATATAAAGGTATTTGTAAAAAGTCTATGTTTATGGATAATGACAAATGATCAATTCAGCTATCAACTCACATAGTGCCGACACTAGTACATAGACAGTAAATAAAGATATCCAGTCTAGAGTGTAAGCCATGTAAAGTGTATTGAGCTTTAGCTTTATTTGTCAGTCATAGGTCCATCATAAGTACCACACCGAATTACAAACACTCATAGATTCCCTTAATTCCCTTTTAAAAGAAAGCACCATCTCGCAATGCTCAAGAGAGTGAAACAAGAGTCCTGGATCCACCCCCTGATCCTGAAACCCACACCAAAATCCCATATCACATCCTTCCACCAAGTTTCGTTGTAATCCGTCCAGCAGTATTTGTGTAGTCCTGCTTAATACCAAACAGAGAGCAGATGAAATCATAACTTCTTTCGCTGAGGTAATAAACATTCAAATTTACATTAATTGTATATTGGAACATAATACTATTTACATCACTTGAAACTAAAAAAGAAATGTGGGAAACTATATTTGTTGTAATTTGCATGACCTGAATCTTTCAAATGCACCAGTCATAAAGCCCTGAGGAGCTGTGTGTTGTGTCAGAACTTTCTTAATTTATTCCTATTTCAGTTCAAATTGTGTTTTCAGATGTGCATCATCCTAAATACACGTGTGTCGATCTAACTGACCCTTTTCAAAGTTGACATTTTGAATTGTTTTATAAGGAAATGTGCAGGGTTTTTAATGTTCACACTAAAAACTTAAAATAAAGCTTCTATTCAAGTTTTATGAAAAAAAGAAAAAAATGACAATGAGCAATTTGGCTAAATGGAAACAATTACATTCCCAATCAGCATCAGTATCATTTCAGAGTGCTTTAAAACACCTAATCCATGCATTGCAAGATAAGACTGTTCCTAAACGCATGCAAATCAATGTATCTATCCCATTTCAAACTCCAACATACACACAACCTGTGGTTAATGTTTTTTTCTCTGTGCCCAAATCAGGTCTATTGGTTTTTCCATTGAATCTCATCTTTATAACCCTATTTGAATCCAGGCAGTCCAAATCTGAATTCTTGTTCGATTCATGTAATAACTCCTGTTTGCAAAACGTGTTTTTCTACTCATCATTCATCCATCTGTTGCTCTTCCTGCAGAGAAGCCAGGCACAGCAGTGATGGAGGAAAACACTGTGCAGCTGTATGATGGGTTTTTATCACTAATAGAGATCCTCATCGCCATCTTCTCTGTAGAGATTTGGCCCCCCTGAACCGGAGCCTGACCCCTGATCTCCAGACTGGTTACCAGTAGCAGAGGGGAACCTGGGAGGAGGAAAAATGAATTTGCAGGAGTACAGAGAACACTTAAACTAAAACAAAGTCAGTTTTTCCATTACTACATTCTCTGCTGTGAAACATGTGTTGACCATGTGTTTAGTGCGTTTGTATTCATGTGTGGGCGTTCCCAGTCTAAAGGCTGAACATACAAAATACTCTTTAGGGACACTTTCTTTCTTCTTTCTGTACCGAGCACACACAGCCTGGTATTGACTTGTGTGGTGGAGCATGTGTATGTGTTTATGTTTGTTCGTGTGCAAGTGAGTGCGTGTGTGTACCTGAAGTTTCCAAAACCTCGGCTCTGTTGCAGAGTTTGAGCAAACATCTCATACTTGCGGATGTCATTGTCACTAACAGAGCGACGGGCAAATCGCATCGCCTCTTCAAAGTGGTCCTTTCTGATCTCAGGGACGGGATCAAAGTCCTCCTCCTGCACACAGGGATATACATTGATATAATACTGTGTCTGGTGTGTGTATGTGTGTGTAAGTGTGTGTGTGTTCCCAGTCCGAAGGCTGAACGTTACAGAACAAACAGCCGCCCTTTCGGGAACTTTTTTTTATTCCACAATCTCTGTCTGTAACGAGCACAGACAGCTCGGTACGGCTTTGAGGAGTGGAGCATGTGTGTGTGTGTGTGTGTGTGTCCCATGTTTAATACAGTATAATGTGTTATAAATAAGCAAGAATACAGTGCAGCAGCCGTCTAACCATTGGGATGCCTGGACTGTCCTGTCTCTGACGCTCCGCCTTGATCTCGGCCTCGATGGCCTCGCGGATGGCCAGTTTACAAGCTCGCTGGCAGATCTCTGTCAGGTCAGCTCCAGAGAAGCCCTCTGTGATTTCGGACAGCAAGGCCAGATCCACATCCTATAGGAAGGAGAGAATAGAACCACAAAATAGTCAGAGTCACATCATCTAGAGACTTACCAAAAGTGTAAAATAAGAACCTCTTGCTAAGTTATTTTCTTGGAGGATTAGGGTTATCATAGTTGCCATATGTAATCCAACTTTAATAGTTAGCATTTTCTTAAAGTTATGTTTTTACTATTAAATCTTGAATCAATAAGGAAGCCACTGCACGAAGAGATTTGTCCTTGCATGTGTGTATAACTGACTCGAGCAATAGGAGATTTGCGTAGGTTGGCATTCAGGATGGCAGAGCGAGATGGCTTGTCTGGGAGCGGGATATAGATGAGCTGGTCCAAACGGCCCGGCCGCAGGATGGCCGAGTCTATGATGTCTGGTCTGTTTGTGGCACCAATGATGAAAACGTTCTTTTTATCGGACATGCCGTCCATCTCTGTGAGGATCTGATTGATGACTCTGTCGGCGGCACCGCTTGCGTCCCCACCACCGCCTCCTCTGGATTTGGCAATGGAGTCTAACTCGTCAAAGAACAAGATGCAGGGGGCCGCCTGTCTGGCCTGGAGGCAGAGAGGAGGTCAGAGGTCAGAGGTCAGAGAAGTTACAGTGGGAAACAACAGAGTTGAGAGTTGACCTGATGCTATGATCTTCTCAAAAAGTCTGGGTTCTGTTTCCTTCTAATATTACCGTTTACTTTTTCTCTTACCTTGTCAAAAACATCTCTGACATTGGCCTCGGATTCTCCGAACCACATGGTGAGCATCTCAGGGCCTTTTATGGAGATAAAGTTAGCCTGGCACTCATTGGCAATAGCCTTAGCCAGGAGGGTTTTCCCGCAGCCCGGAGGACCGTAGAACAACACACCACGAGACGGCGTCATCCCGAACTTCAGGAACTTGTCTGGATACTCGACTGGGTACTGAGGAGGGCAGGATGAAGATTGATGGATTGTTGATCGTTGATTATTCAAAGGTGTGAGCAGTGTCTGCTGTTGTGAGTGTGCGAGTGTTTCTTCACCTGAACGAGCTCCTGTAGCTCTCTCTTGACCTCTTCCAGTCCTCCGATGTCCGCCCAGTTGACCTGAGGCACCTCTGCAACCATCTCTCTCAGAGCCGATGGGTTGCTCTGACTCAGCGCCCACTGTATGCATCTCACTCATTAGCAAACATTAATGCGTGGCTTTTATCGTGTGATTATGTTTGTGTGTGTGTGTGTGTGTGTACCTGGAAGTCATCCATGGTGACGGCCAGTGAGTTGAGCAGGTCAGCATCGATGGATTCATCCTCCAGGTCTATGAGAGTCAACTTCTTGCGGATGGCTTGAAGAGCAGCTTCTGAGCACAGAGCAGCCAGGTCGGCACCCACATGTCCATGGGTCTCTCTGGAGATCTGAAATATGTTGATCAGCTCAGGCGTATTAATATCATTGAACAAATGGAACACCCCCATATAATAATTGATGGGGATGCATTTGCAGTGTCTATCATTATGTTCACCCATTGCCTCAGAAATGAGATGATTTTTTTAGATGTTTTCGAGTTTGATTATCATTTCATCAGTTTGTCATATTCATGTTACAAATAATAAAATCTAGTCTTTTCGTATCACAGTTACATTTAAATTGATTCATTTAAGGATTGAGAATGTCTCCAGCTAAATGAATAATGTGATTTAGATTTTGTTCACTTTTTGTTGATTTGATTTTGTAAAGCTTCTTCAACTGTAACTGACTGAAAAAGCTCTTCAGCACTTGTAGAACTGGACATGACCTGGATGACCTTGAACCTTTACAGGTACAGGAATTAAAATCTTCACATAAAGGTGCTTAACAAAAAATTGTCATCAAACAAGTCTGATTGAAAATGTCCATCCTGAGGACTTTCAAGAAAAAAACCTCACAGAATGATTTGATTTGAAATTCACAGACAAACATTATCAGATATATTCAGTTTAATGTCACATAAAACCAAAAGAAAATCCACAGAATTAAAACACTGCTTGAAAACCTAACTTTAAAAGTTAGCTGATGATCGAAATAGTTTACTCCCCCTGCACTCTCTCACCTTCTCAATGTCGATGTCATCAGACAGTTTCATGTTCTTGGTGTGAATCTGCAGGATCTCCAGTCTGCCGGTGGGATCTGGAATCCCGATGTCAATTTCTCGGTCGAACCTGCCTGGAGAGAGATATCACCTTATTTTGAAATGTGATTTTGTATGTGTGTGTGTTTGTGTGTTTGTGTGTGTGTTTGTGTATGTGTGTGTGTGTTTGTGTGTGACTGTGTATCTGTCTGTCCTGACCAAAGCGTCTCAGTGCAGGGTCGATGCTGTTCGGTCGGTTTGTTGCTGCCATGACAACCACGTGAGCTCTTTGCTTCAGGCCATCCATCAGGGTCAGCAGCTGGGACACTATACGCCTCTCCACCTCGCCATGGGTCTACAAACACACACACACACAAAAAAAAAGTTATTTTCTTACATAAAACATAAAATGCGCCTAATGTGACACATATTCTGATCTGATACAACATAACAAATTATCCTAACTTCTTGTTGTTGTTTACCTTCTCTCTCTTGGGAGCGATTGCATCCAGCTCATCAATAAAGATGATGGCTGGAGCATTTTTCTCTGCCTCCTCAAACGCCTTTCTCAGGTTGCTCTCGGACTCTCCTGCCAGCTTGCTCATGATCTCAGGACCTTGCCACAGAATAATGTGCATATTATTTATCTCCAACACAGAGCCGACACAGAGCCATTGATATGAAAAATAGTGCAAAGATTAGAAGTTCCAATCTGATTCAAACACCTGTGAAGACCTTATTATAATTTGTTTTCACTTTGCAAGAGCAGGATCAGGGTTATATTTTCATCTCACTGGTACAAATGGTCTGACTGTGTCACTGTAAAGAAAGTCTCACCATTAATGAGGAAGAAGAAGGCCCCAGTTTCATTGGCTACGGCTCGGGCCACCAGGGTCTTCCCTGTTCCTGCAGGGCCGTAAAGCAGGATGCCCCTGGGGGGCTGACAGAGAGGAGGGACAAACACACTGAGTCGAGAGAGGACAAATATCTCATGTTCGAATAGGAAGAAGCTGATTTATGGGTGGATGACGTCAGTGTGTGTGTGTGTGTGTGTGTGTGTGTGTTTGTGTGTGTGTGTGTGTGTGTGTGTGTGTGTGTGTGTGTGTGTGTGTGTGTGTGTGTGTGTGTGTGTGTGTGTGTGTGTGTGTGTGTGTGTGTGTGTGTGTGTTTGTGTGAATGTGTGTGAGTGTGTGCGAGTGACACCTTAACTCCTATTGCCTTGAAGAGACCCGGGTGCCTTAGAGGAAGTTCAACCATCTCTTTAATCTGGGCCAGCTGCTTCCGACAGCCCCCGATGTCGTCATAGCCGATGTCATTGAGGTTTTCCTCCTCGTCCTGTCACAGGACAGAATGCAAAACTCTGATCATGTGAACTTTCTGCATAGACTTTAGATAAAGATCGATGACACGCCTTCAATTCCTCCCAAGCCAGAATATCCCAGGTATGAACATCCAGATTGTGTGGCAACTACAGTAGCTAACAAAAACTAAAACTTACTGGAAAAATCATTAAACGTCAGAGAGATAAGAATGACCCAAATTGACTATAATCAACCCTGAGAAAAATTTATTATTTTAAGTGTATTTTGACTTTTTAGTTTGTTCCATGTCTCAGCGAACATAATATAAACGTAATATTGCCAGTTTTTTCTAGTCCTTCCACAAAGTGTTGCAGGAATGTTAACACACAATGTCAATCTCCCACAGACCTCTCTTTTGATTGGATCTCCCTCACAGTACATGACGGTGTCGGGGGCGACGATGCAGTGAGGACTGGGGTCCGTCTCCACCACCTTGAACTCCACCGCCCGCATGCTGCCCCTCACCAGGAAGATGTCACCTGATGGCACAGACGACAAGTGACGACACACAGAGTCATTTGAACCTGTTTTACGGGATTTTGTTTCTGTGATGATTTTGGTTGTCGGCGGCGGAGGTGTAGTGGTACCGTTGTGTACGGGCCGGTAAGCTTCCAGGAAGTAAGGTTTGAGGAAAACATCGAAGAGGCTCCCAGTCAGGCCCTCGATGGTATCGTCTATCGGGAGGACGTGGATCTTTTTTCCATACTTGATGTCACTGCAGGCATGGATACTGTGATAACACACACACATTAGCAGGTGTCCCCGGCTTTCAGTTTAACAGCAAATCTTATTGATTTCACATTCAGATTTTGTATTACTCTCACTAAAGCTGGAGCGCAGGAGATCTGTCCAGGCAACAAAATATCTGAGTTCAAGCGCACAGTTTGAGCACAAGCAGAGCAAATCAAAGCACAACTAGAGGCTGTTTGAGTGTGAGCACATGCAGGCCTGTTAAGGGAGAGCATTAGAAAATCTGAAATCTTTTGCGCTTGCCCTTTAAACAGCCCCTGCATGTTTGGATTTGCTCTGCTTGTGCTCAAACTAGCCGCTTGAACTGAGATATTTTGACATTTCATGCACTACTGATTCGGCTCTTCTCCTCATGTTCAAACTGCTTCTATGCACATTTGGAACGTCTGTTCTCGGGTTTTATGTCAAAGCATTAAAAAAATCTAAACATGTAATTAAGTCCTGCTCTCAAACTTAAAAAGCCTGTTCTTGAATAAATATGACAAAACCGATACACATATACACTTGTCCCTTTGTCACTTGCATCCTCACACTCTTAATAAATAAATAAAATATTGAATTTGATTTTAATATTTAGCTATATTTAATTACATTTTTTCTCTTATTTCTGGGCTGACCTGTTATCCTCGTCCAACTCTTGTCATTATACCGGTGACCTTGTGTTAACTAACATTCTGACAAATAAGAAGTTAACTAAACTGTGTGCCATCCACCTGATGACATCACCGAGTCGGACTCGCAGGTTGCTGCGTGTCACACGATTCAGTCGGATCCGTTCGTCCGAGCAGGAGTCGTCACTCAGGACGATGCACACGGTCTGACGTTGTTTCCGCCCCTTCAACACCACTGTGTCCCCCCTGAATAGCTGCAGCTCCTCCATCTTGTTCTGGTGGTTCCACACACACACACACACACACAGAGGAGGAGGGCAAAGAACATCATAAAATACATCACACACACTGGACACCATTAACCTAATTTTTTCATGTACAAATAGATAAAATGTTGACACATTTTTACATCCTGTTACAAACTATTTCCTTCTATTCAATGTTGTAAATACTTGTATTTTGTTGCTGTGTTCAGCAACATGCGGCATCTATTGCACTGCTGTCCGTCCTGCAGGAGAGGGATCCCTCTCATGTGGCTCTCTCTGAGGTTTCTACGTTCCCCCCCCCCTGTTATTAGGGGTTTTGTTTTGTGGTTTGTCCTCACTCTTGAGGGTTAAGAACAGAGGATGTCGCAGCTTGCCAATGCGACAAATTGTGATTAGTAAATATTACCTATGCAAATACAATTTAATTGATTGATTGATTGATTGATTGATTGATTGATTGATTAATTGATTGATTGATTGATTGATTGATTAAGCTTTATTTCACTTTACTAATGTGCTTATTTTTTAATTTTTAGTATATAGTTTTTTATATTTATATATTTGTATATTTATTTTTGGGGCTTTTCTTTGTAAATCAGGCACACTTTGATTTAAGGGTGACACACTGTTTAGATCTGCTTGCACAGTGACAATTAACTTCTTGTATATACTTATATTGACTCATACACACCTGTGACAGGCTGACGAGGCTGCTGTCGTCACTGACATTTTCATCCACCACCAGTCTGTTGGGCCTGTGTTTCTGCTTCAGGATGGCGGTGGAGAAATCTTCTCCCTTCGGGCTTCGGAACAAGAGGCACATTATGACTCTGCTTTAAATTGGTAGCTCTGATTTCCTCATGTGACACTGAGCTGTATTTAGACTCTCTTGGATCTGACCATAGCAACTATGAGTCTGTGGATATGTGGACATATCTTAACTACTTTTAAGTTTATTGTAAAAATCATCTTGAGCATGCAGTAGCTAGTGTAGCATGTTCCAATGAGCATGACTAATCATATATACAGTGTATTAACCTATAGACTGAACCCACACATGCACATTCTGTAATTATGCAGCTGTTTCACTCACTCTACTGCTCCTGAGCCCGGCATGACTGCTGTCCTTTGTCTCTGGCAGATATCTTCAGTTTTTCACACTCCAGGTTCGCCCCCCTCTGTGCCGTCACTCACTTGTTTACCCGTGGTGTGTCTTCAGGAGCTGATGTTGTGCGGTCTGATTTCTGTTCTGATCTGATCAGTGCCAGAGGTTTCAGGTTCAGCCTGGTCTGGTCTGATCTGATCTGGTGTGGTTTCTGGTCTTCTCAAGGGCCCTGCCGACGTCAAGTCTCACTGTTTTCTTCCTTTTCCATTGCTACCTTGAGCCACCATGTTTTTGTGGGAGCTGCAGCCTGTCTGTTTATCAGCAGTGGTAGTAATATGGTTCCCTGTCTTATTTGTAACCCCATCGTCTGCATACACAGGCACACACACACGCAACCACAAGCACACACTCACACACACACTCTGATGGAATCAACAACACGCAGGGATCCCAAGCACTTACCTTGGATAGTGTCCCAGGCCAGATATAGCATGATATTTCCTCCTCCCCTCTGCCTCTGAGCAGCAAATACAAGCATAAGTGCAGAGCTTGTTGTGGAGAACACATCCCGAAATAATGTGAAATATTCATGGGCTTAAACACAGGCGTTTTTTTCTAAGAGCAGAGTTTCATTTTCTAGATGTCTTTGTTTGACGCCTTGTCAATATGACTGAAGGGAGATGTTGTTGAGATCCAGCTGACACAGTGACACACACGCACGCACGCACGCACCAACACACACCTTTACCATACTTCTAACCCTTAACCTAACCTGACCGTATCTTAAACCTTACCACACACACACTTACACACAGGCACAAACTTACACAAGCAGGGTAACAACACGTTTGCAACAACAACAACAACAATTCAACTTTTAATTGAATCGTTTATTACTGAAAATCGTCCTTCAACAAATAACAGGAGACAAGCAACAGAGGCGACTGTACATCATCCCCTGTGTGAGACTCAAACGCAGCCATCCTCTCCTTCACATGAGAGCAGAAAAGAATGAATTGACGCACGCAGCGGCAACAACCACTGCAACACACACCTTCCAACGACAGTAGTAACCTGAATGTGTGTTCTTGGAAAAATAAAAAGTGATGGTAAAGGGAGCAATGAGGGGAGAGAGGTAGAGGCGGTTTAAAAAGAAATGTGCTGAAAACAGAAACAGTCACTAAAATAAAAAGACATGGAATGTATGCAGTTACAGGGCTGGGAGGGAGCACCAGTAAACAACAGAAAAACGATTTCTGTTGGTATGAGATTAATTGATTGACTTCGCTTCAGCATATTTCCCTTAAAGTTATTCCAGTGATTTAAAATGTATTGACTGGAGTATGTTTCATTATATTTACATATCCACCCCACTACACACAGTGGAGGGTTGATAGTTCAGTTCAGTTGGCTGGTGTGTCTGATCAACATTTAAAAATACATTTTCAGACTGGTGTTAGATCAGTCTTTATTTTGTTATTAAATTAGACTGATGTGGGTTTAATGTGGAGATTAGCTCCACCCAGGAGATTATTTTTTACGTTTGTGTGTTTTTCAACAGGATTTTGTATACAAAACTGACTTCCACTGAAGTTGGTGGAAGGATGGGACATGGGCCAAGAAAATCTCCTTTAGATTTTGGCACATATCTGTAGAAAGGGACAGATCTTTCTTTAACTTAATGAGATAGGGTGTCAGTCTTGGCAGACATTTTTCTTATCACTATTATCTCCCCCTCATTCTAAACTGAATACTTCTTACTTTTTTTAATACACATTTTTATGTAAATATAAACAACATAAACCCATAGTTTTGAATGCTACATGTTTTGCAACTTTGTAACTCAACTTTTTGGAATTTTGTTTTTATAGTATAATCCTCCAGTAACTTCCTGTTTTAAACTGTTTAAATGTTCTGCCACAGGCACTTAGGCTGTCGATTTACACATTAGTAATTAACTTAACCAGTCAAGATCTGTTTTAATGGGCCAACCTGATTAAGTAAACTAGTTCAGCAGTCAATATAAACTTTTAAACAAAAGTTTTCAAATACAAACTTCATGATAGGTTGGTAAAGAACTGGTGAATCCCAGTCCTGATCCTGAGTGATGAGCTTGCAGGTGCAGCGTCCTGAAGACACAGACTCAGCTCGCCACCGCACTGACATTTAACACTAACGAAGGTTCTTCTCTGCTAAGTCTTGGAATATGTCCACGAGGTTATGCTTTTTGTGTGTTCATTACACGAAAAATTATTGTAATTCCATAAAATTTTTTGGAGGGGTGGGGCACGAACCGAGGAAGAACCCATTACATTTTGGTGTAAAGGATCATAGGATGTGTTTTCAGCATTTTCATTGATTTATCAGAGAATAAAACAAATTAAGAAAACATGATTTAAATTTATGTTTTGAGGACTGATGTTTGGTGCATATCAAAATAAAAATCTGAATTTGGTGAATATAAGTGTTGTTTCATGAGGGCATTGTTGAGCCTTGGTGGAGGACGCACTTAGTTTGAAATATTTAAAAACATTATGTCCTTCCAGAAGGCAAATGCTTTCTGTCGGGGTGAATGTCCAGTGTTGTTCCATCAGTCATGTTTTAGTTTAAAAAAAATTGTGATCTACCCGACACTCATAGCAAATTAGTTTTACTTGGTCACTATTTGTCCAGGAGATAAATTCAGGCATCTGACTTTTAAGCCAAAGTCTATCTTTATGAAAGCAGACACTGATTTGGTCATTCACAGCTCAGAGATCATTGCCGACTCTGTTTAAAACATTATGAGCATATTTATGAATGAGACTTTTATCTTAAAAATCCATCACCTTCTTATCAATGAGCTGACTTGGTGCTGCACCCTCTCAGAGATGTAGGGTAATCATCAGATTATTGCTTAATGCACCAGATGTGATCTTGACATTGAAGACAACGATGGGTCTGCAGCAACAAAACAGAATCTCATCCTTCCACTCTGGTCAATTTATAATGTCGCTGTTCAAGCCCACATGCTGCGTCCATGTGTGTGTCAACTTACACGCGCCCACGGCTAAAAAGTCTATGCCGAAAAAGAGGACCTCATTCAAAATGTGCATTAAGGTCAACATGAAAGAACAGTTTATGGAAAAAACATCTTGCAGGGTTTTATCAAGAAAATGCAAAGTGCTTGATCGTTGTAGATAGAAAAGAAATTGCATGTATCTCTTGAACCTCCTGCATCTTCAAAGTCTGCTTTCTCCTGCCGATGTTTGCGCTCAGTTTAGTAGAAAATCCTTGTTGATGGTCTCGAGCAGTCGTAGGGGACGACGGGAACGACAAACAGAGGTCTGTGTGTTTGTTGAGATGAAAAGCAAAGTCTATACTGTATATCGTGCATGCATTTTTATATAACTTGAGTTAATATGTAGACATAGACACAACCGTGTGTATTTCACGTGAACGTCATTAGCAGTCGTCGTCCTCAAAGTGTGTTTTCTGCAGAACCTTCACATGCCGCTCATAGATCTTGAGGGCAGGGCCGAGCCTGATTGACAGGCCAGTCAAGACATCGTTGCGCTGCATGAGGAGCAGAGACTTGCCATCGATTTCCTGAAGAAGGGAGCAGAGCAATGCAGATGGGGAGACACAGGTTAAGGTTCAAATTGTAGATATTCAACTTGTCTGTGGTGCCCTCTGGTGGTTGCTAAAGAGGATCACAGACTCACCTGGGTCATGAAGGCAGCGGCCTGCTCAGGGAAACCTGCTGCTGTGAAATAGCTGACCACATCAGACACTGTCCAGTCAATCGGGCTCCCACTGGTCCCCTCACACTTCATAAACCTACAGATATGAGTAAGAGGACAGACGGCCCAT
Organism: Pseudopleuronectes americanus; assembly: GCA_038501795.1. Taxonomy (NCBI): domain Eukaryota; kingdom Metazoa; phylum Chordata; class Actinopteri; order Pleuronectiformes; family Pleuronectidae; genus Pseudopleuronectes; species Pseudopleuronectes americanus. The sequence goes on from CM076721.1 coordinate 16,042,933, forward strand.
CGGACCATTACAAACGTGCAGGAGAAAGCAAGCTTTGTCTCAGGTGACAGAGTTTGATGGAGGCATGTAGTTTGTAGTTACTTCCATCTAAGTTACCTAGTAGCATTGGATAAAAAGTACTGGACAGATTACCAGGAAACTTGGTGGGTGAAATCAGTATGTACATTGTCATTTTTTTCTCTGAGAATAATTCATGGATCTTGAGTTAAAAGATCTGGTATGTTGAGGGGACTGATATCTAGGACTGGATGTAGTGAATTTAAATGTGGTTTCATACGGGGACGGTTGGGCCTTGAAGGAGGTATGTACTCTACTGATTGTTGTTCTATATCATTATTGTTTTTATTCATTGTTTTATTTCATGTGTTTTCATTTTCTGTTGTTTGTTAATTACTGTAGGATGATTAGAGTAGGAGCACTGGGATTTCTATCTTCTTATATTTGATTAAACTGAACCTTGAACACGTCGTTGATAGTGTAAACAGAGTAATTAAGACATTAGGTTCAGATTAATGTTGAATGGCGCGATGGCGATAAAGTGATACTATAATCAGGAAAAGTGAGACCTATGACTAAAAACATGAAATGCCCAATGATGATATATTAGATAGAAGCTAAAATGACCCGTTTCTTTAGTTGAATACTTTAGAACTCATAGTTTCCAAAAAATACACAACAATACAGAAGGACATTGACTGAAGTTAGAAACTGTCAATCTGAGTAGAGGTGAACATGTCTGTAGTACAACTCAGCTTGAGCATCTTTAAGAAATGTATCTGTTATGCTTATTTGAATCAAAGGATATCATAGCTTTAGACGTGCCTAGTGATGAGTAAACCCAGCAGGACTGCAGTGAGTGGGCTGATGTTGCAAGGGTGGATTTAATATCACTTCAGGTGTGATATGATAAAGAATTAAAACAAACTGTTTCATGTGAAAAACTAGTGTCTCCATATGCAGTAGGTCTCCGCCAACAAGTACAGTTTTATTTGACATTTTAAAAAAATGTCAATACTCAGATGAGGTCACTGGGATGTTTGGCCTTTGACCCCTCTGATATCTAATCAGTTCATCCGTGCGTGTGAACGTCTGTGCCAAAATTGAATGAATTCTCTCGGGGCGTTTCTTAAGGATTTAGTGTGTAAGTTTCAGGGGAATTTTCATATTAATTTTAATATAAATAATCTTATGATGTTTTCACTAGTGTGTTTCATCTAAATTGTACGAATTGTTGTTTTCTATACTCAAGAATAGTCCATGTATATTTAAATATTAGATTTTAAATATTAAATATTAAATTAGATCGGGAGAGGGTCCATGGAGGCCGCAATGTATTTTAAAGTCGTCCAAACTGGACAAACTAAACACATTTTGAGTTTTTATGCCAACTGAAGGCTACCACAGGTTCTATGGTTCTCTCTCATGTTTGGAATTGGAGGGTGAGGTGAGGGGTATTCAGCTGCAACATGCAACTTCACCACTAGATGTCACTGAATTCTACACACTGAACCCTTGAGATAATGTGCTCATAAGTGAAAAAGGGTTTTGTGAGTTCAGAGCGACATTGAGCTTTAGGTCAAAGGGTACGTTTGTGCCAGATGTAATGAAATTCCCATTCGGTGTTCCAGATATATCACGTTCAGAACATGTGGTCACCATGACCTTTACCTTTGATATTCAACCATCAAAATCTAATCATTTCATCTTTGAGTCCAACTTAATGTTTTTACCAAAGTTGAACACATTCCCTCGAAATGTTCCTGAGATCTTTTGTAACATCACATTTACCTCGACTTTTGGCTGTTGCCAACATGGAGGCATAATGATTTCCACCGTGTATTGACCTTTACTTATCGAACATTTTACATGTTGATTAAACATGATCCATTGACCAAAACACAGTGAAAACATTTGGATTTCTGATTCCTTATCCAGTACAGACCATGCTCTTCACAGCATTGCAGAGGTTTTCAGACTCATTGGACTCAAAATGTTGGACTTGTTTACAATTAATTTAAAGAGAGAAAATGGAATCAGTAACAGACCAAAAAAAACAAGCAATGTCGGATATGATGCTCCTCAGCCCTATGACCGTCTCGTGTAAGTCTGCTGTACTCACCCTCCACTGCCAATGCCTCCATTTATCCCTAGCTCCTCAGACAGGCCGGAGTCTCTCGGGGAGGCGGTGGGTGTGAGCAGGCAGGACGACACACCGACCTCTGTCATACACTCCATGTCTACGGGGATCAAATATGAAGGTCAATGGGATTCACTGTTATCGCTGCAAACCACCGAACACAAACGCTCACAAAGACACGCACATTTTGCAATGATAAGTAAAACCAAACTCACTGTTGAAGCCTGAGGAGGTGTGGTTGATCCCGTCATGCTGCGGCTGGCTGTGTGTCTGGAGAGAAGAGAGGGCGGTCAAACAAAGATGAAGATAAAAAATGAGACGACGGCACAAAGATTATATCTATTCTCTGGAATAAGTCAGAGCTGAAAACTACTGGTGAAAGAGGTCAAATCATTTTTTAAACACCGCCTAAAGTGAAGGATGAGGGAATTTGGCTTTGTGACAAAACTGCACCATGACATTTCAACCATTTGCTGTGGCAGTGCAAATGATGATGGTGTGAGGTAGGAAGGGGGGCAAGAGTTTGACAAAGATGAGGAGTCGTACCCAGTGGGGAGTTAAAGGCTCGCCAAAGCAGCCTGTCTGTTATTCAGTGAGTAATTATTGCATGTGTCTTTGAAAAGATAAAACACTGCAGCACCTGGGAAAAAAAGGGTTGTCTACAACTATACTGACTAATAACACCCCTCATCATCAGTAGCTGTTAAAACAGTGCAGCAGAGAAGGGACAAAAATCGACTTTGGACATAGAGCAGCTCCTTGGTTTGTTTTTTTAGAATTTACCTAAGCAGTGTGCTCATATTACCCTTGATACAAATAACTGATTAAAACCAATGCACCAGTTATTGTCTTTTTTTTAAATTTATTTTATATCCTTTCCTTGCCAAAACCTGGTGCATATAACCCACAATTCAACTGGACCACTGACAGCCCTGTGCATTCATGTGGAGACTAAATTGAAAAAGTGTTCACTGCTGGATAAATTCACATGAACGCCACCTCGGAAAACGACAACTCAGAAAGTTGGCAAATGTTAGTACAGGAGTTGTAGGGTCTGTGTTTTATGTTACACTTCTCTGAGTCTGCATGGTGACTGCTTGATGGAAACTGATGGAACTTACACACACATATACACACATGTTTGTAAATCTTAGTGAGGACGCTCATTGGTATAATGCATTCCCTAGCCCCTTTCCCTATCACTAACCATCCAAAATAAATGCCTAATCCTAACCTAAACATAATTCTTACCCTAGCCCTAAAACCCAGTCTTAACCCCCGAACAGTCCATTAAAGGGGGGCAACAAAGTGAGGACCGGACAAAAGGTCCCCACTCTCCAAAAATGTCCTCACTAGGTTGTAGATAACTGTGCAAACTGGTCCTCACAAAAACAGCTGTATAAGAGCACACACACACAGTCCTTCATCTTAGTGAGGACTATAATTTACATTAAGATTTTATTAGCCCCTTATCCTCACCTTAACCAGACCCTAACTTAATTCTAACCCTAAGAGCAAGTGTTTCACCCTCAAACAGCCCTTTGAAAACGTGACAACCAACCAATGTCCTCACATACACATACGGGATATACTCAATATGGTCCTCACAAAGATATAAGCATGGGTACACACATCCACACACTCCAACACACTACCATGTGTTATATTATAACAAACAGAGATACAAGTGGGAATTTACTAGCAGTTGTCTTCTCAGGTTGAACTTGGGTTGAGCTATGATGGAGTTGCATGTACCTGCTCACAGCTTAAATGAAGTGTCTTCAGTAAAAACCCAGTTTTGCATGTACTATACCAAAAACCTGTTCAAAATTATTATTTCACATAGCATGTACAAGGATGAAGTGAGTTGTTACAAACACAGCTTCACTTCTTTTAGGTCACTTAGAAATACTTTTCAACACAAATGTTAAAAAACTGTAGGATGGTGGCATGTTAATTATATTATAACTACACAATTTCACATGCAAAAACTAATCAACAAATTACTGTGAAACTTAGTGCACAGACTCTAGTCTGACAGGCAACTAATGTCCATTTAACAGAACATTTACGAAAACACAACCAAAATAAGATGTGTTTTTTGAGCATGTACTTCGACATCATCAGGCAGTCTTTCTGTTATTGGACATAAATATACCAGGTTGCTGAATATTTACCAATTTTTTCGTTGTAGGTTTGTACTCAAAACCTGCTGAGCAAATTACTACACATCTTGGTGGGAAGAGGCTGTATGGGCGGAATCTTTTTTCACTTTTTTCTACATTATGAGATATGCGCATTTAAAAAGAATGTCACTGATTTCTCAGGAAGTCATAAAAAATCCAGATCTAGTGAATTAAAACGTGATTTCATTATGGGACCGCTGGGCCTTGATGGAGGAATGACCTGTAGTGCCCACCTACTTATTTTTATGCTTATAAAAACACAATGACAATGATATGTTGTAACTTAGTAATTATGTGTTCAAAGAAATAGATTTAGCATTTTTTTAAGTTATATAAACACATCATATCATTATTCAGCCTTCCACGTGTGAGGGTAGTAATTTCAATTATTCATTCGATTAATGCATAGTGAATAGAAAGCTTCAGGACAGATGCACAGGCCTCCACTTACTTGTGCTGCCATATGTGGCTGATCTGGGAGGTCAGCTCTCTCCTCCAAGCGTGCACTGTTACACTGCAACACCTCGACCACTCCCTGAACAGGTGGGGACGGTGTCCTGGCGAGGGAATCCATCCCTGAGAGGACGCACAGGAGAGGAGGGGAAAGAACGATTATCAACCACCAAGAACAACAACTACATCCTAAATGTGTAAATTAAAACTTAAATAGGTTAAATTCTAAAAGGGACAGAAAATCTGAGCATCCAGGAAGACTTTTAATTAAAGCATTATCATGAGTCAGGATAGTATTATTTGTATTCACAATGTATAAACAATAGAGTTTAATGGCTGTGTTTAATGAAGCTACAACTTGCTTTACTTTGTACTCAGCACACATATTCATGCACACGCACACACCTTTGCCCCTGTGCTGTTGCTGCTCATGGGGGCTCCCCTCCTTTGACACAGCCTGGATCTCAGCATCTTCTGCGGGCTTCTCCGTGAGCCCTGGTTCGGTTGTCATGGCTACAGGCGTTGGTCCTCCCTCCTCATCAGAACTCCGGGGATCATCAGCATCCTCCTCCTCCTCCTCTTCCTCGTTCTCTCCCCGTTCCACTTCTTCGCTGCTTGTTTCCATTGGCTCGTGCCCCTGTACAGGAGACGAGGGCGGCGGCTGCAACAACACATATACACTTCCATCAGAAAATGGGTTGGGGGCTTGAGGGTGAGTGCGCAGCGCCTGAGTTGTATCCAAGTTGTTGCTCGGGATTGGCTCTAGCACAGATTAGAGGTCTGCGGGTGCAAGAGACGGTTTGCGCGTCCGTCTCGGGGCGGAAGGTGTGGATCGCCTCCCACTTGGACAGAAACAGAAATACCGCTATAAGCGCCAACTCAAGCGTGCGCCCACAGAGAGGGAGGAGAGCGCGCTGTCAGAAACGATACAAAGGATTTAATGGGGCGCGGGCAGGGGGAGACGCGGCGTTAGCGAGAGGAGAAAACAACAACAATAACAGTAACAACAATTACTACAGGGTTGTAACTGCGCCTCAAAAGCCACGCAAACTGTGATCTGCATGAACAAACGTGACGAGCGGTCGGTCGGTCTGCGCGGCAGGAGAGGGTCAGGGGAGCGGCAGCGGCAGCGGCGCGTCTCAAGTTTAAGAAAGACGACAACAACAACAATGACTACAAGGTCAGAATCCCAACTCAAAAATCACACAAACAGGAGGAGCATGAGGCGCGGCTGCGCGGCAAGAGAGCGGTAGCGGCGCGTCTCAAGTTTAAGACAGACGCCGCCTCCTACTGTAGTGCGCGGCAGGCCCAGACGATCCCGCTGTGCTCGGCTGAAGTTCCTGCAGAGGAATCACGGAGCCAGGCACAGATGCGGAACCAGAGGCTGGCCGTGCCCGCGCTAACGCAGAGACGCTCTTTTAATGGCGTGCGCGCTTATCCCGGGGGAGCCGGGGGATGCCGTTCAGGAGCAGTCTGCACATAGATGTAATAACCCGCACCTTTTGTGCAGGAAGCCGAGCCACACACACTAACACACACACACACGGCCGCAGACATGCACACACACAAAGGCACGATTGTACACTTTTGCTTCGAGGTTTAACCTCAATAAACAAATATGGGGAGCAGCTGAGCGCGTCCTGCTGCAGGATCATTGTTCTACCATCAAACCCATGCACCTCAGTCCTGTACAAGTGGGACGTGTTGGACATATTAAGTTAGCATTGCCCACCTTCTTCGTCGGTGTGTGCTTCTCCTGCAGTGCGCTCTTCCCAAGTCTGTCCGCGGACGCATTCTTCTTCGACGCCGGCTCCTCCACCATCACCATCCCCCTCAGGGGAAGAGTGATGTTCCCGCAGCGGGTCCTGCGCAGCCTGCCTCTCGCCACCTCTCGCTCCATGACCACCTTGACTTTGCCTCGGGTCAGCTTCTCCTCCGACAGCTGCTCCTGGCTGCTCAGGTAGCCCAGGATCTCCTTGAGTCCGAGCGGCTTCATGTGGCCTCTGGTCGCGGCGGTGGTAGAGGCGGCAGCGGCGGAGCCCCCTCGGTGGCTCCTCTCGGACAGGCGGCGAACAGAAGCCACCAGCCTGTCGCCCAGGTCGGCGGAGTTGGCGTGGGTCCCTGCCGCTCTGGTGCCCCCTCCTCCGACTCGAAGTTTGGGTTTGAGGGGCGCGGGCTGCCTCTGTTGTTGTTGCGGGAGGCTGCCGACGCTCCCGGTGTAAGTTTTGTTCTGGCTCTCAGCTCCGGACGGACCTGGCTCCATTCCTCCGCAGACAGCATCGCTGCTGCTCGGCGTCGCCCTGCTGCCGTGGCCGTGCGCGCTCGTTCCGTGGCCGACCCCGGGCTCCGGGCAGCCCCCCGCTGCCTGATGTTCTAATCCCTTGTCTCTCGGTGCACTTGCTTTCTCTTCTTTGCAGCCGCTCCCGACAGCGCAGCCCGTTGTTGCGCCACAGTTGAGGCACCCGTTTCCGCTACTTGGGCTGGAGGCAGGCTTGAGCTTCGTGCCTGATGTCTGGGTGTGGGGATCTGGGCTGGGCTCCGGCTCCTCTCCCTCCTCCTGGTCGGTGAAGCTGTGCGCACTGTCGCCGTTGTTGTTCAGATGGTCGTGTTTGGTCCGCTCCCTCGCGGCTGCCTCCGCGCCGCCGCCGCCGCGGCCAACAGCCGCCGTGATAAACTCACTCTTCTTTCGGCTTTTCCTCTGCACCTTGGCCGCGTTCCGGTACGATATGGAGCCCTTGTAGCTAACTTTGAGCACCGTCTGCTCTTGGATCAGTTTTTCCAGCTCTGTCCTGGTTCGGTCCGGGTCTGACCCGTGTCGTCTCCGGACCATTCGACAGATCCTCTCCAGGTCTGGACGCGCTTTCCTGGAGCGGAGGGAGTCGATTGTTTCCAGGATCCACTCTCGGTACTTATTGGGCTCGGACATCTTCTCCTGCGGCGGGTGCGGGATGGGGGTTTGGCCCGGGTGCGTCTCCTTCCCCCTCTGTTGTCTCTGAAGTGACGCTGAAGCCGGAGTGCGTTCCCCGGCAGGAGATTGAGGACGGAAGCCTGGCTGGTACGCCTGCGTTGGTTGGCCACATTGTGCGCTTAAGGTAGACCGAAGATGGCGCCTATGGTTCTACGACGCAGACGCAAATGGCATTTAAGGTGGAATAGGTTCGCTTTGAGCGCATCGGAGACGTGTTCTTTGTTCGCAGCCTCGATCTGATCAGCCAGCAGTTTGAAATATGTAGAAAAACACACAAATCAAACAGCGAGTGTGGTGGTTTTTTAATCCTTATGGTGAACCAGAGCCAACAGATGGGTGGATGACTGTTTCCACTGCGCATCAGGCGCCTCTGGCCACTGGGCCACAAACACTGGACCATCCAGAACATTTGATTAAAGTGGTGTCAACAAATAATGTTCACTTTCCTGCGGCTGTGTTTCTGCTGATGCTGCAAAATTAACCAAAACATCCAGGAAACACACACGAGCTCAGTAGAATTTCACCAGTAAAACTTTATTGGAATGATACTCATGTTGCAAAATATTACACTTCATGTTTTTTACGCCACTGATCCCGTGACTTTAAACGCTTCCCTTTGCAGTGTGTGAGTGTGTGTCTGTGTGTCTGCATGTATGTGTGTGGCAGGGGTGGGGAGAATAACTTGGTTTACATTGGGAGGGGGGTCTCATTTCCCTAAAAAGTGCGACAGTATGAACCAGCATTGTGCCTGCATCGAGAGGGAGGAAGTAAGTATCACTGCAAAAAACACAGAGGACACATTGAATAATATTGTTTTATAACTTCAAACGTTTTTGTCCATGATGATGAAAGAGTCAACATTGAACTGGACATGGAGGAAATACAGCAAATGTGACGTCTCGACAAGTGGTTTACAATGTCATGACAACAATAATAATAATAATAATAATAAAATAATAGTAATAATCAAAGAGCGGTTTGTAAATCAGACCATAACAACCTATAAGTGAGCAGCTGACAAAATGAAGGGATGTATGCTGATAAGGTGTTTACTTCAGGTTGATACTTTATGCAGCAGCTTTACCTTTGTACTCGGTTGAAAATGAAAAGTGGTGAAACAGTGTTGGACAGCGCCAGGAGTGTAATGGACCCAATTGGTCACAAGTTGCGTTGACTTGTTCAGTTGCCCCAGGTTCACTGCTCTCATGGTGTTGAATTTGATGAATTGTTGTCAGCTGACATTATAAGGGGTCTTAAGGTGGCTCCTGCTTCATTATATGATTTGCAGGCTTTGTTCCATTACTATGTCTCAAAATCCACACAGAAAGACCCTGGCCAAACCCCGGATTCAAACCAGGAATTCCCCTGCTATGAGGCGGCATTGCTAACCACTACATCAAAATGAAGTGTTTGCCTAAAGGCTGCGAACGTAATATTTTATGGAAGTGAAGTAAGACGTCAATGGAGCGGCCCTTTGAGACCCTTATTAATTCAGCTGATACTGTGTTTACATGGTACATATTCCCAATTAGTTTCACTTCAAATCAATCAATGAACCTGGGGCATTAGAATATTCAAAAATTTCACAACTGTACAAAATGTACAGATAATGGGGAAATTGGTGTTTTGAGTTGGGCCCATCTCCAAATATCAGGTTAATTCAGCCATGGAAGCTGAGCTACATAAACCTAAATATAATATGGAATGTATCGTTCAGCTCAAGCTGCAAATTGAAAATTATTTATGACAAATATTCATATGAAAAATGATACATACATATAACTACACAGTACAAATGTGTTATTTTGAGAAAATGCATGTTCAATTTCCCCCAATATCTGAACCACTTTGGACAGGAAAGACAAAAGTGAATGAAAAGTGAGAAAAACAAGGCCTGTATGAACCAAATTATCAATTATTATCAATTCAGATATTAACATTAAAATACAGCTTTCTCATAGATGAAGTTCTGAATGAATGATTCCAACATTACAACTTTTTGGGGCTCTGCTTAAGTCCTCTGCTGTCACAGTTCAGGAGTTAAGGAGACGCTGGACACCTGAAGTGCTATGTGTCGTGTACTTTAAATAGCCGGTTCCACATTGTGCACTGGGAACATTTTTAGTTAATTCTCAGCACACTAGCTCAGTTATTTTTCAGCTGCTCTGCCTTCTCCTAACTTAGTTCAACAGATTACCAAGTCGTCTTTACTTCATCACCACACGGAAAAAGAAAATAAAGCAAAACCTACGCATGTTTTCAACACAGAGTTGCTGTAACATATAAAACGTTAGTGGGTATACACAGGTTTTTTGAAAAGTGGGTAAACCAACAAAAAACACAATTAACTCTTTACCCATTGCCAGTAGAGGAGATTGCCTTTCTATTTTCTCACATATATTTGACGTCACAAACACACCGAGGCACTCTCTCGCATCGCTATCTTGCCAAATTAGCGCGTTCACCTGGGTGCACATATCCAACACTGCTGATCGGAGCCACAGTGTCGACCGCAGAGTTGCTTGACCCGGGATTGCTTGACTGCAGATTGTATCCGTTCTCATTTAAGACAAAAGCCAGATGTTAGCAGGTGTTAGTGGTCTTATTGACCAGTGGAAAAGGGGTTAAGACTGTCACATTGAGTGTGGTCCAAGGAGGGGAGGGTTGGGTGCTGGGGGAGATGAAAATAAACACAAGTTTCTAGAGAAGACCATAGAGCCAAAGCACACTATCCACAGCGCCACCAATGACTGGTCAAAGAGCTGTGTTGACCAGAAGCAGTTTGAGGTAGTCTGCCTCACATGGTCTCGTCTATTTAGAAATGACAAAGGGTCAAATTGTTGATTCCACATGCACAATCAACTTGACTAGTAGCTCTGAGCAGAGACAGCAAGTGCTTTCAAGACCAAACAGAGTCATTAACGTTAGCAAAAGCAATTCTTCTGGAAGGGGGAGAACGAACGACGGAAGCACGCCTTCTTAACCTTCTGATCCTAACGACTTGCCTTGATAGGATGTCTATTGAGTGATATGTTCAAACCTGAGATACCATTATGTAACAGTGTTCCTCAGAAACACAGATAAAACTGAGATATTTCCATGATGTTCCCTTCTCGTTATTCCCTCGTTTGTTAACGTGACATGACATCATTAGAGCCACTAGAATCTAATAACATTTAAAAGTTGAGTGCTGTACATGTGCACAAAGCCGGGCTATGCTAACAATGACAAGAAGTAAAGATGGGGTTACACTGAAAATTCAATTCACTTTTTCCCCCTTAACTGTCATCTAAAATGACTTTGAGCACATGACCCATTGCTGATTGCTTCTTCATTGGCTCATCATACCACAGACATACAGTAAAAGTATGTTGTCCATGATTTGCGAGGGTCCATGTTTACATTTTACAGGCAAATTAAATAAATTAAACCTAAACTTCCAAACATATAGTAATTTAAGCTGAAAGTGCATACGTGTGTGAGACGCCTTTAAATTGACTTATTAACATGCTCGTCCCGCTATGAACGCAAAGTCCGGGTGAGAAGTAGGTTTTAAATTGAAGAAACCTTTGTGCAGACTGAGACTTCGGCTTGTACAATACTTGATTGGCTTTGTGTCATGACTTAGAGACTGGAGGTTCGAACAGACTGATGTATCTTTGTTCTGGTGCAGAAGTGAACAAACGATGAAGGAAATGATAAAAGAGGGGGGGAAACCTTGTGTGGAGGCAAATCTAAGTGAGGGTCCCGACACCCATGAATCTGAAGCACACGTTCATTATAAAGGGATTCATAAATAAGACAGAATAATAAATAAAGTACAACAAAAACAGCAACAGAAAAGGCAACACTGCTGGTTATCAGTCTCCTGGTTCTTTTTCCCTTCTCTATCCCATTTCCCCCTCTCTTTTGTAGCTGGTGCTTGTGATTGGACAGGAGACAGGGCTCTCTCCCCAGGTCTCCCACTTGACCAGCCTACCTGTGACTCTCCCTACTTCCTTTCTCTCTTCCTCTGTCGCGCTCTTAACTCTAGAACTCAGCAAACTCCTTGGCACATTTCTCAGTGAAGGAGACGCGGATCTCCTCCTCCTCGTAGTCGTCGAAGTTGCTGGTGTCGCCTGGTCCTTTGAACTTGGGGACGAAGGGAGCTTCCACCTGAACAAAGTCAAAAACAGCCGATTTAAAAGCATAGATAACGGAGGCAAACTCACATCCACACTGAGAACATGCAAAGTATAATGATACCTTTTTCTGGAAGATGGCGATCCAGTCGGTGGTCGCAAACCACTTGTGTCCCTTGATGTCGTTGACCCCGTTCTTTAGGTTCCCGTAGCGTTTTGTGAGATCAACCTGAAGGAAACACCAGAACTTTTTCCTCACTTTTACATTAGATTTAATTCTGCAAACAGAAATTCATCATCAAATTGGCTGAGGGCTTTGCTACCTTAACCAAGGCTATGTTTTTGTCAAAGTTCATTTGTTTTGGGGGGTTTCTATTAGATTAGACTAAAAATACTACTGCCAAGATTTCCATGAAACTTGCTGAAAGAATGGTACATAAGACAATTTGAACCAATTACATTTTGATGTGGATGCAGACAAAATGTACTGGGAAGATCCAGAAATGTTCTGGTCACTTTTTTAAGATTGCTATAGAGCTTTACCAAATTCCCAGGAAATAATTAATTGATCTTGATATAAAAAAGGATTGGGCATATCAAGGGGAGTGATAGAGAGTTTGGTTTGATGCTTGATTAAATTTAAGGGCACTATTAGGCCTTGGTGGATGTATATATATATATATATATATATAGAGAGAGAGAGAGAGAGAGAGATTCAGACATGTCCTCTGGAGGAACTCCAGAGAATTGGGTCTTTCACACATGAACTACTCAGAACTCCTGCTGTGTTCTCACATCGGCTCCTCCAGAGTTTCTGTGGACTTTATAACCAGGGACCAGATGGAGAAACTCTGCAGAAACTCCAACAACAGATATTTGTGTTCAAACAGACAGCCCCTTTGGAGAAACTCCTGAGGATCTCTGGAGTTCAGCGCATGTCTGAAAGCAGGTTATATATCTAAGTTTCACCTGTAGTAGATTCCTCAGGAGGTCCTTCAGGTCTGAACTGAAGTGAGATGGGAAACGAACCTGAGACAGAAAGCGAGAGGAGGGACACAGTGTGAGATGATCATGTGACTTTTCAAATATACTAATAAAAAAATTATTTAATTTTAATTTTTAATTGATAAAACACAAGAATATTCTAAAAGCTGCATTATACACTCTGTAATGTTTATCCCTTTAGACAGGTAGAAACCTCAGTCACTCAGGAACAGATTTTCCTGTGTTTTATAAATTCTAACAAACCACGATGATTTAAAGAAAGTGCAGTAAAAAGAAAAAAAATCACCTAACTGTTCAGTGCGTAGGATTTAGTGATATCTAGTGGTTAAGCTGCATATTGCAGATAAATACCCCAAAGAGAACCTGAGGATCCTTCAGTTGTCATAAAAATCTAACTGAAGCCAAACTAGTAAGGCTAGACTGAGATACACAAAATACAACTGATACTGACTTAAATGTGTTAGTTTGTTAAAATACTTGTTTGTGTTACAGGACAGAATAGCGTCAGAGCAATCAGCAGAGTACAAGAGGAGAGAAGGCAGCTGGGACAACATTACTGTGTTCAAACTCACCTTCCCTGATACGATCTTTTCATAGATCTGAATGGGCTGGTCAGCAAAGAAGGGGGGGTATCCTGCTGCCATCTCATAAACGAGCACGCCCAGCGCCCACCAGTCCACTGCCTTGTTATACCCCTGGTGGAGAGAAGACAGTTAGAGACACGTTTTCAAGATTTTCATAAAACATGATTTTATTATATGTTATTTTAAAATATCTTTTTTTTTATCCAGCCCAACCTGCATCCCATCGAAAGGTTAATCTTCTTTGCTATGTTATGCCACATCATAGCCAGTATTACAGTAGTAATACTTAATACAAACAAGTAAAATTACTAGTTGAATTTTTTAATAATTTGCACAACCCAATAATCCCAGCATTCATTCAGTTTGCTTTCAAAAGTGTTCAAATTAATTGTCGCATTATGTTTAAGTGCTTAATGAGTGAATGTGAAAGGAAAAATGACTCCTACTCCAAGTTTAAAGGGGAACAGTGGTAACTCACTTTGCTGAGAATAATCTCTGGGGCCAGATATTCTGGGGTGCCACACAGTGTCCAGGTCCGGCCCTTTACACGTTTGGCAAAGCCAAAATCTGTCACCTGGAAGAGGAAAGCATCCACAAGGAGGAGGGAAGGAGGAAGAGAAAGAACATATGAGAAATGATACTCTCAGAACGCCTGGCCGAGTTTAACCATGTGAAGGAAGGACGGAAGGACGGACGGATGGACAGACAGACAGACAGACAGACAGACAGACAGACAGACAGACAGACAGACAGACAGACAGACAGACAGACAGACAGACAGACAGACAGACAGGCAGAGGCAGAGACAGACAGGAGCATTTCCACTAGTTGTCGTTACACTGTTGACCACTAGATGGAAACAGAACCTGTGCTACAGGACGGCACCACCACGCCAAAAACCATTCAGCAAACACAGGTGATTGTGAATTCACAACACAGCCATAGATGCACGCAGATGTGGCTTTTGATTTTTAGACACTTAAATAATGAATTAGTGGAAAGTAATGGCATAAACCTCTTTGCTGTTTGAATATTCTGAATTTAAATAGTTATGGTTAACAGTTATAATGGAAACTATCATAGTAATTTTCTGCTCCTAGAAGCTGCGACCAACCAGTGTAACTGATAAAGACAAAGACAAAAAGAATAACAGTGACAGTATATCATAATAACAATATGTTTTATCTAATGTTAGATTTCATACCTGCCCGCAGTTACACTATTACACCTAATGCATGTTAAGACTCCACCAAGTACATGCAGAGTCGGGTGAGATGGTGCAATTCAGACCAAGCAAGCAGCAAATGCCAAACTCAGGACATTTTACATTCTTCTGTGTGTTACTACCTCGTATAAAATAATCAACAACCAGAAACAGCACTGACTGTAGAGTGGTGTTGTATCTGTATTGTAATTATACTATTGTATATTATATTTTGTAGGTATAAAATTTAGTCTATCACTGTATGTTTATCTTATTGTGGTTATTGTTCTGTCTTTATATGGACTGTATTCATATAGCAATTTCCCAGTGTTTTAGCCCACTCAAAGTGCTTTACAGTACAAGTCGCATTCACCCATTCATTCATTGACACACGCATTCATTCACTGCTTCTATTCGCTGCGCCTCTTTAACACCATTTATACACTGCTGCCACAGCTGTCAAGGGCAATTTGGGGTTCACTAACTTGCCTAAGGACACTTCAGAATGCAGACTGGAAGAGCTTGGAATACCAACCTTCAGGTTAGTGGAAGACCCGATTTATTAGTTAGCTTCTCAGTCAAAGGTTGGCACACTGGTTATACAGGTATAACCACTGGTTAACTACTGGTAATACCTGTATAACCAGTGTGACATCTTGAATTTAGAATTTTATGTGGCTTATGTTAGTTTAAGTCAATCAAATTGTGATACGTTTGTAGACAGAAAAGTAGTCTGCATTTTTCAAAATCTTTTATCACTATATCAAGCCTGTGTCAATACTTTTAATACTGTTTTGACGCATTTTCCTTCGCCTACTATCCAACGTGTGGACGTCGCCTTGGGCTGTGCGAAGTTTTAATGGCCACAGTTTTCTTAAAGGTCATAGACCAAACAATTAATCAATGAATCATTATTCAGTGAATTAAGAAAATATTAGCAAAATCAACACTAGTTGCAGGACTACTAAACATGAAATTCAACTGCAGCAGCGCTGAAGTTAAAAGCTCTGTTCCTCTGTCAAATGCTGAGTCAAGTTCTCTCAAGGTTAAGATGAATGAAACCATGAGCAGATAAGTGAATAGTGGAGAATTCAGGTAGGGGGGTGTACGGCTGTAGACTGACATATCTGGGGGGTATGGAGCAAGCCTGAAATCTCAAAAGCAACAGGTATGTTAGAAAAGTGGCGGCCACTGTTTAGCATTAACTTGTGAACTCTTACTGAAATCAAGTTGATGTATGCATGTTGCTACTGACAGGGATTTATATAGAAATTGAGAAATTATCATTTTTTACCTGGATGTAGCCCTGTTGGTCTATGAGCAGGTTCTCAGGTTTCAGGTCTCTGTAGATCAGGTCCAAAGCGTGCAGATATTCAAAGGTCAGGACGATCTGAGCAGCGTAGAACCGAGCATGAGGCTCACTGTACGTGTAGACACACACACAAAATCACAGGAAGATTGACAGGGAGCCGTTAAGCAGAGTGTGTAATACATAACAGTGATAAATAATAATAGTCCAACTCCAACCCTGTACTGAGAGAACACATCTGAATAGAAAAAAAAGTAGAATATACAAGAGAGTAGAGTAGAGGAGAACACAGTTGATGTGAGAGTACACAGGTCACCATGTTTCCTTCTGTATGTGACTATAAAATGCTTTGGTGCAGTAAAACTCCACGCCGCGTACAGGCACTAACCTAAATCTGCCAATTCTCCGTAGATGGGAGAACATCTCTCCACCCGGCACATATTCCATCACCATGTAGAGGTTAGTGTTGTCCTGGGGGAAGACAAGAGGACCTGTTAGTGACACTCACTCCAGTACATACATGCATTTAATCAGATACAAACACACAAGGGCTGAGCAAGCGGACGACACAGAAACTGGTCATTTGGGTTAGTGGAAATTAATTTACTGCTTTACTACAGTTATTACCATATAAAAGCTTGAATTAAGGCCATGTACCATCAAAGGGCATGTTCAATTTCCAAAAACCATATTTTCTTTAAGTGGAGCTAAATAACCCCAGCTTTGCATCATCAAGGAGGATTTAATTCTTAACGCACTTGTCGCGCTGAGTTCATGTAATGTGTGTTGTTGACTGTTCTATCTGTGTGCTGGACGCCACACGTGGACGGGAATATTCTGTTAATAGGTTTATTTGAGGTGTCCACGGTGCATCTAAACAGCTTAACCCAAATAAGGAATTCATTGGAGCATGGCCATGAGCAGAGTAAGTCTGTATAAGCACAAGCAGCCACTGTCAAAGAAGGAAGACGAGAGTAAGAAGCCGAAGAAGACAAATGTTGTTTTTTCTTTAGTTAACTTCGCCTGTGGGCTGCAACCAAGCTCAGTTCACTTTGTATTTGTTTATCACTTATTACTCTTAATAGGTTAAATTGTCAATGATGATAGGACTTAAGGTCTATCCACACCATGTCTGTATTTTTGTTGAAAATGTTCGCACTTCTAAAAATAAATACCTCACGTTGTGTCAATCATGTTTACACCACAAAACCAGAACTCTTGTCCTTGATTAATGTTTTCGGAACAGGTTCGATTTGCTACGTTTTTCACATGTGTTGTTTGAGCTGTTCAGGATCAACTGGATCACAGAAATCTGTTTTCATCTTCTTTATCTGCGGCCTCAGGGCTGGTAGTGTAATAAACCGGACCACTCCTGAAACAGACTTTGGTGTGATGAAATTCTCCATGATCCTGACAGTATTGGATTTTTCAAGAAGTGAGAGGACAAAAATGAATTATTATGATAAATATTACATTATCATTTGTTTCAAGTTGATATTTGCTCCTAGGTAAAATGTTGAGGATTTAAACTTTTTTTTATGGGCAGAGAATAAAAAACGTTTTTAAAGTCTCAAATCTCCTCATTGTGTTAATAAAACGTATAGGCATTAGATCGATTTTTATAATGAATGTTCATTATATTTCCATTGATGAAAATGAGGCAATAATTATTCATAATGTTTTATTGTCCAGCCCTTGTCAAATTGTTTATCTCTTACTTGGGGCAACTCACAACAACACAGACGATGACGTAATATCATGATGGACCCTTCATGGGCTGAATCATGAGTCAGCAGTTGAACGTGGCACTGGTTATTTGTTTCTGCACACTCATGATACACTACTCGTTCCTTTAGAGACAACTTGGTGTGCCACTTACTATATTCATTATTTTCAATGAAAATGTAGCATACCTTGAATGAGTGGTCTAACCGCACCAGAAAAGGAAAGCTGACAGCCTGAAGAATCCTCTTCTCATTCAGAGTGTGCTCTATCTGTTTGAGCTTCACCACCTGAGAGCCAGAGAGAGGGAGAAAGAAAGAGGGAGAGAGAGAGTGACCATATGTACCTTGCAAAAAAGAGAGAAAGTAATGATGTTTAGAAGCCTCGATGTCCTCTGATATCCTCCTCTGGAGCCGTGGTCATGCTCGCACGCACACAAGGGTACGCGTGATACTTCCGCTAGCATCGCTACTACTGGTTAAAGACATTAAGGGTTAACACATGGTGTAAATTCCACCGTTTCAATGGAAATTAAATGTCGGGGCTTATGGACACTTGGATGACACCGCAGGAGCAGAATGGAGGAAGTTTCTGTGTTGTTGTTTTTTTATATTTGAATGAATCCCGTTACTTTAATTGTATTGGATTTACCCCTGAAACTCCAAAAATGTTTGTCAACTCAAACACTTCCCTGACACCTCCATCGTCAAAGACAAACATGTAACTACCACTAATGTCCAGCTGAGATTATGTGGATTCAGATTCAGTTGGGAATCAACATTATATATGCATTTTCAACAGTTTTAGAACTGGTGCGGAATTTAAGGGGCCTGTTAACACTAGCTAAGAAAATGTTTCTCTGTTATATTCCAATAGCAGCTTAGAGCTAAAAGCTTAGTTTGCCTCTTTAAGATCAGAGCAGCCTCAATAAAAGACTTTCAGTGAATAGCATTATATCTATTGCATGGGCGGCACATCATTAACATTCATATGATATATAGTTTTTACCTGGCACTACTGCTTCAAACATTTCACCTTGGACACAACTACACAACAACTATTCTCAGTGTAATTAGGCTACAGAGGGGCACATAGGAGGTGCTGGAACAGGAGAGATAAAAGATAAACTACACAGTCTGAGCAGGTGGTCTCAAAAATGGGCACTGACATCAGCTGCTCTCATCCTGCAGACATCCCCGTGCCTTTAAGAGAGAACTGTTCCACTACAGGAGGTGCACAGCTGTTATATGAACATAAATGTATAGAACTGATGTGGCAATACCATTTTCTAAATAGAATTCCAAAAGAAGATGAAGACCCAAGCACATATAAGTACACATAAACAACTATCATGCTCACGGTGACATGTAGCTTTATGCAGCAGCTTTATGGCAATTTTACTCCACCGCGACCCTCACGACCCCCCTAACCCAGACTGACCTTCTGCTTGTTTAGGATCTTCATGGCATAATGCTGTCCCGTTTCTTTGTGTTTCACCAGCATAACGCGGCCAAACGAGCCCGTGCCCAGGGTTTTCAACCTCTCAAACTGCTCCAGGCCAGCAGTGTTCTGAACGCACAAAACAAAAAGGGTGAGTTGGTTTTTGTGAAAATAGGACGGTGGGTTTTGTGGTGTGGGAATTTATTTAAATTCTCAATTATATAGGAGCTTTAACATTTTATTGCTTGTTGCACTTTCTATTAATTCTCTGTTTTTTATACATATTTTTATATTCTTATATTTTCATATTTAAGCCTATTCAGCACTTTGGTAAAATGTGGTTGTTTTAAATGAGCTATATACGTAGACTTGACTTATTCCTCTCGTTTCTCTTTTCTTTGGGTGTTGTTTATGTTGTGCATATTTTGGTGTTTGCAAATCTTACTGTAAAATGCTGATCAGTGAGATCTACTCAAAGTTCAAAGAAAAAGTATATTTATTTATCTGAAAAATGCTTTGATTAGTCAATTAGATTCAAGTATAGTTTAACAGTTTTGTAAAAGATAGAGAGAAGGAGAATGTTGGATATACTGTGAAGGATACTGATACACATCATCTATTTTTAAATAACTGGATGACACGGCTGATTATCATCAAGGAATAATTTCTAAATGTATTTACATTAACTGTATTGTTGATAAGATGGAATAAATAATCACAGGCAAATTTAAAAATAGAAATCATCGTCCCACATATTTTACAAACCACTTGCATTATGTCATCATCCAAATTATTTTTAAATTTTCCAGAGTGATGTGCGACATTCCTCTCAGGCCTCAGCTGAATGGAAGAAAAACACTCGGTTGTTAAATAAATATAAATGCAAGTGTCATTTAAAGAGAGGATCCCACATATAAACTATATTTGGTGACACAGAGGAGAACTGAAAGACTACAGCTTTTTTTTTCAGTACATATCAAAAAAGCTCATTTTAATAGAGTCAAATATATATAAGGTTGATGAAATGTCATTTCATCACACTTACCTGTGCAGGACTCTCCCACTTCTTGAGGAAGTCCTCTTTGGCTTTAGCAAGGAACTCCTTGACTGTGGAGGACAAAACCAGAAGCTTTGGTTATGTGTGTAAGGAGTGATTCGGCAAATACACAATATATAACAGTGTGTCTTCTGAAATCACTTGTATTTATACACTCCAGCTAATGCTGTCCACACATTGCTTACGTTTTAATAATACATATTTTAAATGCATGAGTTTCCCCTTTTTGATCATTTCCAGATTTAATAAATACAACACAGAAAGAAAGTGCAAAGCATTAGAGCAAGACACCTGGTTTTAACATGTGTTTTTTGCGACCCGATCACAAGCGGACAGCTCTAAGTAAAGGTGTGCATGAACTCAGATCGGATCATATCACATTCGGAGATGGACTGGGCCACATGCGTCCACATTCCTTTAGCAGTGTGAACACAAATCCGTCCTGGGCCACATATGAAGGACCTCCTACTCAGCTGACATCCTCTGAGCCGCTACTGTTTCACTACGAATTGAACTTACTTCTTCATTTTATCTGTAAACGCAGACTGGCTCAAAACAACGTGGTTGGGTCTTAACCAACAAAAATGATGTACGTGTTAAATTGCATGTAGAGTGAGGAAGTGAGATCTGATCACGAGTCACAGTGGACCCATTCAGGATGCATTTTATTGCCAGGTGTGAACACACATACTTAGCGCTGGCCACTTGTTATCGATTATCTCAGCACGGATGTTAATACCAAGTGTGTAAGGGGCCAAGGATGAGATGCAAGAAGGTGCCAAACACGCAGGTTATTCACCTTCAGCCACCAGAACTGTCCTGTTCTGTAAATAATGCTTTACATTAAGATTTTCTTGCTCATTTGATTGATTTAGCTCATATTTAAGGCGGCAGTATGTAGAATATAGTGACATCTATGGGTGAAGTTACATGCTGCAGCTGAATAGCCCTCACCTCACCCCCGCTTTCCAAACATGGAAGATAACTTGTGGCATTCTTCAGTTGTTATAAAAACTCAAAACGTGTTTAGTTTGTCCAGCTGTAAAAAACATGTTGGCCTCAGTAGAGAGGACCCGTTCCTGATGTAAATAGAAAGTATTTAAATCTAAAGCGCGATTCTAGGGTAAAGAAAACAACAATTCGTATAATTAGATGATCACACACTAGTGAAATCTATTGAAGAAGAGCAGGATCGTGTCAAAGTTTGTTTTAAAACATTGTCTCTTGCAATTTGTCAATTATTTGTCCTCAAACCTTGTGCAAGTAAAAGACTAAAATTGCAGGAATATCATTTTATGGCAAAGGGAAACCAAATTTAAAGAAGCAAATGCACAGGTCACAGGTAGAAAGTGTTTGTTAACATTCAAGCTTGAATTTAAACATTTACCTCAGGCGAGGAGGTTATGTTTTCACCCGTGTTACACTGGTTTGTTTGTCAGCAAGATTACACACAAGGTACTGGACAGGTTACCACACAACTTGGTGGAAGGATGCATAATGGGAAGAACCCATTTAGTTAAATTATTTTGCTGAAAAAGGTGAGAAATTAATTTGTACTTTCTTAACAAGAAACTTTACTTTCTTTGTTGAGTTCACAAAGTATATATTATGCATTTTTAAGAAATAAAATAAGAAATGTTAAGAGGATAGCTATTTATGAGTCTGTGAGTTTAAATGAGGTTTCATAAGGGGACAGTTGGGCCTTGGCCATGTTAGTATAAACAGGTCAAGGCTTAGTGTCCCTGAAAATGTGGAGTGGAGTGGCAGAAAGTCCCTGATTTTCTGCCACTCCTGTCTCCCTTCACTTAGCTGTAGAACATAGTATCTAGTTAAAACGATATTTCAAACATGTAAGTGTGTGAATGGGTTTTTGGGCCAGCCAGCTTCAACCCAGGCTGACTTTACAGTAAGATATATATATATACACACACCTTCACACACCTTCCTAGTAATAAGCCTCACTCCAATAAGGAAACAAACGCAGGTGTCTCCTATACATTGAAATGCTCTCATACCATAACAGTGACCCTGCCACTGGACCACAGCAGACGCACTGAGACCAGCTCAGACAGACCTGCAGACATACATGGCTCTACCCAAACAAGATCAGGGTAATTTACAACAGCATCTCTGTGTCCACAGCTCGTACAGTGAATCTGAGCAGAGGACACACCACTACATCCTGCTCCATCCTGCCTCAGCATCCACATGAATCAGATCAAATAGATCCACAGCTGAACCATATTCACAATATTCATCCATTCATGTGTGAGTGTGGATTTAAATATATGTGATGTATGTTCTTGGGAGCTGACACAAGCGAGATCTTCATGGAGTGCAGAGCAGGAATTGGGCCTGTGACGGACGGTGTGTGTGTTGTTGTGTGAAGCTACCACAGCCTGTCGGATCACATCGTCTCTGCTCGTGTCATGGGGCCGGAGCAGAGCAGGTGCTGCCCGGCAGCGATGTGTGCTGGCGGAGGTACCCACCGCTTTCCATCTCGTTGCCCTTCCTGGCCGTGGGCGCGTTGCCCATGATGACAACTGGACAACGGGAGATCCGTGGCTTTCCGGCCGCCCCGCCGCCTCCTCAAGTCGGTCTTATCTCGATCAAAGGTCCGAACTGCGTTTTCTTAGATCCAGCTGTACCGAGCCGCTAACTCCGAGCTCCTGGTCGGTGGTAGCCTGACAGCTGCCGATGCGGTGCAACGGCGGAGACGGGAGAGCGCTGCGGGCTCGGCTGGCTCCCTCCACGGTGTCACCAGCGACCGCCAACGATGTCGAGCGTAACAGCCGCGGGGAGCTGTCGCTGCGGTCCCCCCGGTCGCTGGGGCTTCGCCGGACCTTCAGGCCGAGCTCAGTCGCAGTTGGCCTGGACGCGGAGGATCCAGTCTCCTCCTGTACCTCCTTAGAGCCCCCGCCGAGCGAGGCCCCCCACCCCCGGCTCCCCACCTCTCCCCCAGCCCCCCCAAAAAAACCACCGGTGGGCGGGGGCGCGATGTTCTCAGCCGAGAAGCTGCCGGTTTTCGTCAGCCTTATTAAAGAGGAAGCCTCGGCGGGGTCCGGCAGCGGCGGGAGTTGGTCCAGATCAACATCGGCCCCTGAAGCCTCGCAGACAGGCGGGATGACGGAACTACAGCCGAGCGCACGTCCCGCCCACTCTGACATCTACGGTGGGAGGGGGTTGATTGACAGCGGGAAGCGAGGCCTCTGATTCGCTGCATCTGTGTGAGAGAGCGCTCTGATTGGCCGTTTGCGGGAAAAAAATACGGCAGGGTCCACCCGCCCTATTAAAACCGAGCAAGGGGAGCGTCACCGACTATTTTCCTCCTGACGACGTGCGCGCCCACTTTCTCCTGGTCCCTGTTCTCCATTGGCTCAAAGCAGCCGAACCGTGGGAACCTCAGTGGAGGGGAGGATTGTGATTGGCTGACAGGAATGGGCGCCCCCTCCCTTACCCAAAAAGAAGAAGAAGAACCCCCCCCCCACACTCCTTCATCACCGCCGCCGAGCGACTGATACACGTTTGGCTGAGTGACGTCAGCCACGAGCTATTTTTAGAAATGTTGGTCAGATTTTGAACGCAGGCACGCACGCGCGGCGCGGTCTGGCTGGCTGGCAGGGTTTCTAAACAGATCGCAGATAGGCGCGCGCGCGGAGGGATGTGATGCGGTGTGAAATGATTCACTCAATGGAAATAACAAAAGACGAGTCTCTATTTACGATCCTTGATGGATGAAGAAAAATAAACATACACAATATATTTGTACACCTATATACAGTGTTGGGCTGGGATTCACAGGACAATTCGATACGATGCTCCACACATAGTCCGCTATAACGATAACATCACGATAGTTGATTTATTGCAAGACGATCACATACTGATGCATCATAATTTCTGTTTAACAAATACAAAATGCCCCTAAAGAGGTCAAATGCAGCTTGTGTTCTTATTGAGGGAATGTGATGGCAGTGGCAGTTTGACACAAACTGAAATAAAAAATTGCACAAAAAGGTGCAGTAAGTCTTCTCTTAGTGCCTCCTTAGTCTATTTATATATATAGCATCAGCATATTGACAATCGTGTCTCATGAGTCAGGATGAAAATATATCCATATTATTTGCGAATATTGTCATTATTGGACTAATAAAGGATTATCTTATTTTAGATTGATACTTTGTGTGTGTGCTTGTGTATGTGACATATTTTTCCAGTCACAATACTTATCTTGCAGCATCATCCTCTCCCCCCACCTGCATCACCTACAGGGGTGAGTGTATCAGACGCCCAAGGCCCCATGTCATCAGGATGCTTAAAATGCACAATTTCACAGTACCTGAATATCAGTTCTGATAAGGATTCAATCTTTTAAATGAAATGGTCAGATACTACTGCCACTTGTTTTCTAACATAAGACGTCCAAATTACTCATAGATATTTGGTCATCTCAGTTTATTCTCAAAAGCTCTAGTGATTACTGTGTTGGGTCAATTGTTTGTTTTCATCGTCACACAGTTTGTAAAATGTAAAAAAAACAGCAGCACAGAATAAAAACTTGGCCGTTGTGTCTAACCAGTCACAGAGTATCATTAAACAGTGCAGACATGGGAGAAGCACACAGCGATAACAGAGGGATGGAGGCAGGAGTTAGTCCCTTCAACTAAGAGGAGGAGATAAAATGGGAGAGAGCAGACAGCCCTCCCTCCCTCCCTATGGTTCTGCAGTTGCCTAGCAACTTGAGGCTAGAGTGAAAATGGTTTAGTGACGCTACTGCTGCATTTTATGAATGAAACTGGAAAAAAGAAAGGTGGCAGAGTGGGGAGGGGGTTAGAATGGGATGATGCACGCTCACACACACTAGCACAGAGTCTCTCTGCTGCTGCTGAGCTTCTGTCTTCACTAGTGAGGAAGGAAAGCAGCTGTGTAAGATATGGCGATTAATATAAAAGGTGCACAAGGTCCACAAAAAATATTTTTTTATTAATACCATCACTGTTATAACAAATACTGAGGCAGATTATATAGTACGTACAAAAGAAAACAAGTCTTCTTATCTGGAAGACAAATTAGGCACATTATTTACAGTGAGCCTTAATTTTCAAAGCAATTTTACTGCAATGTGGTATCTGTATCTCGTTCACCTACATGTTTTCTGCAGACAGACCCCTTATGTAACATGTTAAGAGTTGCTGTTCAAAGCAGCAGTTTTAAGTAAAAGGTTGCACTCTGCATCAGCTGTCCGGCTAACTGCAAGTAAAGCTGCTCATTGCAACACACCCCTGAAATTGTCCATATTACAAAACTAAGATTGGTTTTCTCCAGACCCTATTGATTTACATGAGATGACACAAACGTACAGAACAAAGCATTGTTTTCTATAAGCAGACAGAGCTACACCTATTCTGACATACAGTATATAGCGCTGCCCATAACATGGGTAAAAGGGAACCAAACAGGTCAACATCAGTGAAGGAGTATGACTTGCACATCTCTGGGGCTGAGGACACAACATTCCTGTTATACAATCACCACACCCTTATGACTCAAAATGTCTCTGGCTTAGATATAACACAATGCAAGACAGAGATATGGTAAAAAATATATGGCCTTGCTGGTTGTGAAGGAAAACTGTTGATTAAATATCCAAGATGTAAATGAGTAAGGGATATAAAAAAGTGTTCCCACCGACATGTCTGTCCTTCCTTATAATGTCCACACGTCACGTAGATACATCCATGGCCTCCTTGTCCAAATATGTGCGTTTGCACTGTTGGTGAGTTACAGAAAATAAGAGCTTCATGTCCGTTATCTCGAACTGATGATTTTTACATGCAGTCCATGGAGTTGTCTGGCATTAGTCCAAGAGAGGGCATCTTTCCTGTTATACAAGAAGGAGGGAGCATGCCGCCGATATTGGGGGATGGGTCCACGTTCTCGTTGTCCTCCATCTTGTCCGCCAAGCCCTCCCAGTTGATATGGAAGCGTGTGACGCGAGGATTGGAGGCTAAAATATTCCTCTGTAGCTGAAAGGATGAAAGCATTGGGTTAGGTATCGAAATTAGTTTAACAATAGGTCTTACGTTTCTGTGAATACATCTCAACATTTTCATTGGGCCCTTTCAGACCCTACCTGCTGAGTAATTTTTTACCATCCTCACACATAACATCTCTACACCAAATTAAATATCCTGGTTTCAAATGTTGCCATCTTGTGCCAGAAGCTGGGCAGTGGCCATCTGGGAGATCGATCCGCAAAATTGACGTCGATACATGCGATAGACCAATTGCGAGTCACCAGGGGGCGATAAAGACACTTTGGCTTCTGTCTAAGATTTTCGCTCACAGTTAAGCAGTGTAAGGTAGCAAGTAATCGTTTTCAAATTCAATAATCTGCTGATTGTTTTAATGGGGAATAGATTATTTAAGTCAGTTAAATATCATGAGGCACAATGTGTTATTAGTCAAATTACTTATCTTATGTGATCAACACTATAAATCCTTAAGGTAAAATTTCTAATCACATGTCTGAGAATCAACAACTAGGGAATATCTTGCAATTGTTCTCAATACCATCAACGAATAAAAGACGTAACCTAATTCAACAGAGTAACGTTCTGATATTGGTTAAAAACCAAACGTGAATCTAAAAATCTAAATTAGGATGGTGTAGTCTATACATGAATTTGATCCTGACTTTCTGGAGGAGGCAACTCAAAATACAGGCACCAGTGGATTGCTGATAACTGAAATCATCATGTTATTGGGACAAGAAAGGAAAGATTAAATGTATGTTAATGTTATCAGGAGCCATCATTATCCTGGATTAATATATATATAGATTCAAAACAGTGATATAATGATGAACCTAAATATGGCCTGCCCTGCTACTTCTTTTAGAATAAAGAGGAAAAAAAATAGAAAAAGAGAAATTGTTATAGTTGTTTTTTAATAATGCTGCTGCCTGCAATACCTAATTGAGAACACTAGAGGGAAGCAGAGATCACTGTACATCTCGATGGACCCATTTCACAAGACTGGCCCACATATTGTTTATACCTTCTGCAGCTCAGGCACTTCAATGGAAAATTAGCCAGACGAGGCAGCAGCAGCAGCACCAATAAAAACACAATGTTGCAGACAAATTTAAAATAACTAATAATCGCTCACAGGAGATCCCACATTTCGAGATTGAGAGTAAAGAAGCACGCATGTTACAGACAGCGACTGAAATCTGTGCGTGTGTTACCTGAGTATAGTCTGGTTTGAGGGGTGGGTTTTCTCTTAGTTCAGGGTCTGTGTATTCATTGTTGACATAGTAACCAATTCGAATGAACTCCTGTCCACGGTAGGTGCAGGTTATGAGGGCCACTGTCACTCCTACAGCGTCACTCTCTGGAATCAGCCCTGTGTTTGGGGCGTCAGCCTGAGAGGACCAACATGGAAGACAAAGAGAAACAAAATATGAGATCAAGGTCTAAAGTTACCCAAGTATTAGTGCATTTACAAACACCACAGCTTACTCACCTGAAAGACAAACATGTGTCTGCCAGCCGGTACCGGGCCAACTAGAACAGAGTCTAGGACCTGGTCATATTCTTCGCTCTCAGCTGAACCGACATAGATGATTTTCCACTCCAGGTCTGAAAACCATAAAGGACAACAGTGAGAAGGAATAGCTCAATTTGTAAGGAATATCACACACAGGAGACGTGGGTAATTTATTTCTTAATTTGTGCTCTCAGACTATTTGTAGGGAATTTGATTGTTGTATTAAGTAGAAACATTCTGATGACAATTCCATATTCTGAAATGTCAAACTAGAATATAAGTTCCATGGCATTCAATCTCTGTATGCATTTGTTTTTCAGATGGTTTAACCTAAGCCAGGCCATAAAACAATCATAGCAATAATAACTTCCTCACAGGGTTGGCAGCATTTAGCTGTATAAAATACATTACATTAGTTGTTATATTTTTAAATGCACTAGTAAGGAATCGGTACTCTGTATCAGCCTATATGCAGAGTCCAGTTTTTGTTATCATATAAGTAAGGGGAAATTGTAACGGAAGGTTTTTCAGTTTTAATGTAATCATCTCAAAATATTGGTACTAAAAAAGGTCCAAGTCTAGTCTAAATACCATCAAAGATGGTAAAAAAAAATTGACATCTGCTCTTGAGGATCACACTGAGAAGTGTTACCAGCTCCTGGCACTGTGATTTACACTGATGTAAACTAACAATAAACTGAAACATTTAGCTTATCGCCCAACAAGGACAAACACCTGAGCAAGGGTTCTCTCAAGAAATCGAAAATATGTCCCCATCACACCCAAACTGTCATCATTGCACTGGTTACCCTTGTGGATTTTCTATTTTTATCTTTTAAAAACACTGAATGGCACCACTTTCCACATCAGAACCTCTCATCCATTATGCTTCTAAGCAGCTGTTGCTCTCTGTACCCGAGGCAACTAGAGACAGAGGGAGGCAGGGCTCCACAGCTTTCTCTCTTTTTTTTAGGCTACATTGTAAACGTGTATTTTAAGACAGTGCTATATAAATAAAGTCACTTATTAGTATGTATCGGTGTAGTAGCTCCAGGCTGATGACAATTCATTTAAAATGTGTCCCTGGTTCCAGTGGCTGCTTCCCTGTTGTCACTTGGCGGTTCGCGGCAACTCTTTCAGCTTATTTGTTGCTACAGAAACTTTACGCGCTAGACCAATCAGCTTAGTGGAAAGAACTCAGAAGTGCGTCTCTGAGCCAATCTCTGCGAGCAGGGGGCGGGCCGCTGAGCACAAACCCGCCAGCGCCAAAATTTTAACAACTCGTCAAAAGAAACACAAGAAACGAGCCAAGAGGACAGCTAATCCTGACGTCATCAACTAACTAAATGACGGGCCGCTCAGCTCTTCACGCGGGATACCACATAAGTTCTCACGTTAGCAGAATGCTATCGGGTATTCAACAGCTAGCCTCACTCATTCTCAGTAAACTGGTATTATAGGCAGACTGAACACATTACCCACCTTCCGGCAAATCCTCCATGCACTCGAACGTTATTTCAAACTGGAACGGGTTTCGAAACGGGCTCGGGTTGTCCAGCACAGCAACGTTAAGCACTTGCACCTTGGCCATGGCGGAGCTGGAAACTAGACGGCTAAGCTGCTGCGCGAACGAAGTGCTGCGTTCCCGGGTAGTTTTGCACGCTGTTGCGTTGTCTGTCTTCGGGTGCGTGAGTTAAAGTTTAGTTCTTCTTCTCTCTCTTTGACATCACCGACATTACCCGCGGCGGCTCCACTGACGGCGGATATACGTCACTGACTCCTTCTTTTCTTCGCCGTCTTTGTTTCCGCGAGCCCATCCGCTCCGTCGTTGCTTGCTGCTGCCTCCTACAGTTCGTTTGTTAAACAACAGGTCAAAGTATTTTTTTGTCCAGAACCATGCGCGTCTTTCGCTCTTATCAGGTATTAGAATGATAGTCACAGAGGACTTTATTTTGACACCCAGAAATTATATCCAGTATCCTCAGACTCTGTTAACAGACTGAATTTTAAGAATAAACTATTTTTCAAGTTTCCACTAAATATCCTCATTCAGGAGAACTTTATATAATTATTCATATTATTCATATATATCGGAATTATAATTAATATTGTTACTCGTAGTGTTATTCATATTATTCATATTATTCATATTATTTTAGCCCAAATAACAAAAACACAAACATTTTCTTAGATGAGGATCCTCTGCTTCCGCATGGACTTTAAATACAATGAGTAACCTATTGATTATCTTGATTAAGATCCAACACACGATCAATGCAGCATTTCATCATCACTCTGGACTTTGTTGCCTGTGGTATAGGGCATCACATCAAGAGAGAAACTTGGAAACTACCCAATATGTAGCACCACATACCTCGACCCGAGCTGCACTGTGATCCCTCCAGCACCCAAAATCAGCCTGCTAGACATGAGGCAGTTGGACTAATAACTAGTAAATTAATAATATAAGAAAAATAACTAATTATAGTAAATTATAGCTTATAGTAATGATAGCTTGTGTGGAATAATATGACACATATCCTTCATACATCCTGCTTTTATTATGCCACATATATGCGTATTATTGTGAAAACTCACCATGCAAGTTGTAGTGTATGTGTAATGTATAGTTATACTATATATAATGTACTGCTATGTATATTAGGTTAATATTCATATATATGCACATTTTTATTAATATCTCCATAAACTAATAGACAAATAGAGTTAACATCGTTGTGTAATCCCCCTCTGCCAAGTGTCATGGAAATTATTGAATCTAACTGTCCTCGTCTGAAATGTAACAGATCCTCCTGTCCTGACAGCTAGGCTCAAAGTTCAGTTGGATTTACCTGAAATAACATCATTATATAAATTCTACTTAATGCTTGCTTCTGCCTGATATCAGGAAATGTTAGTTACTTTGAGCCTAAACATCCTTGTGACTATTGGATCGTCTGCTCTGTGTCTATATACACTCAGGAGGGAGGGGGGCATTTTGCCCCTTCTCTGACAAAGTCTGACCACTGGACACGTCCTGCCTGCATGATATCGAAGGATGACGTGTATGGAGGACCATACATGACTTAAGTATAAATAAATAAGTAAATAAATGTATAAATAAATACAGAAATAAATGAATAAATAAAAAAGGAAATTAATTAATTAATACAGAAATAAATAAATACATACATTAATAACAACAGAAATGTCTAAATAAATGTCTTAAATATATTTGCACATTTATTTATTCCCTGATTTATTTATTTTTCGATTTTGTGTCCTTATGCTAATGAGACAGGCGGGCCTAACCGCAGTCTCATGCACGATTGGGCACAGGAGTGTAATGATCCAGCCCTACTACTTCTGCCTCTCAAGGGCAGAAGTAGTTCACACTTAAAATGAACTAGTTCAACTTCAGAGGGTTAGTTAAGGTTATTTTTTATTGGGATGATTTAGGTGTCAGAAGTCCTGACTGTGAGCGTCACGTCTGGTGTTGTAGGAGACAGCAGAGAGGAGGAGGAAACAGAAACTCCAGCTCGGTACAAACCACCTGCAGCTTCTGCTCTACCCATGAAGCAGCTGATCTCTGAGCAGATTTGACCAGAGTTACTCTGTGTTGTCACTGTTTCCACTGTTCTACAAAGTCATTGTGCGGCTGCTTCACGGTGACGGTTGATACTCGTGTTGCACGCACGCACGCATGCACGCAAGACACGCAACACGCCCCTTTTGTGCCTTCTGGCGTCTTGCGTGCGTGTATGTGTGTGCGTAGCTCAGTTGACCAATCCTGCATGAGACTGCAGTTAGGCCTGCCTTTCTCATTAGCATAAGGACACTGAAATCGAAAAATAAATAAATCAGGGAATAAATAAATGTGCAAATATATTTAAGACATTTATTTAGACATTTCTGTTGTTATGTATTTAATAATTTATTAATTAAATAATTTCCTTTTTTATTTATTTATTTCTGTATTTATTTATACATTTATTTATTTATAATTAAGTCATGTATGGTCCTCCATAGCAGTGAACCATTGAGCTGTGCATGAAAGCTGGCACATCTCATCTCGCCCTTTGTCAGATCCTTGATACCTGCAGTGGTATTGACGATTCTGTCCCGCTTGGCCAAGTGTTTGCTTAGTAACTCTGTTAGAGTTCAAATCTTTTCTCTGTCAATTGTTTCTTGACCATGAAATAAATACTTTGATATCATTGAATTGATCACTCAGTTTGAGGGTTTATTTCCTCACCAGGGAATTAAATAGGCCTTAAATGGTGTAAGTTAGTAAGGAAAGAAACACAGACTCACCTTGGTCACCTTAAAACTTGTCCAACAATTGAATCACCTAATTAATGTTAATTTAAATATTGTGAGAGAATGCTGCATCACATTCCCATTGCTTTTTTATTCACATTTGTTTGACCAGATATTCTTGTTAACCAATTTAGCCAGTAGAAACACAGCATTTCAGTTACAGTAAAACTGTCTGTTATTACTGCTGCAAATATCAATTGATCCATTGTGTGTGAGTTTTCTTAAATTCCACATCACAGCAGTAGCAGAGTTTGATTGAAAAAGACACTGACAATGAGATTAAGACCATTACATTTTAATCAACACAATGCAGGTATTAAGGTTTAAATCCTTCACATCTCACAGCAGCAAATAAAAATGATTTAAAAAAGAAAGTGTTTTCTCTTGTGTTACGCTACTGCTGACATCCAAAGAGCTCATACATCTGGACCATCTCCTCCAAGCCCAAACAGGTTGGTCTGTGCTCCTCGACTTGACACTCAGCGTCTGTGGGCCAATACTCGATCCAGGTTCTTTCCCCGAGCACGTACTGATACCTGTGGAGAGCAGAGTGAAATACCACATGTGAGAATATCATGGAACATTATGTCGAAAAAGTGCAGAAACAGTAGAAAACAAAGGAGCTGCTGTTTTTTAAACACAAAGAAACTTACAATTGATTTTGTTCGTCTCTGTGAATATCCTTTGACGTGCCCATGATGAGGTACGTTCTGTCTTCGCCAAGATCTAAAGACTCCCTGCAGTGTGGATAACTCAGGAATGTGCGCTCATTCCCCTGAGGACCCACATCGAAACTTCCTGCGATTGAAATAAATGAAGAAGAAGATGGTTTGGATTGAATTGAGAGCTAAAGGAGATGTGTAGCATGAATGAATAGTGAGCTGCTAGGGGTAGTTTTTTACTTTGCAAACAGAAATCAATCTTTTCATGTGCTACTCTGCACAAATCAAAATAAATGTGCTTTCTTTAAATGGGCAATTAATGTGTGCCTACAGAAACAACAATGCATAAAAAAGAGCCCGTTTTCAACTGATCAAAAAGAACTTTAACATTCACTGATGTCTGGCTTTTGTCTGCAATTAGAATGGATTCAATCTGTATCCATTTCCAGGGCAAATGACTAAGCAGTAGACGCAGGAATGCTTGCAGTCTCTAGTACCAGTAATATCGTGCCTGAAGTCTGTAATGCTGCTAGTAATACCATAATGATATTACTGTGGCAAGGAAATGAATGAAATTCTCCACCTGCCGACTGACAACAGGTCTGTCTACAAACTAATCAAAATGAAGTATAGGCCGACAGCCCACATAGGTGATGGTGACAGGACGTTACAAAAAAATCAGAAACCAAAACAACAGATGGATGCAAACAATGTAGAAAAGAAAAGGTCCTGGTTTTGGACCTTGGTGCAAACCTTCTGTGAAAACAGCTTTAGAAATATATTCAATAAAACACAAGGTGATTTAAATTTTCGATGGTTCACAGAGGAGATAATACCCACCTTCTTTGATCACTTCCAATACCCTAATTGTGTAAATGTCAGTAGACAAACCGTCTGTGAAGTTCTCAAGTCTCACTTTGTACACTGAGGACAGACAAGATGCAGATTGTTACCTTACTTATTTGATTATTTTAAAATCACTCACTTACACAAACACACAATATGTTCAGGTTTAAACAAATATCAACTTAAGTGCAGACCATTTGAAGTGTATCTTACCGAAATCTATTTTGCTGGTAGGAGTAGTCTCACAAGATTTTTCTGTGCGAAGATCATTGTTGATCTTGCCCTTCTTCTGCATACTGCAGTTCTCTGGAAATAAACAAAGTAAATACACAAGTGATGACTTGATTAATTGAGAACATGTGTTTCTGTAAGGATGCATCGACCGGAGACATCAGCTTCTGGAGATTTACTCTGAACCACTTTCCACGACCACCTCCTTCCAACTCATTTAATCTTAACCCAAATTTAATGAGGTGAGATACTAAAAGGCTGCAGGTAACAGACAAGGGAGGATGATGAAAGCACTACATTAGTGTCATGTGTTGAACGTGTCTCTGCATGTTCTACCCGTGTTTGCCTGAGATTTCTTCGGTTACTGTGGCTTCCGCCAACAGTCGAAAGTAAAGCAGGAGATTGTAGGTGTGAATATGAGTGTGAACGGTTGTTGTCTCTGTATGCTGGCCCCTGATTTATCCAAGGTGTACACGGCCTTTCGCCCAACGTCAGCAGGGATTGGCTCAAGCATCCCCCGTGACCCTCAAATGATAAGGGGTATAGATAGTGGATGCATGTATAGATGGCTTTTGTCTTCTAAGAGACACCACCCTCTTTACCTTCGGCACATGTGCACTCATCATTTCTGCAGAGCCTCAGTAGCTGTCCAGCTTTCCTCTCTGGGTGATAGAATTTCACACAATGTCTTTCTGCAATGGAAAATAAATATACAGTGGCTTACTTCAGTGAAAAGCAACATTTGATAGGATATTTTTTGGAATGTGTGAAATTTGATGCAGCTTGATTGAATTATGGCGACTGTTAGGCCTTGGGGAAGGTAAGTGCTCTGACGAGTGTCATCCTAAGTGGGTTTGAGGCTTACGGTCATAATATTCGTAGACAGAAACAGTGGCTGGCTGTAAGACGCCCACTTTCATCTTCTGGTGAACCCTAAATGTGATCTCCTCTGGTCGTGTGTGAGAAACCTGCAGAGAAGTTGAAGCAAATGTGATGTAGAGACCGAACAAGGTCTGGAATAAAAGGGGAAAGGGAGAAGAAAGGCTTGCGTCTCACCTTGTCCAGGTAGATGATCAGTGATCCTCTTTCTGACAGGACAGTGTTCATCTCATATTTTGAAATAGTGCGGGCACGTCCTTTAGACAACTACACACACAAACAAACCATGTCAGACACCTTTCAAAACCATTAAACATCTCCTTTCTCACATTGGCTCTATGTGTGTATGTGTGTATGTGTAAAAGCTCTTACTAAGTCCAAGTCATTAGTGTTGACGGTGAAGCCAGTCAGCAAACCAATATCCAAGATGGACATGCTTGCATCTTGCTCCTTGTCCTTATACCTGTGTAGGAAATGTACAATGTTCAATTAAACAAGACAGTTACAACAATATGAAAAACACTTCATTCAGTATTGTTTCATTATTGTACTTACAAAACCTCTATTGTCAGCTTGTATATCATCTCATCTCCATCCATTTTGTCTGGAAAAGCAAGATAACACACAAGCATTAAATACTCTCTCATAACGAAAAAAAAATGGGGCTGAATGATGGCGACTCAGCAGGAAAAAAACAGTTTGCAGTTACACAAACAAAATAGACGCATACAAGGAGACAAACAGAGAAAAGGACAAATGAACAACAAATAAAAATGAAGAGACAGGCAAATTACCTTGGATGAGCTTCACTGACATGTTGAACTTCTGACAGTCGCTCTCCTTCTCTTTAGGTAGAGCATAATACAGCGAAACCATCTGTCACACAGAAAATATCACATGAGTTGGCTTTTGTCGTACAAGCTTTGTTGACACCAAGTCATAAATGTATCTGGTCAAATCTGGGACCAATAAAAAACAGATACACAGCAGACGATAGAGCCAAGAACAAAAAACAAACATTTACTTACTGTCACTGTTGCTTCTCCTGATCCTGTGGCAGTCACTTTCACATCCTGGTTTATATCATTGATCTGAGGATATCAAATACACACAAGTACACACTGGATCAGCAGAGGAAACCAAAAGAAAACGCAACATGCAAGTTTGTGGGTGAGAGTGTGTATTCACTTTAGATGTTCTTGTGGTATAGCTGTTTTCCCAGTTGAAACTAAACTTTTCAGGCTTTGCCCGGCCCGGCAACAAGATATCCACATTCAGATCGTACTCTGGTTCTTTAGCACTGGCCCAGTACTCTGCTACAGCCTGGTACACTATGATGGTAGCCTGGAGATAGAGAAAGAGCGAGGGGGAGAAAATAACACTTTTAAAAAAAACAAAGATATTGTTCAATGGTCCAGATTCATTTACCCAACATAAAGTAAGATCTAAAGTTCAACTCAATTTAATTTAAATATTTATGTTGTTTCGATATTTTCTTATATGGTCCAAGTTTTGTAGTTTAAGCTTTGTACAGTTGAATTATATTTTGTATATTGTGTTTTCTATATTCATGTATATTTTGCTTTGAGCACTGTTTGCGTAGTTTTTGCAACAGTGAGGAGGCCGTAAGGCGGTTCTCCATATATGTGCGTGGTGGAGCCAGCTCGGGTGGTTAGTGACGCGCATGAAGAGTGGTGAGTGAGGAGTCTGAAAGGGTAGACTCAAACAAGTTTTTGACCGTGTAAATATACGAGACAGTTACGTGGACTCTTCGCGTAAAATGTAATGGGCATTTGCGTGAAGAAGAGTGGAAAGTGATTGTGGATGTCAGGATTATGCATAAAGTGACATTATGACCAGCATGGGATCAAGTAATGCCAGGATTTGATAATGGATCGTTTTGAACGGTGTTTCTGAGCTGTGCTGGAAAAGAAAATAAAAGATCCATCACTTAATATATAACCTGCCTTTTGGATTCGTTTAACATCGGGTTACAACGGGACTGGGGCTGATGTTTGGACACGAGTCAGCTGTGAGATTACTCCTCAGACACAACAAAGTGGCCGTCGTGTTGGAACTGAGTGGAACGGCCACTACAATAAGTCAAAAACTTGAGATCGCAGCGGACTGCGCAGCTATCGTGACGTGAAGGGGATTCGACTATTACCTGGGCGCACGGACAAACGCCAGTGTGGTTGAAAAAGGACCTGCCGCAGGAATTACGCAGGAAATTGGATTATTGATTATTGACAGCAACTTGTGCATTTTACTGAGGCTGCAGGACTCTAAGAACAGGCTGCTGGCCAAGTCAAGGTGAGACGCTACACCAGCAACACGTCATGGCAGATGAAGATGAAGATTGTGACGCACTTGCGGACCACGGCCACCAGAGGGCAGCCAAGCCCACGGAAAGGTCAATGGAGGAGATGATCCATCATCACATCAATGCCAGAAGAGGTAAATTAAGAATGTTAACAAACAAGTCAAACGAACTGGATTCATTAATGGAAAACAAATGCAACCTGGAGGAAGTTAAGTTAAGGCTTAAAGTTCTTAAAGCAACTTATGAGGACTTTAAAGAATGTAACAGCACGGTGATTCTCTATCTTCATCATGATGAAATAAATAAGGACCAAGAAGAGTGGTTCTATCCTAAGGAAGATAGGGTGAAGGAATTCATTCAGAAGACTGGAATGTGGATTAAGGATGCTGAGTTGGAAAAAGAAACGTCTCCAGCAATTGATGATGATGTAACTCATAGGGGGGACTGGAGGGAAAGTGTGTCTGTGGTGTCCCAATCTAGCGGGTCAAAGTCTGGCAGTGGAAGTAGCAGAGCATCTTCTGCACGCTTAAGAGAAGAAGCCAAGCGGGCAGCTCTGGAAGCCAAGGCAGCTGTATTCAAAGAAAAGCAAGCTTTAGCATTAAAAGAAGTACAGTTGAATACAGAGAAGGAAGAACTGGAACTTAAAACCGCTTTAGCAATGTCCAATGCTAAAATCAGGATCTATGAAGAATATGATTCCCCTGTTAAAGGTGATGATATGAATGAATATATAGATGCTGTAAACCCACCACACACTCAATTAAAGAAGGAAATTGCCCAGAAAGAAGCAGGACACCTTCGAATACACAACCCCCTCAGGTACGAAAAGCCTCCCGATAGGATGTTTGCTGCAGGTGGAGCTAGACATAAAGAACGAAGAGATGAAGAATCAGCTGAAACATCACATGGGGTTCCTCTGCATCAAATTGACACAACAAAGGATGTCTTCAACGTAATTAAGCAGCAGGCTGACATCACAGAGTTGCTTGTAAAAAACCAGAACTTAGCACGCCTGCCACAACGAGACATCCCTGTGTTCTGTGGGGACCCTCTTGATTTTAGATCTTTCCTCAAGGCATTTGAGCACACTGTAGGTTCCAGAACAGACAATAACGCTGACAAACTGTACTTTTTGGAGCAGTACACGCGAGGGGATCCACAGGACATTGTTAAAAGTTGCCAGCATATGCCAGCACATCGGGGTTACCACGAAGCCATGCAAATGCTGGTTGGTCGCTATGGCAACTCACTGAAAATTGCCACAGCCTTGATGGAAAAAGTGTTTAGCTGGCCGCAGATAAAACCGGAGGACGGCGTGGCCCTTAACAATTTCTCTCTCTTTCTCTTGGGCTGTCGTAATGCGTTAGAAGATGTGGACTACCTTGATGAGCTGGATAACCCCACAAACATGAGAGTTATTGTCGCAAAGCTGCCCTACAAAATGAAAGAGCGATGGCGGGGACTGGCTTTCGACATCCAGGAAAAAAGTCAAAGGAGAGTTAGATTTAAAGATCTAGTCGCCTTTGTTGACAGGCAAGCCAAAATCATCACAGACCCTCTCTTTGGAGATTTGCAAGGCCCTGCTGCTGAAAAGAAGGAAAAAAAGGTTTCCATGGTGGACAGAAGTTTCCGGAAAGAAAGAATAAAAGGAAGCAGCTTTGCTACCAACGTGGCTACAGCCAAAGAGAAGGATGATGGAGGGTCAAAGAGAAGGAGTTACACTACATCACACACTGTTGCATTCAGTAAGCCATGCTTGTTCTGCCAAAGGAATCACACCCTAGAGGAGTGTCGTGTTATTGCAGAAAAACCTCATAAGGACAAGCTGGACTTCATATGGAAGGCTGGACTTTGCTTTGGATGCCTGGTTAAAGGGCATACAAGTAAAGACTGCAAAAATAAAATGTCATGCCAAGCATGTTCTGGAAGGCATCCCAGTATGTTGCACATATACAGAGACGAGAACGCCTACAGCCGGCCAGGTGTAAAAAGACAAGAGGATGCTTCTTCTGATCAAGCGGTTGTTTCCAGCGCATTGGTGAGCCTAACCCAGAAGAAAAAACCCTGTGTTGGGGCCGGAGACCAGTGTGTTCTTGCCATACTGCCAGTTTATATCAAGGCAAAGAAAGGAAACAAAGTTGTTGAAACATATGCGTTTATTGACCCTGGGAGCTCAGCAACCTTTTGCACAGACTCTCTAGCAAGGCAGCTAAATCTGCAGGGAAAAGGAACTGAGCTGGTCTTAACCACAATGGGCTC
The DNA here is from genome assembly GCA_038501795.1 of Pseudopleuronectes americanus. NCBI lineage: Eukaryota > Metazoa > Chordata > Actinopteri > Pleuronectiformes > Pleuronectidae > Pseudopleuronectes > Pseudopleuronectes americanus. Next base: position 16,082,190 of record CM076721.1, read on the forward strand.
AACAAAGGAAGTGAGAAGCTGCCTTATTAGAGATCTGGAGATCTGTGGACTGGAGGAAACTAGCTTCATCAGCATGCCTAAGGTCTTCACCCAAAAGACCCTTCCAGTAAAAAAGGAACACATTCCCACGCAGGAGGACCTTCAAGCATGGCCATATCTCCATAACGTGAGGCTGCCGCATATCGATGCTGAAATTGGGCTCCTCATTGGAAATAACGTGCATGAAGCTTTCGAGCCTTGGAAGGTCATTCACAGTCAAGGCAATGGGCCATATGCAGTTAAGACAATTCTTGGATGGACTGTTAATGGTCCACTCCGAGAACACAGGGACGGTGCTTTGGATGGTGATGGGCAGCAGCATGTGACAATTAACCGCATCTCAGTAGAGACAGTGGAAAAACTGCTCATACAGCAATACAACGCGGACTTTCCAGAGCATTGCAATAATGAAGAGGTGGAAATGTCACAAGAGGACAAGCGCTTTATTTCCTCTGTGTCTAACTCAGTTAACCATGCAAACGGACATTATTACATTAATCTACCAACAAAGAAACCTCTGATTATTATGCCAAACAACCGAAATGCTGCAGTGCAGCGAGTGCTGAACCTCAAGAAGAAGCTAATCAAGAACCGCAAATTTCACCAGGAATACACAGACTATATGAATGACTTGTTAAAAAAGGGGTATGCAATTGAGGTGCCAGAAACACTGCTGAACCTACAGAACGGGAAGGTTTGGTACATCCCACACCATGGGGTTTACCACCCACAAAAGAAAAAGCTCTGTGTGGTTTTTGACTGCGCTGCAAGTTATCAGGGCACATCCCTGAACAAAGAGCTGCTTCAAGGACCAGATCTCACAAACACTCTCCTAGGAGTGTTAACAAGATTCAGACAGGAGCATGTTGCACTAATGGCGGATGTGGAAGCCATGTACCACCAAGTAAGAGTTCCAGAAGAGGACACAGACCTCCTGCGTTTCTTGTGGTGGCCACAAGGAAATCTGACAGAGGAAGTTAAAGAGTACAAAATGGTTGTACACCTCTTCGGTGCCACCTCATCCGCTAGCTGTGCCAACTATGCTTTAAGGAAAACAGCAGAAGAAAACAGACCTGAAGCATCATCTGAGGCTGTGGACACAGTTCTCATGAACTTTTATGTGGATGACTGTTTAAAGTCAGTCAGCAGTGATTCTGATGCTATTTCCCTAAGTAGTGACCTCATGACCCTGTGTGCTGCTGGAGGCTTCCATCTGACAAAATGGACAAGCAATAGTCGAGCTTTCTTAGCGGCTATTCCTGAGAAGGAGAAGGCAAAAGAAGTTAAGGACTTGGACCTGTCTACGGATGGTCTTCCTGTCGAAAGAGCGCTAGGCGTGCTCTGGTGCATTGAGTCAGACTGCTTCAAGTTTCGGGTTAATGTCAGCCAGAGACCAGTCACAAGAAGAGGGGTTTTATCATTTGTAAGCTCCATATATGACCCGTTGGGATTCCTCGCTCCAGTAGTTCTCCCAGCTAAAATCCTCTTGCAACAGCTCTGCAAGGAAAAGCTCACTTGGGATGAGAGGATACCTGACAAGCTCGCCCAATGCTGGAAGAATTGGGTGAACAACCTACCTCAGCTTTCAAACTTCCAAGTAAGGAGATGCATTAGGCCTGAGAACTTTGGGCCTATTGTGAGTGCCCAGCTACATCACTTTTCGGATGCAAGCGAAAACGGATATGGGACAGTGTCATTTTTGAAGCTGACAAACAATGCAGGCCATGTGCATTGTGCTTTCATGATGGGAAAGGCACGGGTGGCTCCACTGAAGCAAGTTACCATCCCACGCATGGAGCTGTCAGCTGCTGTTGTGGCTGTCAGCATGGACACAATGTTAAGAAAGGAGCTCCAGTTGGATTTACAAGACTCCATGTTCTGGACTGACAGCACCACTGTATTGAAGTACATTGGAAATGAAGCATTACGTCTTAAAACCTTTGTAGCAAACAGAGTTGCAGTTATCAAAGAGGCAACAAAAAAGGAACAATGGTGTTACATTAACACAACAGAAAATCCAGCCGACTGTGCATCTCGTGGACTCACTGCAGAGCAGTTCATGGCTAAACAGAGCTGGATTGAAGGACCATCAATCTTGAGGGACGTGGAAAATCAAGCATCAGGAAAGCAGGAATATGTGGTGCTTTCTGAGGATGATGATGAGGTGAGGAAGGCTGTCATTGTAAACTGTACAGCTGTCGCGGATTGTACCGACTTGGATAAGTTAATGAACTATTACTCTGACTGGCATCGTCTTAAGAGAGCAGTAGCTTGGATGCTACGGCTGAAAGAGGGGTTTGCTGCTTTCAAGTAAAGGACAGCAAGATTTGAGAACTGCCTTGCATAAAGGACCTCTAGGCGTGGAGTGTCTGAACAAAGCCGAGATGGATATAATCCGATATTGTCAGCACTGCAGGTTCCAGGCAGAAATCTCTGCATTGAAAAAAGGAAAACAGATTCTGAAAGGAAACAGTCCCATATGCAAGTTAGATCCAATGTTGGACAGCGGCATCTTAAGGGTAGGAGGTCGCCTGAGCAAGTCTGCAATGCCTGAGGAATCAAAGCATCCCATAATTATGCCAAAGGACATGCATCCCACAACCCTGCTTCTGCGGTACATCCATGAAAAGGTTGGTCATTTAGGTAGAAACTATACAATCTCTCGTCTACGCCAAAAGTTCTGGGTCCCAGCAGCTAACACAGCAGTGAGGAAACTTCTGTCCAGGTGTGTTACATGCAGAAAAATCCAAGGAAAAGTTCATGGGCAAAAAATGGCAGACCTGCCTTCAGATAGATTACTACCAGACAAGCCACCTTTCACCCATGCAGGTGTGGACTATTTCGGCCCCATAGAGGTCAAAAGTGGTCGAAGTATCGTTAAAAGGTATGGCGTACTGTTTACCTGCCTGACAACCCGAGCTGTTCACCTGGAGGTCTCTCACACGCTTGACACAAACTCATGCGTAAATGCCCTCCGACGGTTCTTGTGTAGAAGAGGTCAAGCTTCCATTATAAGGTCAGACAATGGCACCAACCTAGTCGCTGCTGAGAAAGAGCTACGAGTAGCTATGCAGCAATGGAACCAAGCCAGTATCCAGGATGCTCTTGCTCAGAAGGGAGTCAAGTGGATTTTCAGCCCACCTGCTGGACCCCATTTTGGAGGAGTGTGGGAGAGACAAGTGAAATCAGTGAAAAAGGTTCTCAAGTCTGTTCTTCGGGAGCAAACCATAGATGACGAGTGTCTTCAGACTTTATTATGTGAAGTTGAGGCAATACTTAATGACAGACCGCTAACAACATTGTCTGAAGACCCGAATGATCTTGAGGCTTTGACACCTAATCACTTGCTGTTGTTAAATAAGAAGCCCTTTCTTCCAGCAGGCCTGTTTCACAAAGATGACTGCTACTCACGACGCAGGTGGAAGCAAACTCAGTATCTCGCAGACCTGTTTTGGAGAAGGTGGGTGCGTGAATATCTACCCAGCCTTCAAGAACGTCAAAAGTGGAATACTGTCAAGAAAAATATGGAACCAGGACAAATTGTGATGATCCTGGATGACAATGCCCCCCGGAGCTCTTGGCTTCTGGGGAGAGTCGTGCAAACTATACCAGACGAAAAGGGACTAGTTCGACGAGTGCTTGTCAAAACCAAGTTCAGGACCTTGGAGAGGCCTGTGGATAAACTCTGCCTCATATGCGATGTGGACGCTTAGAGTAACTGCAGTCGTGTGCAGGACCGAGTGTAGGTGTATGGCTACTCTGCAACTGAAAGGAGAAAGTGACTGTTGAACATTTTAAGCTCCATTACGGGGTGAAGACGGATTACTTCCTCTCGTGCGCATGCAAATGTAAAAAAAAAGAAAAAAGAAAAAAAAATGTGTCTTTTGTATGTTGAAAATATTTTGGTTTAACTTGGCTCTTGTTGACTATGTTGCACGTAAATAATTATAAAGTTATCCTGCCTTATAATTAGGGGCCGTAATTGTAAGAGCCACTATGCAGCAAGTGTGTGTGTATAGTTAAATATTTATGTTGTTTCGATATTTTCTTATATGGTCCAAGTTTTGTAGTTTAAGCTTTGTACAGTTGAATTATATTTTGTATATTGTGTTTTCTATATTCATGTATATTTTGCTTTGAGCACTGTTTGCGTCGTTTTTGCAACAGTGAGGAGGCCGTAAGGCGGTTCTCCATATATGTGCGTGGTGGAGCCAGCTCGGGTGGTTAGTGACGCGCATGAAGAGTGGTGAGTGAGGAGTCTGAAAGGGTAGACTCAAACAAGTTTTTGACCGTGTAAATATACGAGACAGTTACGTGGACTCTTCGCGTAAAATGTAATGGGCATTTGCGTGAAGAAGAGTGGAAAGTGATTGTGGATGTCAGGATTATGCATAAAGTGACATTATGACCAGCATGGGATCAAGTAATGCGAGGATTTGATAATGGATCGTTTTGAACGGTGTTTCTGAGCTGTGCTGGAAAAGAAAATAAAAGATCCATCACTTAATATATAACCTGCCTTTTGGATTCGTTTAACATCGGGTTACAACGGGACTGGGGCTGATGTTTGGACACGAGTCAGCTGTGAGATTACTCCTCAGACACAACAAAGTGGCCGTCGTGTTGGAACTGAGTGGAACGGCCACTACACCTTGGGTTAATTTAAGTTGTTAATCTCATCTTATTTCACCTCCAGCTTTTCTTGTGTTAGTTGATTAATTTGTTTTAATTGATTAATTTGCTTTGATTAACATTTCATGAACTTTAATTTTTAAATTTTCTGTACTCAGCTATTTTGTAAAGGAGGTATCAACCTAAATGTATTCCCAGGTTAAAGTAAAGGTTGAATGAATGAATGACAATTCAAATGCCTGATAACTAACTAGAGGTGGATATGGAGAGAGTGCTTTGTTACCTGAGTTGATCCAAATCCTCCGCCCACCTTCTTCTGTTGGTTGAACCATCTCACAATAGGTCGGGCTTCTTCGAAGGCCTTTATCAACAGAGGGGGAGAAGAGGGTTGAAGTCTCTGTGATTGAGCATCGGTTTTGATTTGGTTTTCAGAAGCCCACCATGTAAATAGTTTTTTCTATCATGGCAATACTTTCTTGCAGAGACTTGGTGATAGCCTGATACAAGTAATTGATTATAAATGGTAAGCAATGTTTTTTACTTTACAATAAAATTGCAACCGCGCTTAGCACAGGCCAAGCAAACAGCCCTTTCAAAATTGTTATTTCAGAACAGGGACTGCACTAGTCTAATAATCCCTCCAGTCTTTTAATGAGGAGGCTTGGCTTGTGACTGCTATTGTGTGTAGCTCGACAGGCTGGTCAAACACACATACTGTAAGTGGGACATGCTTACCTTGACCTTGACCAGAGCCAGAAGAGCGTAAGCTGTGGCCTCCAGTGTGTAAACTTGTCCCTTAACTACAGGCCAGTGGGACCGGTCTGAGAACAGACAAAGCAACTTTTTAATACAAAGAAGAACTTGTGACAAACTTCATTGACTGAGAATATCTAAATTTGCTTAAAAAATGAAATAAAAACAGAAGGAATTGGAATATGTGAGCAAAAACAAGCTTATTTACATGAAAATCCAATTTATAATGGATTATTAGGGAAAATACAGATATTTGACATTTAGTTTTTAATATGTACATTTATGTCAAATAACACTTGATATTCAACTATAAAATATATATACTTATATATACTACAGACAACAATGTTTGTTTAATTATTTGCAGGATAATGCAAAAAGTAACAGATTTTCATGAAATTGTGTGGAGAGGCGGGGTATGACAAAAGAAAGAAAATATTAAAATAATGGATTTTGGATCGGGGGACTGATCTAGTACTTTACCTTTACAGGATTTGGGGCTTTTTTTTTACTTGGACATAATTGTTGATATCTCAGAGAATAATCCCTTTGCTATTGCTGAAACCAATCAGACTTTTTGGGGTACTTATAGTCATGAGCCATTATAATTTGGCGAAGATGCAAATAAAAATCTGGATCTAATGAACTTAAATGTGGTTTCAGAATGGGACTGTTGGGCTTTGGCAGAGGTATATGGTATAATATTGGCTTAAATCTTCCCATAATATCAATGTTGTTCGGGCTCTAATTATTGTGGATGTGTTTAATATTTTTTGGTACACATCCATATACTAATGTTGTGTGGCAGCACCTGGAGAAGCGAACTTGAAGAGGACTTCTCGGTTCAGTTTGCCTTCGTTGGCCAAGGCGTACGATGTCATGGCAACAGCATAGGGGTTGGTGAGGCTGGCCAAATGCGTCTCCAGGTACTGCACCGCTTTGTCTACACTGCCTGGAAGACTCTGGGCATCAGGAGAGGAAAAAAAAGAGGATGTGGGGAATCACTATAATACAAGAAATTACACAATGCATTGCAAGGAGTAGAAAGTACAGATATTTGCTTATACGTGTATTGTGTGGTAACCCTGACCCTAAAAGTGAAAAGTACCTGAAAATGAATCTTCTTAATAATAAACTTCAGTACAGTATCAAAGTAAATTTACTTTTTGAGCAGTAAATATGCCACAAGTATTATTGTAACTGTATGCGCCGTGCAAGAACAGGAAGGTTGACAGGAGTGGCAGTAGTAAATAGGGGGGGCAGGGCTCAGCCAATGGTTTCATAATGAAAAGTAAGTAAATGCAGAAATACAAGATAGCCGGTACTCACACTAACAGTGGCAGCACATATAGTCCGTGACTCCTGCATGGCGATGAGGACGAAGGCCGTCATGGAGGCATCTGAATCGGAGCCACGCACATCACCCTACACACGCAAATGCCCAAATTTAATTATATTTGTATATGGTTATATAATTTGTTATAATATTCTTCATGTCCATTAAGTTGAAGACTGATGTTGATGAAATTAGTGTACGCGCCATCATCCCTCCACTGTATACGATTCCGACTTCTCTGAACATGCCGTCGGGTTGCTGAGCGTTGAGAATCAGGAACTTCACAGCGTCACAGATCACGTTGCTCTGCACGGCCACCAGACTGCTGGCCATGGCGAACACCTTGGTAACGTACGCTGTCAGCCTTAGGGAGGGGAGAGGGGGAATTGTTTAGTTCTATAAATTTGCTAATGAAATACACCCTCTCATAGTATAGTAGAATATACATTAGGAGACATTACATTACATATTAGAGGATGTTTACATATGGGTTCATAGAGGTTATGATGCCTCACCAGGAGCTACTTGGGCGATAGACGTACACAGAAAAAGAGCCATCCAGTTTGCGATAGTAAAGCTCGTTGTTGTAGCCTGGACAACAAAAAAAAACACACAATAGTTTTACTGAATATAACTGATGGCAGTTGTGTTTATAAAAACTGGGTGAAAACCTTAGTCGTGTATGTGTGTATGTGTTGTATTTAGTTAAGCTGCTTTCAGACATGAACCTAACTCCAGATAATCCCTTGACGTTTTCCGGGGCAAATTTCTGTGTTGTTGTGAATGAGTCTAACCGGAGAATCTCCTGCTGTGTTGTTCATATGTGGAAGAAAAAGTACGGACCCAATTGTGTGATATTCTCTTGAGTTCAAGTCTGAAAGTAGCTTGAGTGTTGTAGCTCGGATATGTGGAGCAGGGGTAGCATGTTGTGTCTTGTTTGTTTTGATACCACTTCAGTCACAGTGAAATAAGGTATACGCGAGTAAATACATCTAAGTGATCTTACCGGTCTTGATATGCTGGAGGGCTGTGTTTCGTTTCTCAAAGCCCACAGCCTCCCACTGGTTGGTTTTGTCCAAATAAGTGGTTGCAATGAGTGGTAGGGTCATGTGGATCATGTTCTGCTCTCCACAGCCTCCTGGCTGGTAGATAAGGCTACCCATCGACTGCCCACTGATTGCGTTCTCTACCATTGGAGCAATGTTTTCCATCCCTGCAGGCACACACACCAACAGAAAAACCAAAGCACTTTAAATCAACAGGAAGAAACGTGCAAATAAACATGAATTCATTTTACGGGCAAGCGATACGCGACATGTCCAAATGTACCATAATCCCACCTGTCACAGAAATCTGTGTGCTAGTAGGTGTGTTCGGAACCAAATCTTTCCTTGGTATTCCACTGTTGATAATTATCTCCTCTTTACCTCCTGAGGAGAGAAACAGGATGAATTCAAGTAACAATAAAAACACAATATTACAACATTACTATCAAATGCAGCTGTTAATGTGGTAAACTCACCGACACCTTTGTTAGAGGGGTCTAGTGTTATAATCTGTGGCTGTTTAACTAGAACACCTTCTGGCTGGAAAAACAGCAGAAACAAACATTTTTAAGTAATATATTAAAATAAAATACAGAGCGGTTTGTCTGTTCAAATATTCAATCCTTATTGGTCTGGTTCTTCTTCTCAGTTGATGTTGCATTTTTAAAGGGCTGATACAGTTTGCATTTGAATTCAAAGTAAAGCCCTAAAAGAGATTTCTGCTTCGCCAAACTTACTTTACCACAGGAGATCGCTGTTTGTTGCCCATTCAGTAAGTCATTAGTCACCATCAGTATTTGGCCACTGACAGCTATATATGTGAACAGCAATAACTTTTGCATTTGATGAAATAGGAAAATAAGGACTCCCTTGTAGAATTGTAGTTTCTAATAACACAAAAGCTGTATCCCAATTAAAGGGCTGCATTTGGGATCCAATGGGTGAATCCTTCTCTGGCCAAACCTATCCCAGGATTCATTGTGTGCCTGAGGCAAGACAACAAGGTAGGTATCAGGTGGCTGGGCTACAGTAAGCGCATCCATAGTAGCTAACGATGAGATGGTAAGAACGGACAAGCTGGTGACACAAAAAGGAAATCCTTCCCTAACAATCTTATTTATGCTGGGCCTTTGCGAACTTCGTGGCTCAGAACCTTCAGATTGGATGGCAGGGGGTGAATGACTTTATAGAGCCCGATGGAGTTATTGGGAATAATATTGACACACCTAATGAGAGCAGGATCTGTTAGAAATTGAAATGGCTACATACAAAAACTCAGGTATCACTGGTTGCAAAGGGCTGAAAGCAGCAACACATACATCCACATCACACAGTAACAGGCCTCAGGTTGAGAATGTGTAGGGAACCGGCAGCATGGTGAAAGTTATACTTGCTTAGGTTCTGCCACTTCCAGTAAACAAGGAGATCAACATTTAGCAAATGTAAGATCAAAACAGAAAAATCCACGACACATCATACAAATAATTCCAAGCCTGGTCATACAGCTTGTCTACAGTACACCTCGCCATTTCTGTCACTCATGACGTGGCCCTGATGACGCGCCCACTGACCCCATTAAGGTTTCACTATTATGCAGTTATTGCATCTTGCTAACTAACATCTGGCTATTTCCTGCAAATTGTAATGGATACAATTGTTATTCACTCCAGAGTCTGCTGCAGACATGGTTTTGATCCGACTGGCAGTGATATACAGGTGACAACCGGTTGAACGGGCCAATTTCGGAAGACAGCTGTTTGTGACGTAGAACATGATGCACCAGGGGGAAAAAAGGCAAACTCCTCTTATGGCAATGGTAAAGGTGTCATTCCCCTTTGTAGCAGGTTTACCTGCCTTTAAATACCTGCTTACACCTGCTAAATGTGGTACAAAGGAGGTATATTACAGAGTGTGTTTCTCTTACCACCACCCGCAGCATCTTCATGACTCCATCATTGAGTGATGAGTCTTTAACAGCTGCTTTGACCTCAATGCTGAATTGTCCTTCCTTCATGGGAATGATGACGAAGGGGACAGATCGTGTGGTTTGCTGCCCGACTCTGACCTCCTGACGATACCTTGCACGTTTAGAAGCTGCACTGCACACATGCTCCTCCTCAAGCAGATCCACACGCACCTTGAGAAAGACACAAAGATACAACAATGAGTTAGGTATATGTGCAGTCACCAACGATCTGCCTCAAGAAGATGCAGATTCTTCTTCGATGATTCCTCTCATATTTGACAATTTCAGGTACACTTTGATGTACATAAAAGAAATTAACAACAATTTAATGGTTGAAATTGTTGTCCCAAAGAACATTTTGACCTTGAGAATGAGAAAGAGCCATGTCAGCCGCTACTACACATATCCAGGATTTCTTCAGGGTTTCAGTCGTAAGATTTAAGACTTTTTTGACCATAATGAATGAAATTTAAGACTTATGTCAATTACGACAGATACAAAGGAATATTAATATTAAGATACATTTATTCATCCCAAACACATGCACATCCCAAACACATGCATGTATCTCTGCTTTTAACCCATCTGGTGCAGGACACACAGAGCAATGGGCAGCCATGACAGCGCCCGGGGAGCAGATGTTGGGGGAGTAAGGTGCCTTGTACAGGGGCACTAGACAGAGTAGGGAGAATCCTCTTGGATATTGGAGTCATGGAATTATTTATACGTCCCAGTAATTGAATATAAAGTGAAATAGCAGAGTAGAGAGTAACCCTGGAAACACAAACTATCTCACAAACTACAGGCAGTATCAGTGTACTGTGAGAAACTCTGAACAAGGTGTTTGTAGACTCAGCTATCAGTCAGTCCCATGTTGGTCTTGTTTGTAGTTTTATTAGAGCGTGCTAATATCTACAGCAAAGAGAAAGATCTACACATATAGAGATATTAGAAACTATGCATGAAGCCAAAATATTTCTCTCAGAAATGAATAATGGTAATCTTAAAGTGCAACTGATTTCGATTTAAATGACCTACCTAAACCTATTTTGTACTTAATATGTTGCATTTTACCACATTAAGGACCCTTTACAACCTAAAATTCAACCAATTTTAGACTTTGTTAGACTTTTTAAGATCCCACAAAAAACCCTAGAAGCCAGGAGAAACAACCACTGAAATATCTACTTTTGCTTTCTTTGACATCAGTGAGAAAAATGATCATCCTCTCATTGACTTCATCATGAAACAACAATGCATCACGCTCAGACTTACTGTGATAGGATCAGGGGTGTAGTTGTGGAGGATCGCCTTTACTTCCAGCTGCTCTCCACGGACAGCAGAGTAGGGCAGTCTGAGATCGATGAAGAAGTCCTTCCGGACAATCACTTCCAATGGTTCGCCAATACAGATTCCTTAACGATGAGAAGGATAAGAAGTGGTGAAACAGAGAAGAAAGAAAATGGAAGATGAGAGAGATTTAAGATGATCGTGGTATGACTAAAATTCACAGAGTCCTCACCGCGGGTCCTTGACAGACTAATGCCAGTGAACTGCCAGGTGGTGATTGAGTCTTGCAAAGGAACGCTCTTCACAATGGATGTGGAGTCACTGAATCAAACAAAAAGTGCAAAGATTCAGAGAGGTTTTCAACGTTGGTAGTGTCATGAATGAAGTATAGTATTTTTGAATGTCCATTTTAGTTGCCTCACCAGTCCGGTGTTTGTTGCGGGCAAGAAGGCAGTTTGATGTCTGACCACAGCCAACTCTCAGGGAACTTGGTGCGGGAAACAATTTCATTGCTGTCCAAGTAACTGTTGTTGTCCTCCTCACCTGGAGAGTCATTAAAAAGGAATGTTACCACTTTGATTGTTTCACAACCACCAGTCTGACCCACAGATCTTAAAGAGAGATGGACACAAAAGTGAAGCCTGTACCGGTCGCCACCTGGTGGCTGGCTGCAGTATACGGGATACATCTGGCCTCCTCTAGAGCTGCCTTTTATGTTGATGATATTCTTAAACTGGACATTTCTTAAACTCGGCAGATTCAAAAATTAAGAAAACTACAAAAAGCTACAAAAATCTCTGGATGAAAAAGCGGTGTCACACACATAGAAGACACTGATGATGATGTGGACATTTTGTATTTTAATTTTTAAATAGTGGGAGAAAGCGGAGACTTGTCTTCCATCTTTATGTACAATCTATTGTCTGGCCCTGGATGACCCACCCAGCCCTGTTCCCCCCGTCCCTCATCATCCATCTCTTACTGCGGGCCAAATCGAGCTGATCCTGCTTCAATTCGACTCGGAGGTTCTCCACCTCTGTGCAGCAGTGCAGGAAAGCCTCAGTACAGGATGCACCGTCCGAGATGTACTCACTGCGCGTCTGACAAGTGTATGACAGGGGGGTCTCCCTCATGCCATCCAAACAACACTCACGCTGCAGTTCATTGGTATACTGACTCACTGGAAAGAGGGTTGAGGAGAGACAGAGGTGAGAAGGGATGAAGTACGCAATGAAAGGGGAGCTGTTTGGAATAAAGCATTTTAAATTAAGGCAAATTAGAAACAGAGATAAATAAACTAGTCAAGTCAGTCTTATCCACCTTACGGCCGTTCACTTTTATTCAAAATTCAAATAATCATGTGTGGACTAGATAGTTTAAAGTTGTGGTTCTTACCTAAGCTGGTCGTGACGTGCATTATAGTGGGAGACCGTTTCCTCCTGGTGAGGACCGGACATTTCCTCTCTGGAAATGCAACACAGACTAAATGTTATACAGAGCCACTGACGGAGGATATAGTTTGACTTTGATCTTGACGGTTGGATGAAATCAGTTTATTGTGAGAAGGAAAACTATCTGGGTCACCTTGTCTGTACTGAGTCCACGAGGCAGTGCTGGACTCGAACAACAGGCCGGCATCGTAGAACACACTCATACCGTCCTTTCCTCCGCCGGGTGTGCAGCCTGTGTCGTATTTCTCTACAATGTCCCACACCTGAATAGTGTGGAAGTCATTTACACACAGGGATATAAAGTTGCGGAATTAAGGAAATAAATCGAGTTCTGAATCACCATAAGAAAGACGTATTTCTAAAGTGCATGTCGTATATTCAGCTCAGAGATCTTTTAAAATGGGTATGAAACATAATGACATGTTCTAAAGGTCACCTAAAGTGCACTTTATCTATCGGTAAAATGAACATATTTCAGACCCCTTACAATTATAAGGATGAGGGAAGGGATCTTTGTATGTATTTGGTGATGGTATGTGTTATGATGTATATATGGGTTTCTTTAACGGGAAATATGATAAATGGGGGGAAGTGACGTCCCATGGGGTTCTTATTTTTTGCTCGAGGGAATGGCAATCACTTAAAACCTACAAGGGATTTTCTCAAGAAACGCGATTATTACCTGAGAGACATTTAAGGGATTACTGCAAGTACTGAACATTTTCTGGGCTCTTGGAAGGTGGTGAGGACAGCAGGGACTTTGTTTGGTTTGTTTGCGACAACTCACCACGCCACACCTGCAGTCTTTTTTGTTTGGGACGTTGCTTGGGGATTATGTTATGAACCTGGGGTGGGGAAATATTGATTTTTGGAATTTGTGCAAACAGCTTGTTTATGTTCACATGTCCGCTTCTGTTTGTGGGCACGAATCGAGTTGATATGTGGGGTTGATGGTGTTTTGTGTAATAGAGAGTATTGTCCGCAACCTGTTTGAGTGTATTTCGTTTATATATACAGTACTGGTCAAAAGTTTTAGGCAGATGAGAAAAAATGCTATAAACTAAGAATGCTTTCAAAAATGGAAGTGTTAAAAGTTTATTCTCATCAATTAACAAAATGCAAAGTGAGCTACCAAAAGAAAAATCTAAATCAAATCAATATTTGGTGATACTACCCTTTGCCTTCAAACCAGCATCAATCCTTGTAGGTACACTTGCAAAAAAACACAGGGATTTTGTAGGATTACAAAGTGTATGATCAACCAATTATACCAAACAGGTGCTAATGATCATCAATTTCACATGTAGGTTGAAAAATAGTCATTAACTGAAACAGAAACAGCTGTGTAGGAGGCTAAACACTGGGTGAGGAACCGTCAAACTCTGCTACCAATGTGAGGTTGTGAAAGACAGTTTGAGGTCACAGGTCATACACAATGGCAAGACTGAGCACAGCAACAAGACACAAAGTAGTTATACTGCATCAGCAAGGTCTCTCCCAGACAAAGATTTCATAGCAGACTGGGGTTTCCAGATGTGCTGTTCAAGCTCTTTTGAAGAAGCACAAGGAAACAGGCAACGTTGAGGATCATAGACGCAGTGGTCGGCCAAGGAAACTCAGTGCAGCAGATGAAAAATACATCAAGCTTGTTTCCCTTGAAAATCTGAAGATGTCCAGCAGTGCCATCAGCTCAGAACGGGCAGAGACCAGTGGGACCCATGTACACCCATCTACTGTCTGGAGAAGTTTGATCAGAAGAGGTCTTCATGGAAGAGTTGCAGCCAAAAAGCCAAACCTCCGACATGGAAACAAGGCCAAGCGACTCAACTATGCACGAAAACATAGGAACTGGGGTGCAGAAAAATGGCAGCAGGTGCTCTGGACTGATGAGTCAAAACTTGAAATATTTGGCTGTAGAAGTAGGCAGTTTGTTCGCAGAAGGGCTGGAGAGCGGTACAATATGATTGTCTGCAGGCAACAGTGAAGTATGGTGGAGGTTCCTTGCAAGTTTGGGGCTGCATTTCTGCAAATGGAGTTGGAGATTTGGTCAGGATTAATGGTATCCTCAATGCTGAGAAATACAGGCAGATACTTAGCCATCATGCAATACCATCAGGGAGACGTATGATTGGCACCAAATTTATTCTGCAGCAGGCCAACCACCCCAAACATACAGCCAATGTCATTAAGAACTATCTTCAGTGTAAAGAAGAACAAGAAGTCCTGTAAGTGATGGTATGGCCCCCACAGAGCCCTGATCTCAACATCATCGTGCCTGTCTGGGATTACATGAAGAGACAGAAGGATTTGAGGAAGCCTACATCCACAGAACATCTGTGGTTAGTTCTCCAAGATGTTTGGAACAACCTACCAGCCGAGTTCCTTCAAAAACTGTGTGCAAGTCTACCTAGACGAATTGATGCTGTTTTGAAGGCAAAGGGTGGTCACACCAAATATTGATTTGATTTAGATTTCTCTTCTTTTAATTCACTGCATTTTGTTAATTGATGAAAATAAACTGTTAACACTTCCATTTTTGAAAGCATTCTTAGTTTACAGCATTTTTTGACCCCTGCCTAAAACTTATGCACAGTACTGTATATTTATTTCATGTGTGGTGAGACTGATGACAGGGTTATCGGTCCAACCAGTGGTCATTGTTTATTATAATTTGGTCAGGCGCGCGCGCCCGTACACAGCGGGTTGGGTCCACCTGTGCTCCTTAAAAATAATGAGTAGTAATTTTCCCCTGGGGTCTTAAACAGGGCGAATTGTTACAATGTTTACATCTATGGCGCCTTAAGTTCTCTCCCTTTTTGGAATGATCTCTGACCTGCTAATGGATGGGTAAAGAAGGAATGTTCTTTAACAGGCGTCTTATGGAACATGCCCTTATCTAGTGAGAGGCCCTATGTGTGACGTCATTTTATCTCTAGTTTTGGGGTCTACAGCTCCCCTATAAGAATCCTTGTCTTGCAGCGGCAAGGCAGATTTCAGTGTTTGGCTTGTGTGATTTCTCCGAGTTTTTTAGAGCTCGTCCTGACCTGTTATACTTCTGTGTAATAAACATTGTAGGCATGTAAGTACTGGGTCCGCGGTTTCATTCCTTCAACATCGACTTCCACATCACTCTGCTGCTTGAAAGACACAACATTCATCAGCAGAGTGACAGATAACTACAGTATACTGGATATTCATCACTATACATGTACATAACCTCCACCAAGGAGTCAGAAAGATAACGCAAAACAACTGAACCAATTTCCCCAAAACTTGGTGGAGGAATGGTCCTGATTATTATTCTTTGGTCCAAATATGGATGAAGGCATATCCGGTAATTTTTGCTTTTCTTTTAATGAAAAATAAATAAGCACCATTTTTTTTTCATTTGTATTTGTACTATAATTTTTAGAGTATCATATATTGAGCGTTGGCGGAGAAATTGTGACCCTCAAAAATAAGATGCTTTCACACATGGACTGACCACGAGATAATCTGACCTTCTCCAGCGCAGCTGTATGTGAGTACGCAATTGTCTAAGTAAGAGACTCGGAGCTGGATATCCTCTGAAGGTTCACTGGTGTTGGGCAACAGCCCCGTGAGTTGACCAGACAATAGGTTTTAAAAGTGAGGCCTGTGGGCCAAGCTGAAGCCAGCCGTAAAGTTCCCCACAGATCCAGCATGGAGATTGCAACTCCTGGTGGGGGGGGAATCTGTGGGGTTTCCCCAGAAACCCCTGCTCTGCTCCTGGCCGCTCCCACTGAGATTTGACCTCTGACATTCAATTGGCTGAAAGCCAGCATTATTCCCTGACCACACCGTAAGGAGGCCGGACCTCTCAGGTAGAATAAAGCCACAGAGCTCACTGAAATCACGGCCATTTACCCTGCTCTGAAGACGTCACCAGGAACCCTCCGGGTCTTCCAGATGATTTAGTTGCTAAAGAGGGCAACCAGAGTTATTTTATTTCTTTCATTTTCTTTTATTTTAAGTCAAAGCTTATTTTGAAAGACTATTTTTGTTCTTAACTTGAAAAGGCCGTGCACAGGAAGCTCACTCGCAGGCCAAGATAACAGACTCTTTTCCACGATCGCCAAACAACTGACCACAGCTGAACCAGCGCTACCGAGCTCAAGCCACGACCTCATCTAATTCCGGGAATTCGCTGAACGCATGTACCCCGAGGAACACAACACGAATCATTCACTGGACTTCCGGAATATCGGCGCGACGCACATGCAACACCGCGAAGGTCCCAGTAAGAGGCTTCAATTGTCTGGGCAGAGACTTGTTTAAATACTTAGCGTGTCATTTTGTTTAAGTGTATGTTTGTTTAAAGACCCCGAGTCTATTTTCGGTCCGGACGGCTAGTTACCGGCCAGACAGAGAGCCAAGATTGATTGAATATTTATTTAAGCCTCGGAAGACACATTGAGGGATAAGACCCTCATTTACAATGGTGCCGAGGGTACAATAAAAAAGTTGATACATTAAAAGTTAATACATTGAATAAATAGGAATGAAATAAATATGCATATATATATATACACAGTAATACAAGGTATAAAACAATTTGTCAATAAAATACTATGGCCAAGTCAACTAGCAGTTACAGTCATTGCAGGAGAAGTCAGCTGTACATGAGAACTTTAAAGATTTTTGGACCTCATTCCAAATGTAGGGAGCTTTATAACAGAAAGCTGTCTTCCCCAAGTTGGTCTTAACACGAGGCAGATACAATGAAAGCCAGCTCTGGGAGCGAGTATTGTGGGTATTACAATTCCAGCTGATGAGAGAGGAGAGATATAGTGGCAGTAGCCCAATGATTGTTTTGTAAATATAAATCTTCCAATGACCATCCCTTTTTTCAGACAGGGCTGGCCAGCCAACCTTGTTATAGAGAGTACAGTGGTGTGTGCCATAGCGGTCTCCTGTGATAAAACGCAGAGCAGAATGGTATACAGCATCCAGAGATTTCAGTGTGCTGTGGGATGTATTTCCATAAATTACATCACCATAATCTAAAACTGATATAAAAACAGACTCAATAATGCGTTTTCTGGCTTGGAAAGTGAAACATAACCTATTTCTATAGAGAAAGCCCAATTTTGTTCTTAGCTTTTTTACGAGTTGACTCACATGTGGTTTAAAATCGAGCTTCTCATCAACCCAAATGCCTAGGTACTTATAGCTGGTGACCCTTTCCAGAGTGGTACCATTTATAGAGCAGAGTTTTAAACTGTTAAAATCAGTGCTTCTAGCTTTAGTAAAAAGAATCCATTTGGTTTTGGCACAATTCAGGACTAGCTTCAAGTCACTTAATTGCTTCTCTAGCATGTGGAAGGAGAGCTGCAGTCTATTTATAGCAGAGCCAATGTTGGAGGCACTACAATACAGAACTGTGTCATCCGCATAAAGATGAACCCGAGAAAGTGGAGTGAGTGTTGAGGCAATTTCATTGATATATATTATAAAAAGTAAAGGTCCAAGGACAGAGCCTTGGGGTACCCCCTTGTCAATATCTAAAAAAAGTGATGTTATTTTGCCCACCTTTACACATTGGGAGCGACCAGAGAGATAACTCTTAAACCACTGTAGGCTCAAATGATCAAAGCCGATAAGTGATAATTTGTTTAAAAGCAGATGGTGGTCAAGCGTGTCAAAGGCCTTTGAGAGGTCCACAAATAGTGCGGCACAATGTTGCTTATTGTCCAGCGCAGTAATGACATCATTGACCACAAGGGAGGCTGAGATAACCCGTGAGCTGAGACACTGGCCAGAGGAGAAAACACTTGGAATACGTTGCTTGTTTGGTCTGCATGTGTGTGCCATGAGTGACGGGTAACGTAGTGCGAAGTCGAGTTAGTTGGTTGAGGTTCGGCTACATCGCGGACATGTTACGGGCACTGAGCAACGACATGGTGAAAGCATTCGGTTTAGACAGCTTCTCTCCTGAGGAGAAAGTATTGAAATGTCCTGAGGGTCAGTGAACAGGTAGGGGTGGGGCACGTGACAGTTATAGGCCAATGGGTGTAGGGTTTTGTGGAATGGCAAGCTCTCATTGGCTGACTAGTTGGCGTATCGAGGGTGAATGAGGAAGGGGAGTGAAGAATACCGTGGTGGATGACAGGAGTGTCGGAGTTACAAACAAGAAGTGTGTCGTGTTCGCTGGAATTTACATGTAAATAAAGTTACACATAAAGAGAGAAGATTCCTGTCGTCTTAACGTGAGGACGTTACAATATGAACGTGTTCACCGTTCAAATTCATTATTTGTCATTGAGTTGCGTTCAGTTCATCGTTCTCATAAAAGTGAACGTGTTCAGTGAACGCGTTCTTTTGCGTTCGTTCATGCACAACACTGCCGATACGTCACTTCCGGTTTCATTGTTTAACGTGTTGAATGTTTTTTAAAGTGCTTCGCGCCGTGACAGAGAGCCTCCGGCAGCACTGTTAACGTCCGACTAGGACTTCGCAGAGACTTTACTGATACAAAGATCGGTGCACAACTCCCATTTGGGCAGCCGAGTGGTAAAGTTTATGTAACCTTGTCTCTGACGATGTTTTGAGAGTTCTCCGATCTCTATCTCTCTCTCTCTCTCCTTTCGCTCTCCTTTCTCTTAAACCTGATTTTAAACACGTCCCGAAGTCCATCTCATATATTTCATGCGCCATTCGGCGCCAAAACCACGAGATAAGAAATATTTTTGTCTAAAGACCCCCTCTGTTTAAAGCCCGTGACCGGCAGCCATCTTGCCTTCCGCAACGTGGCTTCACTTAGGTAACATCCATCTTGAAATTACTTGAATGTAACATCACCTTGAATTCGGACAGATGACGTCACCACGTGGCCGCGTCATTACTCCACTCCCCTTTCTCTTTGTTACACAAACACACACACACTCAGACCTAGACACACAGGCAGACACACACACGACCACACACAGGGATACTCAGTATAACATGTGTGTTTCTAATTGTGATAAGTGCTGCTGCTGCTGTCGCCATCTTTGAAATATTGGAGTTTGTTAAATGAAGAATCATTGAATAATATTAACTTTATTTCCCCTTTTTAATAAATCCTTTCATACTTAAAGTATCTGGAGTTTGTGATTATTTGTGCATTTGTATGTGAATACAGCTGGATTACTATAGCCTGTGTTCGAACTTAAAACCCTTCATCTTTTATTATATGATCTTTAATATTAAATATTGAGATTATTAATTTACTTTTATCACGTGAGACTGATTATTAAAGATTGACTTGTTGGTCGCTGTAAAGCGTGGTGCCCCGCGACGATAAGTAATAATTACAGATTGTATTATTCTTAATTAATAATTTTATTGTTTTCATTAATTATTTAACTATTTTTAATGAGTAACGTATCATTTCTAATTAATTATTTTACTATTCTTAATTGATAGCTTAATCATTTTAATTATTTTGGATAAATAATTTATATTATTTTTATAATCATATTTTATGATTATTAACAATTAGCCAACGTCATATCTCCTACTATTGCACAACACTGGCAAACGAATGGGCGTTTTCATTACCCCTGTAACACATGACTGATGCAAAAGGGACAAAAACAAATATCCCAAGATGAAAAACCAGTGCCCCGATGAAATTGTGAAGAGAGCTTTTGGTGATATGGGCCGATGCCACTGTGAATGTGCTGAAAACAAAAAACACGAGATCGCTGCAGCCGGATGAATACATTACATCCTGCGCCTCCCCTCACATGAACGCTTCAGAGATTTTTTTGCTGTTGTGAACACGTCTAAGCGGAGAATCTCCTCCTGCGTCATTCATTCAGTATTAAAGGCAAACTTCGGAGTTCATGTTTGAAACGACCTATAATGAAGCCTTAGAGCACTTTTTTTTAAATTAACCACTTTTAGAAATATTTCAATTGATAATGATAGAATAAAGAAATTGCCTTTTTCTGGGTGAGGCGGTGCTTGTTATTGAGAACGTAGACGCCTTTGTCCACTGCTACCAGTCCCACCAAGGCCTCTGGATCTCCGGTGACCTTCAGACCAAACATCCTGCGCGGCTCGTAGGACGGAGCAAGTCTCGAAGATTCCAGCTTCAGCTAAACATGAAGAGAAGTGCGATAAATGAAAGAGACGAGCTGTTTCGCTTGATGAAAAACACATAAAAATGTTTTCCAAAAATACAGAACCAACTTTTTCACTCTCTGCTTGTCTTGTTTCTTCTCGTAATTAGTTTAACTCTGTAAAAGCAGTGATGTGAGTCTTACCGAGCCCATGCAGGTGTCCTTGACATCCACCCACACAGAGTCTGACTCCACCTCATTGTCATTTAGATGATAATAGGCTATGATGCGGAATGATGGCAGCATCTCTTTGGTGATGCGAACTCTCAGGGCAATCAACATTTCGCCTCTTGTCTTGTAACGACCATGTTGGATCAACTGACCCCTGCTCAGGATCTAGGGGCACAGATTCACACATAAGTACTTAAAAACTGAGTTTATACTTAATATAGGTCGAGCCACGAGCCAGAGAGAAACATCTCTCACCAGGTATGTGATGTCACTGTCTTGATTTGACCGCTTTTTTAGATAAAGGCTGACTTTCAGATTGTTTCCTAATTCCAGCTCTTCTGTATCCACACCTACAAAATGATATTTTCCAATGAGTGCGAGACACTGAACAGTTCATGGCGCAAACAGTAATTTATAATCACAGCCTTGACCTATCATCTGAAGTTATTTAAACTTACCTATGTGGATGTAGTTTTGGCTTTTAGAGTTGTATTTGTCAGCTGTCATGGTGGCTTTTGCTTGCCTCTCAGGTGAGATACGAGGATCTTTGGTCTTGGCCTTCAATTAGAGACACACGTGGTTATAAAGAAATACATATAAAAGAGGCCAACTCTGCATCGTCCCGTCTGATCTCATCCAATTGTTGAATGACACTGACGAGAATTGATGAGGGTTTTAAAGTCCTACCCCAGAAGTTTATCACATCTTTAAAGCTCTTTGTTAAAAAAACAAAATCCTTGTAACACTTCATCTTCCTTCCTACGTCCGTGATTGGGATAATATGCTAATATGATCTCTGCGGTGGAGGAGCCTTTCCAGCTACTGAGGTTTTATCCATACTACTATGTTATACTCAAATGATATCTGGCAATGTGAGGGCTTTGCCTCGTCTCAGGAAAAAGTCCCATCTATAATAACACATGTCAAATTATGTCATGCATATGCCGGTGTACACAGGAATTGCTCTAGGAATCGATTGTTTCCTTCACATTTTACAGGCTATATCATTGTACAATGCAGAATTTAACAACACTTGTAATTGATTATCCATGATGCATTCTACACTGGATACCAAAGCTAATGCCGTCTTGTTTTTCTTAAAAAATTGGTTCATGTGATAGGAGCCTGTTTCCAAACGAACTGTGTCATATAAAGAGCAAAAATTAAAACCATGAAACTTCACACACTTACATCGATTGTCAGTCTTTGAAGTCCGGCCACTGTGTTGACTGTAAGCTTTGCATAGCCATTTGCTGCGGTTATACCCTGCACCTGACCTGGATTCACCACCACTTCAACATCTTGTGCCGGAGTTCCATCTGGATTTGTTACTTCAATCTATCATCAAGGAAACAAACAGTGAGAAATATTCACCCATATTATTAAAGCATACAGTTAATCACATCTTATTAAGGGCAAACAATCTATATTACATAATTTTGTATGCAGTGTATGTACTGTGCAATAATAGAGAAAACAGAACAATGGTTATTGTTAGCACAAAATTTATTAGGGCCACTCAGATCTGGCAAACAGGAGCGGACTGCCCAAGTGCCATCATTCCTCGCAGTATGTGGGCTGGATGACAGTGGGACAGTGTAGGCCAAAACAATTTTGCTATGAGGGATTGGAATAGTTAACCTGTTGGTTTGAGTAGTAATTATCTAACCTTTAAAATACAAACTCAAGTCAACAACAACAACAGATATAATAAAAATAATAATAATAATGAGATATTAATAACTATAAATTTTATTTCACAGCGCCTTGACACCCAAAGACACCTTGCGATATATTACAAAAAACACATGAATAATTTAAGCAAAACCAAACATTGAAATTGGATTAGTGTTTTGTTCATGTTTTTTTGTACAGTCAGTTATTACAATATTTGTGGTTGCATATATATTATACATAGATATTTTTTTTAATATAACATAGGTTTTTTTTTATTTCAGGTTGTCTGGTAAAAGCTGATCTGTCAGTAGAATATTGAGCACTGTCTCCATCAAATAAATAAACACATGATATGAAATGTAAGAATTACTGCTTGCCCTCTGGAATATCATTTGTTCATGTTGCATCATCGAAATATAGAATACACTGTCATTTTATATAATTGTAAAAATCTGTCAGGGCTTTACCGCAACATCGAAGGTCATTCCTGGTTTGAAAAATTTGGGAGTTTTCTTGAAGTGGATGGTGTAGGGTGATGTGACAATCTGGATACCTCTCAACTCTGCCTCCACCATCTCACCACCTGTGCAGAAACACAAACGCACACCCACCCACATCCTCATTACATTTGTTCACATTCTAGACTGATATATGAAAATGGTCATTTCTGTTGCATATATCCTAAATTAAGTTTATATTTTTGCTCATAGTGTGGATATTTCTCAATGACATTGAATAAGTCCTTGGAGCTGCTGAATCAGATATGCTGAAATGGCACAAACTCACAGTTTGTCTTTCTTACCGCTCTCTGTCAGCACACTGACGGCTACAAATATCGGACTCCCCACCAGTTTATTGATATCTGGGATGGTCTGTGTGATGTGCTGTCTCTTCAGTTGGACCACCCCATTACCATTCTGGATCTAATGTGACATAACACATAAGAAACAATTAAACACAGTATAGTGGCACAGTAGAACAGTAAGCAAACAGTTGGTGGTACTGGTCAGTCTGGCTTCATTCTGAACATCATGAATATTTAATATCTGCAGATAGGAATGTGAGAATGCAATGAAATGCAATGCAACTGGCAAATTGGCAGACAGACTTGTAGTATGTGCTCACCAATATTCTCTGAAGAGAGCTGGGGAAGCTTATCTTCCGACCATCTTGCTGAACCCCAAATACACCATATGCTGTGCCACTCACCTCTTCACCAAACAGATAACTAAAAGCCAGAAGCAAAGGTTTAAACTCACAAAGAAGAAAAACTGGACCGTTAAAATTGTGATCATCAAAATGTGACAATAAAAATAATAATGAATCAGATTTTTATAGCGCTTTTCAATGCTCTCAAAGATGCTTTACAAAAATAAGGAAACAATCCTTAAACTCTTTAATACAAATAAAAAGAAAATGATGATAATGAAGTGTACTAAGAGAATAAAAAACTAAATCAAAACAATGGTGGATCCAGGGGTAGGACCAGCGGGCACCACTGGCCCCAGTTGAAATCTGATTGGGCCCTGAAGTGCTATAAAAAAAAATTATCATAATAATGGAAACAAGGTCAGTTACTCACCATACTTACAAACATTATAAAATGTTAAGACTTTTTATTTTCTAAGCTTTTTTGAAGAACACAATGTGTTAAACAAGAAAATGTTTCATATTCAGTGATAAGCGGCTTTGCCACAACACTGAACAATGACAACAGACTAAATAAGCAAAAGCTCCATGACATCCTCTAATTCAATCAATCCACTAATGACAACTCTTCTCTGTAGAGACACAAAACAAAAACCTTCACATACGTAGCTTTGATGTTGATGGTGAGATCTGGACTGTCGACATAGAAGAAGGAGCTCGAAGGCGTCAGTTTCACCTCAAAACTGGGCAGTACTAAAAAATCAAACATTATATTATATCAGGTAAGTTTATTGTGGAAGTAAAAATTATTGAATGCTTTTTAGGTTTTACAGTAATTTACGCTTGAGGTAAAAGGGCCTCACCATATTCTTTGACCTCGAACTCTGCAGAAAAGCTCTCCTGTGGGTTGCTTTGGAACTTAGCGACAACTTTCCAAAGTCCAGGGCTAAATGCATGCACGCACACGCACACACACACACACACACAAACACGCAAACACACACACAAACACGCAAACACACACACAAACACGCAAACACACACACACATACACACATGCACAAATGCAAAAATTAGAATTAAAATGTCTGAAGATGAGAAAAACTGCATTTAAAGTACTCAGGTTGACTCTCTAATAAATCATGAAGTCTGTCACTTTTCTGTTATTTCTTTTAGTCCAATAGACTAAAGCTGTCAGGTTTTAAATAATGATAAATAAGCTGACGGCTGCACAATATAGTTTAATTTAATTTAATTAAATACTAACCTGACAATTTCAGCGAGTTGGAAATCTCCAGAGTGGATCCCTGATTTCAGAGAGACTGGATCCAGAGGTAAAACGATGCCTTCAGGAGTCTAAAAATAAAAATCATTGGACAACCATTAACACCGAACCCTGCCACTTATAATGAAGTGCAACGATACAAACAACCAAGAGTTTTCAACGACATCCCTCCGTGTTATCAGCTCAATGACGGACACTTGGCTATTTCAAAAATGCTTTACTTGTACAATGAGTGATGGGACGGCTGTTACTACAGATCCCTTGAAACGTGAAATGTTTAGTCTGATGAACAACTTCCACCGAGGGTATTTAGAAATTTTTTTAAATCTAAGTATTCGTTGGAGATGATGGTGAAAGCTAGGAAATGATGTGCCATTGAAATGATTATAATTCAATTTTTTTTGTAAAATGTAAAGTTAAAATGCAATACCACAAACTCAATGGATATGGAAGCTTCGCTTTGAATTTGCTCGTCTCTCTCCACCGGCTCCATGCCGGGCGTCACTGCAAACATCCTGAAATGAACTGACAGGAAGAGAGACAGAGGTTTATCTTACAGTGCAGTCATTCATAAAAAAGAAAAATGATGGCCATGGCAGATGGTGCAATATGGACGTGTTTGTCAGTGCTGAAGTCGTAATTGAACTGACCTTTACTGTTTGGGGTGTAGAGGGTCTTGTCAGTCTGGATGAAGATGTAGCCAGACTGGAAGGACACCAAGACGACTTTCTCCAGCAGGCGGTCGGGGAACTGAGCTTGTAGGTAGACGTACTGCTTCACTTTGGGGTCCTTGCTAAAGTCACCAGCAGGGATCTGATGGCAGCATGTAGAGAAATGAGAGTGTGAATGAGGAGCAGGACGAACATGTGGGAGAACCATTTCTCTCGCAATTCATGTTAGAAAATTACGCCAAGTCACAGAAACAGTGGTTCACATACCTTGATTTGTCCCAGTGCCTGGAAGTGTTCTGCACTGGTAAGCGTGACAGATTTTGTTGCCAGCCTTTTGGTCTTGGTTGGATGGTTCATCACGTTGATTTCAACCATGATGTTTCCTCCTGTGCAGTCTTGACACTCCACAAAGACATTTTCTGCTGTTCCTACGCGCAGCAAGTTGGGGGCAGACATCACCTTCCTACAGAGCAGGAAGAAAAGACCACTGTCATAGTGCCACAGTGTAATCTAGCCCACCTACAGCATGGAATAATGGCAATTGAGCGATCTGTTCCTGTTTGCTACATCATGGTGTTTGGGCCATAGTCACCATTTACCATATGGGCCACTATAGGTCTACATCCGGATTACATATTAACTAGAGCACGGCCACTTCTGCTATTTTACAAGTGGGCTATTTTAGGCTCATATCCATTTTGTCCAGGCCACACGAAGGCCAGAGGTGCAGCAGTGGCCCACGTCCATATGAACTGACACTATTCTCTTTTTCTACCTATAGGAGGTTGTGTTTTCATCTGTATGTGTTTTGGTGATTGTTTGTTTGTAGGCAGGATTATGCTAAACATATTTGGAAAACATAAAAAGAGGACAAAGATCCACCATTGAAGCAGTCTCATTTCTTAGTCTGACAAATAGCTTGTTGTACTATTTGGATTTGACTATGTTCGATTAGATATTCAAGTTAATAAGCCAACGTAACTGTGTTTACTCACAGGCCAAGATGAGCACTTGTCACTGAAAACAGGATTTAAATTTGGCATGTCTTGTATGATTGAGTAAAAATATATGTTATTTAATGATTAGATCTAAATGTATCTATACATATAAATTCCTGCAAATGCATTGATATGCCCAAGTTTTGAATTAGTTATATTTTAATTCATAATGATTATATAAATATTAAAACAGCTGCAGGAAATATGCTTCATAGACTATAGGTCTAATGAGGTTAATGATTCAGCTCCCCATTGACATCATGACAAAGGCAGGCTGACCCATCTCTTTCGACTACACTTTGGTTAAGAAGATAATGTCTAATAATAATCCTCAACTCTGGTGTTTACATATATATAATAAAAAAAGTAGTTTAGTTGCACTTATATGTAGCACTTTCTAGTTTGGCTTTTTTTTGAATTAAATTGTACTTACGTGGTTCTTGCTGTTCTGGGTTTGTTCCTCATGTTTGAATGCACTTATTGTAAATTGCTTATTACAGTTTACTTATTGCATTTGTAAAAGAGTCGGGGCCCCATCACATGTTTTTTACCTTAACATTGAAATGCTATGTGATGAAATGTTGTTAAGGAACTTTTGGACCTTGGCAGCAGTGTGCGCTCAAATAAGTGATGTCCTACTTTGTTGTCTGCTTTTCAGGCACCAACCTACTGTCTCAGAGTCTGTGCTAAAGCTTTAATTTATCTAAATTACAGGTTAAACATTTCATCTTGTCTCTGGTCTTTGTTTGCTCTGTCCTTTCTAACACATCACTGTGTAAACTCAGGACAAAATCCAGCCTTATTGACATGATTTAAAAAACAACATAACCTTGACTTATGAAACTCTAAACTGGACAGTGTAAGAACTGAATTTGTTCACTTCTGAAACCCTCTCCATACCACAGAGGACCAAGCATTAGACTTGGGGGGACAGAACCTCCTCAATAGCTGCTCCCTCTCTGTGGAACTCCCCTAATTTATCAGGCTTCACAGACCTGTCCACTTTCAAACCGCTATTCAAAACTCACCTCTTCAGAAATGCCTTCAATGTATAATGATGTTTTGATTTATACGAGTTCTTTCAAAAGCGCTATCCAAATACGATTTATTAATATTATTATTATTATTATTATTATTATTGTTACTAACAAAAATAGGGAGGGGGGGGGTGGTTCTGGATTTGCCCGTGTCTGCATGGATCCCCTCAAAAAGTAAATGGGTTCTTTCGTTGCCCATGTACAATTGTTCCACAAAGTAACAAAGACAGATCTACTCACAGTGGAGCTCCATCAACCAGTGAGGTGACAGAGGCAAAGGCCAGCGAGGCCAGCAGCCACAGTGGAGTCCTACTCATCCTCCTCGCTGGTTCTGTTCTGCTGACAATGTCGACTGTTGGACTGCCGCTCCTTCCTTTTTATATACTCGCCCCCCTCCTCTACTTAGTTCAGCTCCAGACCGACTCATCAGCCCCTCCCTAGAGTTCTCTGAACACATGTCAACACAAACACAACTACACAATTTCCCAGCAGCAGTTGAGAAATTGTTCAGTTCCGATGAAGGTTACCTTTGTGAAGAAAAAGATAAACATAAGAGAATCAATACTGGGCAACAGAATCCACTGATGCAAAACGTACTCACTAATAAACACTTAATCGCAGAAGCTATTCTGCTTAAGCCATGGAGAGTTTTTTAAATGAGACATAAAAAAACAGCTTTTTTTTGTTTTGATTAGAATCTTCCCGTCACTTATAGTTCTTCTGAGATTGCTGATTCAGAACACAGACACTCACAAATCACACACAAGCAAACACACACTCACAAACCTCCAGTGGGGTGAACACATTGTTGTGTAATTGCTGGTGAAAGTTGTAGGCTTTTTTTGAATGTCGTAATCTGGGAATTTTTCCTGTTGCACAAAGTTTTAAAGGATTATAGTAATATTTGTTAGTGGTTTGTATAATTCTTCATTAAAAAAAAACGGATTTAACATAATTCCACAGCTCAATGAATTCAATTAGGCATGAAAATGTATTTTGATGATTGTATTCACTAAAAGCGATATCCAATTGTTTTAAAATTATACAATAAGGTTCCAATGATGTGGATACTGAATTAATATCTTTTGAATGGATATGTTCAGGCACTCAGAGGACTTGGTAAATGTCCGTCATCTGGTTAAATACATTAAAAGATTACCTGTCTGACGCAGATCTCCTGCTGCGTTCTTTGTGTGGCAAATTCCTGAAAATGTCAGTAACTAATTTACCAGATTTCCTGTCTAAAACCAGCTCCTGTCTAACTCACAGTGCGACATGGCTCCATGAAGTAAAGGGGCACAGCCTAGAAAGCTCTACACATACAGTACATCTACATACGATTAACAGTTTTTTAACAGTTTTTGATCAAACAAACAAATATTCCCTCTAAGTTTGCCGAACTTGACTCAGAACGGGATTGGGCGCAACAGATCACTGAAGAAATACTGCAATCTATTGACCACATCTGACAACATGTCAAAACTGTTCAAACTGCATATTGTTAGACTATAAGTTAACTATCAATCTTCATCTGAAAATCCTGACACAACTGTAGTTTCTACAATTCAACTAAAGCTCAGCAGCCAGACTTTTAAATAGAACTAAAAGATATGATCAGATCACATCTGTTGGCTTTTTAGATTGATTCTTAAATGTACTGATTATTTTTAAGGCTTTCATGAACCTGGCCCCAGGCTAATTCTTTTAATTCCCTATTTCCCTCTGCGCAGGTTGCGATCAGTTGGCAAGGTTCTGCTGTCACTTCCTGATTCCAGGCTGAACACTATGGTAGACAGAGCTTTTGCCTTCAAGTCCCCAAAGCTCTGGAATGAGACGCTTACTTCTTTTAACTCCCGGCTATAGAAACACTTTTTATGGAAGGAATATGCCTGAAATTAGTGGGGCTGCCAAAATATTATTGTTCTTTAATTTTTATCATGATTATCATGGTCATCTATGTACCTCTTATGAATTGCCATGTGTAATTTAATTAGTATCAATAACACCACAGATCAGATATCTCAGCTGACAAACTGTTTTTTGTATTTGCACATGTTATTTGTTCAATTTGCAGTGCGTTGACCTCTCTCACCAGTTTCTGATTGGCGCAGGCAGGACATGTGACTTGGCTCATTTGCCAGCGCACAGGCAGGTGGAGGAGGGCAGGTGAGGGGGAAATAGTTTCAGCCATGCCGCGACAGGGCGACCCCATGCCCGCTGGAGCATGAGGTTCATCGGTCAACCGGAAGCATCTTGCCTTTGAATCAAAAGGTCGACGCTGCAGGGCACGTGGGTGGCACGCTCCACGTCTGACAGGTAACCGCGACTTCATCAGATGTTTCCCCGTAGGAAGAGATAAACAAATAAAACACGCAGTCCACGATCATAGCTGGACGTAAAGTGTGTGTGAGCGTCGGGAAGGAGGCAGCAGCTCCGTCCGTCCTCCACCTATTGGCTCAGGGCAGCGGAAGAGGAGGAGGAGGAGGAGGCGGTAGAAAGGAAATTTTTCCACAAACTGGAGTATATTTGTAAGTTCTCTTTGTCCAGAAATCAACCCGATGTCATGCTGTCCCTTGTGATATCTTGTTGCCTTAAATGGTGTTAGTGAAGCATTTCAGTTACAGTAAAACTGTCTGTTATTACTGCTGCAAATATGAATTGATCCATATTGTGTGAGTTGTCTTAAATTCCACATCACAGCAGATTACAGAGTTTGATTGAAAAAGACACTGACAGTGAGATTAAGACCATTACATTTTAATCAACACAATGCAGGTATTAAGGTTTAAATCCTTCACATCTCACAGCAACAGATAAAACTTTTAAAAAAGAAAGTGTTTTCTATTGTGTTATGCTACTGCTGACATCCAAAGAGCTCGTACTGCTGGACCATCTCCTCCAAGCCCAAACACGTTGGTCTGTGCTCCTCGACTTGACACTCGGCGTCTGTGGGCCAGTACTCGATCCAGGTTCTTTCCCCGAGCACGTACTGATACCTGTGGAGAGCAGAGTGAAATACCACATGTGAGAATATCATGGAACATTATGTCGAAAAAGTGCAGAAACAGTAGATAACAAGGGACCTGCAGTTATTTAAACACAAAGAAACTTACAATTGATTTTGTTCGTCTCTGTGAATATCCTTTGACGTGCCCATGATGAGGTACGTTTTGTCTTCGCCAAGATCTAAAGACTCCCTACAGTGTGGATAGCTCAGGAATGTGCGCTGTTTCCCCTGAGGTCCCACATCGAAACTTCCTGCGATTGAATTAATGAGAGAAGATGCTTTGAGTTGAGATTCATTAAAGAATAGAGGACAGACAAAGAAGTGCAAGCTGCTTGCAGGAATGCTTGCAGTCTCTACCATAATGACATTACTGTGGCAACAAAATCAACTGGTTAATTCATTTTCTCCACCTGCCGAACTGGCAACAGGTCTGTCTACAAACCAATCAAAAAACAACAGATCAAATGCAAACAATGTAGAAAAACCTGGTTTTGGACCTTGGTGAAAACAGCTTTAGAAATATATTCAATGAAACACAAGGTGAATTAAATTTTCGATGGTTCACAGAGGAGATAAATACCCACCTTCTTTGATCACTTCCAATACCCTCATTGTGTAAATGTCAGTAGACAAACCGTCTGTGAATTTCTCCAGTCTCACTTTGTACACTGAGGACAGACAAGATGCAGATTTATACCATGCTAATTAGATTTTTAACAATCAGTCACTTACACAAACACACAATATGTTCAGGTTTAAACAAATCTCAACTCAAGTGCAGACCATTTGAAGTGTATCTTACCGAAATCTATTTTGCTGGTAGGAGTAGTCTCACAAGATTTTTCTGTGCGAAGATCATTGCTGATCTTGCCCTTCTTCTGCATACTGCAGTTCTCTGGAAATAAACAAAGTAAATACACAAGTGATGACTTGATTAATTCAACATGTGTTGGTGAATGGATGTATTGACCGGACATCATCTTCTGGAGATTTACTCTGAACCACTTTCCATGACCACCTCCTTCCAACTCATTTAATCTTAACCCAAATTTAATGAGGTGAAATACTAAAAGGCTGCAGGTAACAGACAATGGAGGATGATGAAAGCACTACATTAGTGTCATGTGTTGAGCGTGTCTCTGCATGTTCTCCTCGTGTTTGCGTGAGATTTCTTC
Source organism: Pseudopleuronectes americanus (assembly GCA_038501795.1). Lineage (NCBI taxonomy): Eukaryota > Metazoa > Chordata > Actinopteri > Pleuronectiformes > Pleuronectidae > Pseudopleuronectes > Pseudopleuronectes americanus. Next base: position 16,113,999 of record CM076721.1, read on the forward strand.
GGTTACTGTGGCTTCCTCCAACAGTCGAAAGTTAAGCAGGAGATTGTAGGTGTGAATATGAGTGTGTTGGGATTTTAAATCTTAGCTTCTCTGGGTGGGTGTGAGTGAAGAGGTCTATGGAAACAGAACTCTAAACAAATGAAAGCAGGGTGGGGGCAGGAGCAGTTTGGGCCAGATATAAATAAGGCCTTCACAAAAATGATTGATGATAACCTTTTTCCTTCCTAGTGTTTAATCTTGAAATGAGCTAGAAATGTGTGTGCGTCGAGATGCTGGTCAGTCTCACACCTGGCTTGATAAAAGGTCTGATAAGTTCTGGGAGCGTTGTTTTGGTTTCGAGGATCCGAATGTTTATACAAACAGAACATACAGCCGATAAGAGCAGGAACACAATATTCTTCACACCAATGAACAAACAACGCTGACCCAGAATACGTTAGCCGAATCAAGGCTAGTTTATGAAACACAACATCGAACTGTCATGGTAGGGAGAGTTGCCCAGCAACCATCAGAGTAGGAGCGTGACTTGGAGTGGCTCCTTATCACTTCCTGGATTCCAGTGCCAAGGGAGTGGGACTAGGCCTGTGCACCAACAAGCAGGATCCAATTGATTTGCGGTGACACCCCTTCATTATTTTAACTTATCACATTATACCTACTGTTATAATTATTACCAACGCCTTCTGTTCGGTGCGATTATTGACTACCCCATGCTAACTGATTTAGCCGAGGCTGTGCACGAATGCCCATAGCTATGCCTGTCCTGCTTTCATTGCTTCTAAATAAATACTTGAATTGGACCAGACCTCTTCTCATATTTGGGATAAACGAACATGCCGACAAAGAAAGGTGGTTGTCTTTATATGCTGGCCCCTGATTTATCCAAGGTGTACACGGCCAGCATCCCCCGTGACCCTCAAAGGATAAGTGGTATAGATAGTGGATGGATGTGTGGATGGCTTTTGTCTTCTAAGAGACACCACCCTCTTTACCTTCGGCACAGGTGCACTCATCATTTCTGCAGAGCCTCAGTAGCTGTCCAGCTTTCCTCTCTGGATGATAGAATTTCACACAATGTCTTTCTGCAATGGAAAATAAATATACAGTGGCTTACATCAGTGAAAATCAACATTTGATAGGACATGTTTTGGAATGTGTGAAATTTGGTGCAGCTTGATTGAATTATGGCGACTGGTAGGCCTTGGGGAAGGTAAGTGCTCCACTGAGAGTCACCCTAAGTGTGTTTGAGGCTTACGGTCATAATATTCGTAGACAGAAACAGTGGCTGGCTGTAAGACACCCACTTTCATCTTCTGGTGAACCCTAAATGTGATCTCCTCTGGTCGTGTGTGAGAAACCTGCGGAGAAGTTGAAGCAAATGTGATGTAGAGACCGAACAAGGTCTGGAATAAAAGGGGAAAGGGGGAAGAAAGGCTTGCATCTCACCTTGTCCAGGTAGATGATCAGTGATCCTCTTTCTGACAGGACAGTGTTCATCTCATATTTTGAAATAGTGCGGGCACGTCCTTTAGACAACTACACACACAAACAAACCATGTCAGACACCTTTCAAAACCATTAAACATCTCCTTTCTCACATTGGCTCTATGTGTGTATGTGTGTATGTGTCAAAGCTCTTACTAAGTCCAAGTCATTAGTGTTGACGGTGAAGCCAGTCAGCAAACCGATATCCAAGATGGACATGCTTGCATCTCGCTCCTTGTCCTTATATCTGTGTAGGAAATGTACAATGTTCAATTAAAAGAGACAGTTACAACAATATGAAAAACACTTCATTCAGTATTGTTTCGTTATTGTACTTACAAAACCTCTATTGTCAGCTTGTATATCATCTCATCTCCATCCATTTTGTCTGGAAAAGCAAGATAACACACAAGCATTAAAACCTCTCTCATAAAGAAAAAAAAATGGGGCAGAATGATGGCGACTCAGCAGGAAGAACACAGTTTGCAGTTACACAAACAAAATGGACACATACAAGGAGACAAACAGAGAAAGTGACAAATGATCATAACAAATAAAAATGAAGAGACAGGCAAATTACCTTGGATGAGCTTCACTGACATGTTGAACTTCTGACAGTCGCTCTCCTTCTCTTTAGGTAGAGCATAATACAGCGAAACCATCTGTCACACAGAAAATATCATATAAATTGGCTTTTGTCCTACAAGCTTTGTTGACACTAGGTTAAAAAGGTATCTGGTCGGATCTGGGATCAATAAAGAACAGAAACAGCAGATGATAGAGCCAAGAACAAAAAACAAACATTTTACTTACTGTCACTGTTGCTTCTCCTGATCCTGTGGCAGTCACTTTCACATCCTGGTTTATATCATTGATCTGAGGATATCAAATACACAGAAGTACACACTGGATCAGCAGAGGAAACAAAAAGAAAAGCAACATGCAAGTTTGTGGGTGAGAGTGTGTACTCACTTTAGATGTTCTTGTGGTATAGCTGTTTTCCCAGTTGAAACTAAACTTTTCAGGCTTTGCCCGGCCCGGCAACAAGATATCCACATTCAGATCGTACGCTGGTTCTTTAGCACTGGCCCAGTACTCTGCTACAGCCTGGTACACTATGATGGTAGCCTGGAGATAGAGAAAGAGTGAGGGGGAGAAAATAACACTTTTACCATACCAATTTACGATACGATATTGTTCATAGGTACAGATTTATCTACACAACATAAAGTAAGATCTAAAGATCAACTCAATTTAATCCTTGGGGCAATTTAAGTTGTCAATCTCATCTTATTCTACCTCCAGATTTTCTTGTTCTAGTTGATTCATTTGTTTCAATTGATTAATTTGCTTTGAATTAAATTTCATGAACTGTAATTTTTTTAATTTTCTGTACTCAGCTATTTTGTAAAGGAGGTATCAACCTAAATGTAAAAGTAAAGGTTGAATGAATGAATGACAATTCAAATGCCTGATACTAGCTAGAGGTGCATATTGAGAGAGTGCTTTGTTACCTGAGTTGATCCAAATCCTCCGCCCACCTTCTTCTGTTGGTTGAACCATCTCACAATAGGTCGGGCTTCTTCGAAGGCCTTTATCAACAGAGGGGGAGAAGAGGGTTGAAGTCTCTGTGATTGAGCATCGGTAATTCGGTAATTTACATGGTGGGCAGAAGCCCACCATGTAAATTAGTTTTTTCTATCATGGCAATTCTTTCTTGCAGAGACTTGGCCCTCGCCTGATACAAGTAATCGATTATCAATGGTTATCAATGTTTTTTTACTGTACAAGAAAACTGCAACCAGCATTAGCACAGGCCAAGCAAACAGCCCATTCCAAGTTGTTATTTCAGAACAAGCACTGCACTAGTCTAATAATCCCTCCAGTCTTTTAATGAGGAGGCTTGGCTTGTGACCGTTATTGTGTGTAGCTCGACAGGCTGGTCAAACACACATACTGTAAGTGGGACATGCTTACCTCGACCTTGACCAGAGCCAGAAGAGCGTAAGCTGTGGCCTCCAGTGTGTAAACTTGTCCCTTGACCACAGGCCAGTGGGACCGGTCTGAAGGGGGGGAAACAGACAAAGCTACTTTATAATACAAAGAAGAACTTGTGACAAACTTGAAATAAAAAGAGGAGGAATTGGAAAATGTGAGCGAATACAAACTAATTTACATGAAAATCCAATTTATAATGGATTTTTAAGGCAAATACAGATATTTGACGTTTAGTTTTTAATATGTACATTTATGTCAAATATTTCTTAAATAAGACTTGATATTCAATTATAAAATAGATATACTTTACAGACAACAATGTTTTTTTAATTGTTAGCAGGATTATGCAAAAACTATTCAACTGATTTTCATGAAATTGTGTGGAGAGGCCGAGCATGTCAAAAGAAAGAAAATATTAAAATAATGAAATTTGGTGCAGAGTTGGATCGGGGGATTGATTTTTTTTTCAATGGACATAATTGTTGATATCTCAGAGAATAATCCCATTGATCTTTATGAAACCAATCAGACTTTTTAGGGGCCTAATAGTCTTCAGTCATTATAATTTGGTGAAGATGAAAATAAAAATCTGGATCTAATGAACTTAAATGTGGTTTCAGAATGGGACTGTTGGGCTTTGGCAGAGGTATATGGTATAATATTGGCTTAAATCTTCCCATAATATCAATGTTGTTCGGGCTCTAATTAATTGTTGATGTGTTTTATATTTGCTTGTACACATCCATATAATATTGTTGTGTGGCAGAACCTGGAGAAGCGAACTTGAAGAGGACTTCTCGGTTCAGTTTGCCTTCGTTGGCCAAGGCGTACGATGTCATGGCAACAGCATATGGGTTGGTGAGGCTGGCCAAATGCGTCTCCAGGTACTGCACCGCTTTGTCTACACTGCCTGGAAGACTCTGGGCATCAGGAGAGGAAAAAAAGAGGATGAGGGGAATCACTATACAACATGTTACACAATGCATTGCAAGGAGTAGAAAGTACAGATATTTGCTGATACGTATATTTTGTGGTAACCCTGACACTAAAAGTGATGTTGGGACATGGTTTTTGTGCAAACCACAGGCCTCCTTTCAGTCAAAGTGTAAACAAACATGCCACATGTGCTGGAGGGGACTCAATACCCCAAGATGCCACAGTTTCTCATTGTTCTGTTTATAAGGTTGATATGTGTTTCTGATATTGTGTTATAAGTTAAATGAAAGCTAATGTTAGATAGGCCCTTCACAGACTTCCTCCGAGGTCTCTCTGACTCTGGCATTCTCTGATTAACATCTACACAGACACGCAGAGCATTTCACCTAGGTAAACCCTCCCCCTCGGCTGTAAAGCAACAGCCGTAAAGCAACTTCACAAGAAAGAAAGGGGGGGGGGCTCTTTTCTAAGGGTTCAGTTGCCATTTTGAAAGCATGCTAATTTACATTCACACACACACACTCACACCTCCTTCTTAGTTAGTTTGATTGTTTAGTAATTTTTGTTTTTATATTTTATTATGTTCATAATAAATGTTTTCTTTCACAAATGTTCTGTCATTGATATTGCATAAGTGAACTTTGCCAACCGTTACACTGTTTAGAACTCCATAACCTTCATTATTCATTATAATCTTTAATGGTAAAATATTGAGATTTCTAATTGAACTAGATCTAAATGAGACTGATCTTAACCAATAAATTGGCTATCTTTCCCTTCTTTGAAGGGTGGTTCCCCACAAGAACTTTAAACAATTAAAGTTAATATTAATGTTTTATATTTTATTTTGATAACCAAATTTATTGAGTGCCTAAAGGCACACCATTCTATGGTAACACTTTTTAAGCACTATTGCAGTGCAAAGACCCTGAAAATGAATCTACTAAATAATAAACTACAGTACAGTATCAAAGTTAAAGTACTTTTTGAGCAGTTAATATGCCACAAGTATTATTGAAACTGTATGTGTCGTGCAAGAACAGGAAGGTTGACAGGAGGGGCATTGGTAAATAGGGGGGGCAGGGCTCAGCCAATGGTTTCATAATGAGAAGTAAGTAAATTAAGAAATACAAGATAGCCGGTACTCACACTAACAGTGGCAGCACATATAGTCCGTGACTCCTGCATGGCGATGAGGATGAAGGCCGTCATGGAGGCATTTGAATCGAAGCCAAGCACATCACCCTACACACAAGCATATGCCCATACTTAATTATATTTGTATATGGTTATATAATTTGTTATAATATTCTTCATGTCCATTAAGTTGAAGACTGATGTTGATGAAATTAGTGTACGCACAATCATCTCTCCGTGGTACATGATTCCGACTTCTCTGAACATGCCGTCGGGTTGCTGCGCGTTGAGAATCAGGAACTTCACAGCGTCACAGATCACGTTGCTCTGCACGGCCACCAGACTGCTGGCCATGGCGAACACCTTGGTAACGTATGCTGTCAGCCTTAGGGAGGGGAGAGGGGGTAATTGTTCAGTTCTATACATTTTCTAATGAAATACACCCTTCCTCTAATAATATAGTAGAATATACATTAGGAGACATTACATTACATATTACAGGATGTTTACATATGAGTTCATAGATGTTATGATGGCTCACCAGGAGCTACTTTGGTGTTTGGCCCACACAGCAAAAGAGCCATCAGGTTTACGGTAGGCAAGCTCGTTGTTGTAGCCTGGACACAAACAAAACACACAATGCTTTTACTGAATATAACTGATGGCAGTTGTGTTTGTAAAAACTGGGTGAAAACCTTAGTTGTGTATTTGTATATGTGTTGTATTTAGTTAAGCTGCTTTCAGACATGAACCTAAACCCTTGACATTCGTTTATCACAAATATGAAAAGAGCCCGACTGGTCTAATTCAAGTATTTATTGAGAAGCAATGAAAGTTGAACGCTCTGGAAATTTCTGTGTTGCTGTGAATGAGTCTAACCGGAGAATCTCCTGCGGTGTTGTTCATATGTGGAAAAAAAACTTGGGAGAAAGTACGGAAACAATTGTGTGATATTCTCTTGAGCTCAAGTCTGAAAACAGCTTGATTGTTGTAGCTCAGATATGTGGAGCAAGGGTAGCATGTTGTGTCTTGTTTGTTTTGATACCACTTCAGCCACAGTGAAATTAGGTGTGTGCCAGTAAATACATCTGAGTGATCTTACCGGTCTTGATATGCTGGAGGGATGTGTTTCGTTTCTCAAAGCCCACAGCCTCCCACTGGTTGGTTTTGTCCAAATAAGAGGTTGCAATGAGTGGTAGGGTCATGTGGATCATGTTCTGCTCTGCACAGCCTGACGGCTGGTAGATAAGGCTACCCATCGACTGCCCACTGATTGCGTTCTCTACCATCGGAGCAAGGTTTTCCATCCCTGCAGGCACACACACAAACAGAAAAACCAAAGCACTTTAAATCAACAGGAGGGAATGTGAAAATAAACATGAATAAATTTTACGGGCATGTGATACGCGACATTTCCAAATGTACCGTAATCCCACCTGTCACAGAAATCTGTGTGCTAGTAGGTGTGTTCGGAACCAAATCTTTCCTTGGGATTCCACTGTTGATAATTATCTCTTCTTTACCATCTGAAGAGAGAAACAGGATGAATTCAAGTAACAATAATACAAAAATATTACTATCAAATGCAGCTGTTTATGTGGTAAACTCACCGACACCTTTCTTAGAGGGATCTAGTGTTATAATCTGTGGCTGTTTAACTAGAACACCTTCTGGCTGGAAAAAAAACAGCAGAAACAAACATTACAAATCACAAATACTTTTTAAGTATAATATTATGCTGGTTAACAATAAAATACAGAGCAGTTGGTCTGTTAAAATATTAAATCCTTATTGGTCTGGTTCTTCTTCTCATTTGATGTTGAATTTTGAAAGGGCTGATACAGTTTGCATTTGATGTTAAAGTAAAGCCCTTAAAGATTTCAGCTTCGCCAAACTTACTTTACCACAGGAGATCGCTGTTTGTTGAAAAAAAGTCAAACTCCTCTTCTGGCAATGGGAAAGGTGTCATTCCCCTTTGTAGCAGGTTTACCTGCCTTTAAATACCTGCTTACACCTGCTAAATGTGGTACAAAGGAGGTACATTACAGAGTGTGTTTCTCTTACCACCACCCGCAGCATCTTCATGACTCCATCATTGAGTGATGAGTCTTTAACAGCTGCTTTGACCTCAATGCTGAATTGTCCTTCCTTCATGGGAATGATGACGAAGGGGACAGATCGTGTGGTTTGTGGCCCGACTCTGACCTCCTGACGATACCTTGCGTGTTTAGAAGCCACGCTGCACACATGCTCCTCCTCAAGCAGATCCACACGCACCTTGAGAGAGACACACAGATACAACAATGAGTTAGGTATATGTGCAGTCACCAACGATCTGCCTCAAGAAGATGTGGATTCTTCTTCGATGATTCCTCTCATATTTGACCATTTCAGGTTATACTTTGATGTACATAAAAGAAATAACAACAATTTGATGGTTGAAATTGACATTTTGACACATATCAAGGGTTTCTTCAGGGTTTCAAACGTAAGATTTAAGACTTTTTAAGACCATAATGAATAAAAATGTAAGACTTATGTCAATTACGACAGATACAAAGGAATATTGGAGTCATAATGAATGAAATAGCAGAGTAGAGAGTAAGCCTTGAAACACAAACTATCTCACAAACTACAGGCAGTATCATTGTACTGTGAGAAACTCTGAACAGAGTGTTTGTATACTCAGCTATCAGTCAGTCCCATGTTGGTCTTGTTTGTAGTTTCATTAGAGCGTGCTAATATCTATATCACAGAGAGGGAACTTCAGAGATCGAGATATTAGAAACTATGCATGAAGCCAAGAATTTCTCTCAGAAATGAAAATGGTAATCTTACAGTGCAACTGAATTAGAATTAAATGACCTACCTAAACATATTTAAGACTTAGTATGATGCATTTGACCACATTTAGGATACTTTACAGCCTAAAATTCAACCAGTTTCTAGACTTTGTTAGACATTTATAGATCCCAGGAAGCCAGGAGAAACAACCACTTAAATACCAGTTTTGCTTTCTTTGACATCAGTGAGAAAAATTATCATTCTCTCATTGACTCCATCGTGAAACAAAAAGCATCGCGCTCAGACTTACTGTGATAGGATCAGGGGTGTAGTTGTGGAGGATCGCCTTTACTTCCAGCTGCTCTCCACGGACAGCAGAGTAGGGCAGTCTGAGATCGATGAAGAAGTCCTTCCGGACAATCACTTCCAATGGTTCGCCAATGCAGATTCCTTAGCGATGAGAAGGATAAGAGGTGGTGAAACAGAAGAGAAAGATGATCGTGGTATGACTAAAATTCACAGAGTCCTCACCGCGGGTTCTTGACAGACTGATGCCAGTGAACTGCCAGGTTGTGATTGAGTCTTGCAAAGGAACGCTCTTTACAATGGATGTGGAGTCACTGAATCAAACAAAAAAAGTGCACGATGGTGGTGTTATGAACGAAGTTTAGTATTTTTGAATGTCTATTTTAGTTGCCTCACCAGTTCGGTGTTTGTTGCGGGCAAGAAGGCAGTTTGATGTCTGACCACAGCCAACTCTCAGGGAACTTGGTGCGAGAAACAATTTCATTGCTGTCCATGTAACTGTTGTCGTCCTCCTCACCTGGAGAGTCATTAACAAGGAAGGTTACCACTTTGATTGTCTCACAACCACCAGTCTGACCCATAGATCTTAACAAGAGATGGACACAAAAGTGAAGCCTGCCTCAGTCGCCACCTGGTGGCTGGCTGCAGTATACGTGATACATCTGGCCTCCTGTAGAGCTGTCGTTTATGTTGATGACATTTCTTAAACTCGACAGATGCAAAAATGAAGAAAATTCCATAAGATACAAAACTCTGGATGAAAAATCGGTGTCACCGAAGAAGACACTGACAAAGATGTCGACATTTTGGATTTGAATTTCTAAATAGTGGGAGAAAGCAGAGATGTGTCGTCCATCTTTATGTACAATCTATTGTCTGGCCCTGGATGACCCACCCAGCCCTCTTCCCCCCGTCCCTCATCATCCATCTCTTACTGCGGGCCAAGTTGAGCTGATCCTGCTTCAATTCGTCTCGCAGGTTCTCCACCTCTGTGCAGCAGTGCAGGAAAGCCTCAGTACAGGATGCACCGTCCGAGATGTACTCACTGCGCGTCTGACAAGTGTATGACAGGGGGATCTCCCTCATGCCATCCAAACAACACTCACGCTGCAGTTCATTGGTATAATGACTCACTGGAAAGAGGGTTGAGGAGAGACAGAGGTGAGAAGGGATGAAGTACAAAATGAAAGGGGAGCTGTTTGGAATAAAGCATTTTAAATTACGGCAAATTACAAATAGTGATACATAAACTAGTCAAGTCAGTTTTATCCACCTTACGGCGGTTCACTTTTATTGAAAAATTTAAATAGTCAGGTGTAGACTAGATTGTTTAGAGTTGTGGTTCTTACCTAAACTGGTAGTGACGTGCATTATAGTGGGAGATCGTTTCCTCCTGGTGAGGACCGGACATTTCCTCTCTGGAAATGCAACACAGACTAATTGTTAAACAGAGCCACTGACGGAGGATATAGTTTGAGTTCGATCTTGACGGTTGGATGAAATCAGTTTAATGTGAGAAAGGAAAAACAAATGAGAAAATCGGTGTCACCTTGTCTGTAGGGAGTCCCCGAGGCAGTGCTGGACTCGAACAACAGGCCGGCATCATAGAACACACTCATACCGTCCTTTCCTCCACCGGGTGTGCAGCCTGTGTCGTATTTCTCTACAATGTCCCACACCTGAACAGTGTGGAAGTCATTTACACACAGGGATACAAAGTTGGGAATTAAGGAAATAAATAAAGTTCTGAATAACCATAAGAAAGACGTATTTCTAAAGTGCATAAGCAGCATGACAGATAACTACAGTATACTCGATATTCATCACTATGCATGTACATTATTACCTCCACCAAGGAAGTTATGTTTTCACCTGTGTCTACTGGTTTGTTTGTTGCTGGATATTTTTGTCAGACAGATACCTCAAAACCGCTGAACCAATTTCCCCAAAACTTGGTGGAGAAAATGTCCTGATTATTATTATTTGGTCCAAATATGGATTAAAGCACATCCGGTAATTTTATTGCTATTCTTTTAATGACAAAATAAATAAGCACTATCTTTTTTCATTTGTATTTGTACTATAATTTCTAGACTATCATGTATTGGGCCTTGGCTGAGGAATTGTGACCCTCCAAAATAAGATGCTTTCACACATGGACTGACCACGAGATAATCTGACCTACTCCAGCGCAGCTGTATCGCAAATGTCTAAGTGAGAGACTCGGAGCTGGACATCCTCTGTAGGTTCACCAGCAAACGAATGGGCGTTTTCATTACCCTTCTAACATGTGACAGATGCAAAAGACGAAAAATCTGTGCCACACAAGTAGAAGATCCCGATGAAAATGTGAAGAGAGCTTTTTGTGATATGGGCCGATTTGTCAATGTGCTGAGAACAAAAAAACACAAGATCTCTGCAGTCGGATGAATACGTTACATCCTGCGCCTCCCTTCATATGAACGCTACAGAGATTTCTGTGCTGTTGTGAACACGTCTAAGCGGAGAATCACCTCCTGCATCATTCATTCAGTACGAAAGGCAAACTTCGGAGTTCATGTCTGAAACGACTTATATTGAAAACTTAAAAAGGGCACTTTTTTTAAATTAACCACTTTTGGAAAAATTTCAATTGATAATGAGAGAATAAAGAAATTGCCTTTTTCTGGGTGAGGCGGTGCTTGTTATTGAGAACGTAGACGCCTTTGTCCACTGCTACCAGTCCCACCAAGGCCTCAGGATCTCCGGTGACCTTCAGACCAAACATCCTGCGCGGCTCGTAGGACGGAGCAAGTCTCGAAGATTCCAGCTTCAGCTAGACATTAGGGGAAGGGCGATGAATGAAAGAGACGAGCATTATGTGCTTGATGAAAAACACATAAAAATGTATTCGAAAAATACAGAACCAACTTTTTCACTTTCTGCTTGTCTTGTTTGTTCTCGTAATTAGTTAAACTCTGTAAAAGCAGTGATGTGAGTCTTACCGAGCCCATGCAGGTGTCCTTGACATCCACCCACACGGAGTCTGACACCACCTCATTGTCAGTTAGATGATAATAGGCTATGATGCGGAATGAAGGCAGCATCTCTTTGGTGATGGGAACTATCAGGGCAATCAACACTTGGCCTCTTGTCTTGTAACGGCCATGTTGGATCAACTGACCCCTGCTCAGGATCTAGGGGCACAGATTCACACATAAGTACTTAAAACCGGAGTTTATACTTTACATAGGTCGAGGCACAAGCCAGAGAGAAACATCTCTCACCAGGTATGTGATGTCACTGTCTTGATTTGACTGCTTTTTTAGATTGAGGTTGACTTTCAGATTGTCTCCTAATTCCCGTTCTGCTGTATCCACACCTACAAAATGATATTTTGCAATGAATGCGAGACACTGATCAGTTCATGGCGCATACATTACTTTATCATCACAGCCTTGTCCTATCATCTGAAGTCATTTAAACTTACCTATGTGGATGTAGTTTTGGCTTTTAGTGTTGTATGTGGCAGCTGTCATGGTGGCTTTTGCTTGCCTCTCAGGTGAGATACGAGGATCTTTGGTCTTGGCCTTCAATTAGAGACACACATGGTTATAAAGAAATACATATAAAAGATCTCAGCTCTGCACCGTCCCGTCCGATCTCATTCTATGGTTGAATGACACTGACGAGAATTGATGAGGGTTTTAAAGCCCTACTCCAGAAGTTTATTACATCTTTAAAACTCTTTGTTCAAAAGAAATCCTTGTATCACCTTAAGATGGCTTAAATGTAACACTTCCTCACTGTTTCCAGACGAACTGTGTCATATAAAGAGCAAAAATTAAAATCAAGAAACTTCACACACTTACATCGATTGTCAGTCTTTGACGTCTGGCCACTGTGTTGACTGTAAGCTTTGCATAGCCATTTGCTGCGGTTATACCCTGCACCTGACCTGGATTCACCACCACTGCAACCCCTTGTGCTGGAGTTCCATCTGGATTTGTGACTTCAATCTGTTATCAAGGAAACAAACAGTGAGAAATATTCACCCGTATTATTAAAGCATACAGTTAATCACATCTTATTAAGGGCAAACAATCTCTATTACATAATTTTGTATGCAGTGTATGTACTGTGCAATAATAGAGAGAACAGAACAATGGTGAATGTTAGCACAACACTAATTAGGGCCACTCAGATCTGGCAAACAGGATCGGACTGCCCAAGTGCCATCATTCCACGCAGTATGTGGGCTGGATGACAGTGGGACAGTGTAGGTCAAAACAATTTTGCTATGAGGGATTGGAATAGTTAACCTGTTGGTTTGAGTAGTAATTATTTAACCTTTAAAATACAAACTCAAGTCAACAACAACAACAGATATAATAAAAATAATAATAATAATGAGATATTAATAACTATAAATTTTATTTCACAGCGCCTTGACACCCAAAGACACCTTGCGATATATTACAAAAAACACATGAATAATTTAAGCAAAACCAAACATTGAAATTGGATTAGTGTTTTGTTCATGTTTATTTGTACAGTCAGTTATGACAATATTTGTGGTTGCATATATATTATACATAGATATTTTTTTTAATATAACATAGGGTTTTTTTTATTTCAGGTTGTCTGGTAAAAGCTGATCTGTCAGTAGAATATTGAGCACTGTCTCAAATAAACACATGATATGAAATGTAAGAATTACTGCTTGCCCTCTGGATTATCATTTGTTCATGTTGCATCATCGAAATATAGAATACACTGTCATTTTATATAATTGTAAAAATCTGTCAGGGCTTTACCGCAACATCGAAGGTCATTCCTGGTTTGAAAAATTTGGGAGTTTTCTTGAAGTGGATGGTGTAGGGTGATGTGACAATCTGGATACCTCTCAACTCTGCCTCCACCATCTCACCACCTGTGCAGAAACACAAACGCACACCCACCCACAGCCTCATTACATTTGTTCACATTCTAAACTGATATATAAAACTGGTCATTTCTGTTGCATATATCCTAAATTAAGTTTATATTTTTGCTCATAGTGTGGATATTTCTCAATGACATTGAATAAGTCCTTGGAGCTGCTGAATCAGATATGCTGAAATGGCACAAACTCACAGTTTGTCTTTCTTACCGCTCTCTGTCAGCACACTGACGGCTACAAATATCGGACTCCCCACCAGTTTATTGATATCCGGGATGGTCTGTGTGATGTGCTGTCTCTTCAGTTGGACCACCCCATTACCATTCTCAATCTAAGGTTACATAACACATAAAAAACTATTAGACACAGTATAGTGGCACAGTAGAACAGTAAGCAAACAGTTGGAGGTACTGGTCAGTCTGGCTTCATTCTGAACATCATGAATATTTAATATCTGCAGATAGGAATGTGAGAATGCAATGAAATGCAATGCAACTGGCAAATTGGCAGACAGACTTGTAGTATGTGCTCACCAATATTCTCTGAAGAGAGCTGGGGAAGCTTATCTTCCGACCATCTTGCTGAACCCCAAATACCACGTATGCTGTGCCACTCACCTCTTCACCAAACAGATAACTAAAAGCCAGAAGCAAAGGTTTAAACCCACAAAGAAGAAAAACTGGACAGTTAAAATTGGGATCATCAAAATGTGACAATAATAATAATACATCAGATTTTTATAACGCTTTTTAATTCTCTCAAAGACGCTTTACAAAAATAAGGAAAAAATCAATAAACTCTTTAACACAAATAAAAATAAAATGATGACAATGAAGTATACTAAGAAAATAACAAAATAAATTAAAACAATGGTGGATCCAGGGGTAGGACCAGCGGGCACCACTGGCCCCAGTTGAAATCTGATTCGGCCCTGAAGTGACCATGTCCTGTAAGTGGTCTTTTTTTTAGAAATAAAATAAAAATTATCATAATAATGAAAACAATGTCAGTTACTCACAATACTTATTTTCTAAGCTTTTTTGAAGAACACAATGTGGTTGAACAAGAAACACTTTCCGAAATATTTTCAATGATTTGCTTAAAGCTATCGAGCCAAACAATGAATGCTTAAATGTGAACCTTACTGGATCAAGAGTAATGCATTGATGTTGGATATAATTTGTCCCTCATGTAAATTGTGGGCCCTAATGCCCCCTGCTTCAGAAAAATCCTAGATCCACCACTGAACAATGACAACAGACTAAATCAGCAAAAGCTCCAACACATCCTCTAATTCAATCAATCCACTAATGACAACTCTTCTATGTAGAGCAGTGGTTCTCAAAGTGGGGCGCGCGGACACTCTCCAGGGGGGGCGCAATGTCACTGTCAGTGGTTAGTGAAAGCTCCCTCAGTGGCGAGATGCAAGGGGCTGCACTGACACAAGATTCAAGATTTTGAATCTTGTGTCAGTACTGTAAGGGGCTGGCCTGACACAAGCAAATCAAATACTGTTTCGTTCCTGATACAACAATGTAGTGTTATCATTTGAACACGAGTTGCAGAGAGCATAGACTCACTCCTTCCTTAGTAATACCTTCCTGCACTTGCAGTAGGCCTATTCGTAGCCTAATCTATAGAGTCTTTTTTAAAAAGCTCATAGCCCCAAGAGCTAGCCTTCTAGCTAGCTAAGTTCTTCCAACTGCAGCTAGTGCTTTTCTCCTTAACACCTACCTTTAAATCTTCAATCATCCTCTGTGTTGCAACAAATAAAACACCAACACTTGTCTACTAGTGCTGGTGTTTTATTTGTTGCAACTGATTCGTAAAAGTCATGCAACCGATGCGCCAGTTGCGATTGACATACAAGATGGCGCTACGAAAGGCCGCCACGGTGTGTTGGTGCGCACTTCTGTGTTTGTTTTTAGTATAAAGCTGGTTAACTACCGTTAACCAGCTTTGGGGGGGCCCGGCTTGCAAAAGCTTGAGAACCACTGATGTAGAGCCACAAAAACCTTCACATACGTAGCTTTGATGTTGATGGTGAGATCTGGACTGTCGACATAGAAGAAGGAGCTTGAAGGCGTCAGTTTCACCTCAAAACTGGGCAGCACTAAAAAATGAAAAATTTATTATATCAAGTAAGTTTATTGTGGAAGTAAAAATTAATGAATGCTTTTTAGGTTTTGCAGTAATTTACACTTGAGGTAAAAGGGACTGACCATATTCTTTGACCTCGAACTCTGCAGAAAAGCTCTCCTGTGGGTTGCTGTGGAACTTAGCCACAACTTTCCAAAGTCCAGGGCTACCACACACACCACACCACCACACACCACCACCACACACACACACACACACACACACACACACACACACACACACACACACACACACACACACACACACACACACACACACACACACACACACACACACACACACACACACACACACACACACACACACACACACACACACACACACACACACACACACACACACACACACACACACACACACACACACACACACACACACACACACACACACACACACACACACAACACACACACACACACACACACACACACACACACACACACACACACACACACACACACACAACACACACACACACACACACACACACACACACACACACACACACACACACACACACACACACACACACACACACACACACACACACACACACACACACACACACACACACACACACACACAACACACACACACACACACACACACACACACACACACACACACACACACACACACACACACACACACACACACACACACACACACACACACACACGAATTATCATTTCTGAAGATGAGAAAAACTGCATTTAAAGTTTTCAGGTTGATACTCTAATAAATCATGAAGTATGTCACTGTTCTTTTTTTTCTTTCAGTCCAATAGACTAAAGATGTCAGGTTGTATATAAAGATTAATAAACTGACAGCTGTCCAAAACAGTTTAATTTAATTTAATTAAATACTAACCTGACAATTTCAGCGAGTTGGAAATCTCCAGAGTGGATCCCTGATTTCAGAGAGACTGGATCCAGAGGTAAAACGATGCCTTCAGGAGTCTTAAAATAAAAATCATTGGACAACCATTAACACCGAACCCTGCCACTTATAATGAAGTGCAACGATACAAACAACAAAGAGGTTTCAACTACATCCCTCCGTGTTATCAGCTCAATGACGGACACTTGGCTATTTCAACAATGTTTCTTTACTTGTGCATTGAGTGATGGGACGGCTGTTACTACAGATCCCTTGAAACGTGAAATGTTTAGTCTGATGAACAACTTCCACCGAAGGTATTTAGAACATTTTTTAAATCTAGGTATTCGTTGGAGATGATGGTGAAAGCTAGGAAATGATGTGCCATTGAAATGATTATAATTCAAAAGATTTTGTAAAATGCAAAGTTAAAATGCAATACCACAAACTCAATGGATATGGAAGCTTCGCTTTGAATTTGCTCGTCTCTCTCCACCGGCTCCATGCCGGGCGTCACTGCAAACATCCTGAAATGAACTGACAGGAAGAGAGACAGAGGTTTATCTTACAGTGCAGTCATTCATAAAAAAGAAAAATGATGGCCATGGCAGATGGTGCAATATGGACGTGTTTGTCAGTGCTGAAGTCGTAATTGAACTGACCTTTACTGTTTGGGGTGTAGAGGGTCTTGTCAGTCTGGATGAAGATGTAGCCAGACTGGAAGGACACCAAGACGACTTTCTCCAGCAGGCGGTCAGGGAACTGAGCTTGTAGGTAGACGTACTGCTTCACTTTGGGGTCCTTGCTAAAGTCACCAGCAGGGATCTGATGGCAGCATGTAGAGAAATGAGTGTGTGAACGAGGAGCAGGACGAACATTTGGGAGGAGCATTTTTCTCGAATTCATGTTAGAAAATTACGCCAAGTCACAGCAACAGTGGTTCACATACCTTGATTTGTCCCAGTGCCTGGAAGTGTTCTGCACTGGTAAGCGTGACAGATTTTGTTGCCAGCCTTTTGGTCTTGGTTGGATGGTTCATCACGTTGATTTCAACCTTGATGTTTCCTCCTTTGCAGTCTTGACACTCCACAAAGACATTTTCTGACGTTCCTACGCGCAGCAAGTTGGGGGCAGACATCACCTTCCTACAGAGCAGGAAGAAAAGACCACTGTCATAGTGCCACAGTGTAATCTAGCCCACCTACAGCATGGAATAGTGACAATTGAGCGATCTGCTCCTGTGGGCTAGATCTGGGCCACAATAAAGCCGTAGCAATACTGCAAGTCAACCAAAGGTGAGCTGAACTTGTTTTGTGATGTTTTGGCCATGGTCACCATTTACCATATGGGCCACTATAGGTCTACATCCGGATTACATATTAACTAGAGCACGGACACTTTTGCTATTTTACAAGTGGGCTATTTTAGGCTCATATCCATTTTGTCCAGGCCACACGAAGGCCAGAAGGGCAGCAGTGGCCCACGTCCATATGAACTGACACTATTCTCTTTTTCTACCTATAGGAGGTTGTGTTTTCATCTGTATGTGTTTGAGTAATTGTTTGTTTGTAGGCAGGATTTTGGTAAACTACTGGACAAATTACCACAACATTTTATGGAGGGATGTGGTGTGGGTCAGAAAAGATTAAAGCTACTTCAGCTTTGTTTGACAGCTTGCTGTACTATTTGGATTTGACTATATTCGATTAGATATTAAAGTTAATAAGCAAACTTAAATGTGTTTACTCAAGGGCAAAGATGAGCTATCACTTTTCACTGAAAACAGGATTTAAAATTGGCATGTCGTGTGTGATCGGGTAACAATATATGTCGATTAAAATATCTATATATATAAATTCCTGCAAATATTGATATGCCAAAGTTTTGAATTAGTTATATTTTAATATCAGTACAAGGGCAGGCTAACCCATCTCTTCCGACTACACCATGGTTAAGAAAAAAATGTCTAATAATAATCCTCATCTCTGGTGTTAACATATATATATAACAAAAAAAGTAAGTTTAGTTGCACTTATATGTAGCACTTTCTAGCTTGGCTTTTTTTACGCTTATAATTAGGGCTGTGAAATGATTAAAAATTTTAATCAAATTAATTACAGGTTTCTATGGATTAATCAGGATTAATCACATTACCAATTTTCTCTGTATATTTTGTGAGAACAAAAAGATTTATGACAACAGACAGATATATACATTTAACATGTTTTCTTTTTTTATTCATAAATAAACAAAACAATGGTGCTGTAACTCAGCAGTTCTTTTGCAGTTCTCTTTGCTAGTCCATATGGAACATTCATCCTAAACAGAATTTGGGCTTCTTAGCCATTGTATTGGTTAATAAAACTTTTTTCTTTTCTTTTTAAATCAAACAGAAATTATTTGGGCTTCTTAGCCATTGTTTTTATAGTATGGTTGAACATTTTTCTATTTTTTGTCAAACAACCATTCACCACATCATGGCACAATCTAATGCCTCTAAAGACCATATTAGCTAGTCTTTCTTCAGCCAGTTGGTGAGGCAAACTAACTTCTTCACATTCTCTGACAGTAAAGCTGACCGCTTCTTTTGCGCAATGTGTCCTGTGAGTGAAGCTGGTTTGGCGGATTCCCCTTGAACGCCCCTTGCCGACCAACACATGCTCCGTGTTGAGGTGAAACTTTACGCGGCTTTGCTCCGGTGAAACAATAACGTCTTCGCGCAGAGTGTGCATATCACCTTGGTTTTATTGAATGTTCCATCTTTGTTTTTTTGGAGCACGATCTCCCCAGAAGGTGATGTTTGTTTGTTTGAATAGCAGCTGCTGCTGTCTGACTGCATTAGAGCGGTGACTAGTGCAGAGTGGGCGGAAATGTGCGTATATTGGAAGGTCCTTCTGCGCATGCGTTAAATACGTTAAAAAAATTAACGAATTAATCCTGTAATTTAATCATAACGCGTTAACGCGTTATTTTTCACAGCTCTACTTATAATACTTACGTGGTTCTTGCTGTTATGGGTTTGTTCCTCATGGTTGAATGCACTTATTGTAAATTATTTTGGATAAAAGCAGTTTACTGATTGCATTTGTTAAAGAGTCGAGACCCCATCACGTGTGTTTTACCTTAACATTGAAATGCTATGTGATGAAATGTAATGTAATGTTTTTAATGAACTTTTGGACCTTGGCAGCAGTGTGCGCGCTACTGAGTGCTGTTCTAGTTTTGTTGTTTGCTTTTCAGGCCCCAACCTACTGTCTCAGAGTCTGTGCTAAAGCTTTCATTTATCTAAATTACAGGTTAAACATTTCATCATGTCTCTGGACTTTGTTTGCTTTGTCCTTTCTAACACATCACTGTGTAAACTCAGCCTTACTGACACAATTTAAAAAAACAGAGATCTACTCACAGTGGAGCTCCATCAACCAGTGAGGTGACAGAGGCAAAGGCCAGCGAGGCCAGCAGCCACAGTGGAGTCCTACTCATCCTCCTCGCTGATTCTGTTCTGATGAAAATGTCGACTGTTGGACTGCTGCTCCCTCCTTTTTATATTCTCGCCTCCCTCCTCTACTCAACAGCCCCTTCCCAGAGTTCTCTGAACACATGTCAACACAAACACAACTACACAATTTCCCAGCAGCAGTTGAGTAATTGTTCAGTTCCGATAAAGGTTATCACCTTTGTGAAGAAAAAGATAAACATAAGAGAATTAGAGCTGTGAAAAATAACGCGTTAACGCGTTATGATTAAATTACAGGATTAATTCGTTAATTTTTTTAACGTATTTAACGCATGCGCAGAAGGACCTTCCAATATACGCACATTTCCGCCCACTCTGCACTAGTCACCGCTCTAATGCAGTCAGACAGCAGCAGCTGCTATTCAAACAAACAAACATCACCTTCTGGGGAGATCGTGCTCCAAAAAAACAAAGATGGAACATTCAATAAAACCAAGGTGATATGCACACTCTGCGTGAAGACGTTATTGTTTCACCGGAGCAAAGCCGCGTAAAGTTCCACCGCAACACGGAGCATGTGTTGGTCGGCAAGGGGCGTTCAAGGGGAATCCGCCAAACCAGCTTCACTCACAGGACACATTGCGCAAAAGAAGCGGTCAGCTTTACTGTCAGAGAAAGTGAAGAAGTTAGTTTGCCTCACCAACTGGCTGAATGAAGACTAGCTAATATGGTCTTTAGAGGCATTAGATTGTGCCATGATGTGGTGAATGGTTGTTTGACAAAAAATAGAAAAATGTTCAACCATACTATAAAAACAATGGCTAAGAAGCCCAAATAATTTCTGTTTGATTTAAAAAGAAAAGAAAAAAGTTTTATTAACCAATACAATGGCTAAGAAGCCCAAATTCTGTTTAGGATGAATGTTCCATATGGACTAGCAAAGAGAACTGCAAAAGAACTGCTGAGTTACAGCACCATTGTTTTGTTTATTTATGAATAAAAAAAGAAAACATGTTAAATGTATATATCTGTCTGTTGTCATAAATCTTTTTGTTCTCACAAAATATACAGAGAAAATTGGTAATGTGATTAATCCTGATTAATCCATAGAAACCTGTAATTAATTTGATTAAAATTTTTAATCATTTCACAGCCCTAAAGAGAATCGATACTGGTAAACAGAACCGACTGATGCAAAACGTACTCACTAATAAACACTTAATTGCAAAAGCTATTCTGCTCTAACCATGGAGAGTTTTTTAATTGAGACATTAAAAAAAGCTTGTTTTTATGTCACTTATCTATAAGAAACAACTTCAAGTCACTTAGAGTTATTCTGAGATTGGTTATTCAGAACACACACTCGTTCACAAATCACACACAAGCAAACACACACTCACAGACCTCCAGTGGGGGAACATAGTGTTGTGTAATTGCTGGTTAAAGTTAAAGGCTTTTTTTGGAATGTCGTAACCTGGGAATTTGTCCAATTGCACACAGTTTTAAAGGATTATAGTCCATGATGTTAATATTTTGTTTTGGTTTATATAATTCTTCATAAAAAAGTGTATTTTAAATAATTCCATGGCTCAATGAATTCAATTGGGCCTTGAAAATGTATTTTGATGAATGTTTTCACTAAAAGCTATATCCCATTGTTTTAGAATTAAACAATCAGGTTCCAATTATGTGGATACTGAATTATTATCTTTTGAATGGTTATGTTCAGGCACTCAGAGGAGTTGGTAAATGTCCATCATCTAGTCAAATACATTAAAAGATTACCTGTCTGACCCAGATCTCCTGCTGCGTTCTTTGTGTGGTAAGCTCCTGAAAATGTCTGTAACTAATTTACCAGATTTCCTGTCTAAAACCAGCTCCTGTCTTACTCACAGTGACACATGGCTCCATGATTGGATAACTGTAATAGTAATTTTACTGTTTGGGCAATGTTTGATAAGATTAACTTCTTTAAATGTTTAGAGAGATGAGCAAATGGTTTCCTGGGGAGTCAGGGGGGTTGCTCAAGTAAGTGATGTTATATGACTTCCTCATTAACAGGGTCACCTAACAAAGACTTTACAGCACGGGGGTTTGTGGTGGATGTGAAGATTGAGAAAGGGGATGTTGAAAACATTTGTTACACTCCAGGGGTCTGGGACAGACTAGGTGACAGGATATTCGTCACCTATTTCTTAGCATCAAAGAGTCTGATTGATAACATTTGTTCCTCTAGGAGGGGTTTGAATATGTATAAGATGTTGCTCCTCCTGTGTCTCAGGGCTCATTGTATGAAATCTATGCTATGGTTTTGTATGATGATGCCCATCTGCAGATGTAGAATAAACTTCCGGAAAGACATTGTAATAACTTGTGCTTGACTATTGAAATTCCCATGTCAATTTTCGGAGTGCGCGTTTCTCTGTCCGTGTCCGTCCGTTTTCGAAAAAACGGAGAAGCATACATAGACCTTTACTCATACATTTACATACCATTCACATTATTTTAACAGAGATGACCACATCTCACAACATATCAAAACTGCATATTGTTAGACTATAATTTACGGTATTTAATGAGTTATTGTCATGGGAATTTCAATAGTCAAGCACAAGTTATTACAATGTCTTTCCGGAAGTTTATTCTACATCTGCAGATGGGCATCATCATACAAAACCATAGCATAGATTTCATACAATGAGCCCTGAGACACAGGAGGAGCAACATCTTATACATTTTCAAACCCCTCCTAGAGGAACAAATGTTATCAATCAGACTCTTTGATGCTAAGAAATAGGTGACGAATATCCTGTCACCTAGTCTGTCCCAGACCCCTGGAGTGTAACAAATGTTTTCAACATCCCCTTTCTCAATCTTCACATCCACGACAAACCCCGTGCTGTAAAGTCTTTGTTAGGTGACCCTGTTAATGAGGAAGTCATATAACATCACTTACTTGAGCAACCCCCCTGACTCCCCAGGAAACCATTTGCTCATCTCTCTAAACATTTAAAGAAGTTAATCTTATCAAACATTGCCCAAACAGTAAAATTACTATTACAATCCCCACTTTGAGCCTTAAGGGCTCAACATCCTTTAAACATCTTTAAATCATCTCATCTTCCTGGAAGGCAAGTGTCCAAGATGGATCAGTTTCAGAAAGTTGAACATATTGTCCAATCATAGACTTTATCAGGGATGTAACCATAGCTTTAACACAAGGAACAATAAAACATGTCAACAACAATAATACACAAAATGAAATCAGAATAGGCATCAAAAACTTAAACAATACATTCTTCCAACCAGTTAGAGTTAACCATGACCCCCAATCCCATCCTTCAGGAATTTGAGAGTCCTTGTTCTTCTCCTCGAACAATAGGTCATTTAGATGAGAAACTATATGCGTCATATTATCAGTTATGTCCGGTATGTATGTGCAGCAGTCTGTTCCGATTATGTGGCAAACACCCCCTTGACTTGCAAGCATCAAATCCAAAGCCACATTTCTGATACCTTGAATACTTGGAGAAAGAGATAAAAAACCCTCCCCCACTAAGGCTGTTAAATTTTCCAGTTCCATAGCAATTCCATCTATCTTGTGTGCATTGTTCACAGTTCCCCACCAGGGTAAGAATCCTCCGAATCCTTTCTCTCCTGGAGACACTCTTACCGTGGAACGCTTATGTCTCAATGGCACATAATAGTGAGCATAATCTGTATGGAAGTGGGTGAGGTTAGATAACAAAGTAACAGAGGGTACTAATTTGGCAAAATAACAAGTCCCACACCATCCCGGTCGGAGTGACTGGTAAACATATTTCCCACACACCCACACATGTTCCCTCAGAGACCCATACCCATCACTAGAAGGCATTCTAACTACCGGGTTGTCATAACCTGGTCTATGTAAACTGATGGTATTAGTTAAATTTAACGGAGCAACAAATGGTACGTTATATTTGCATGTTCCTGCTGCTCCCTGATCCCATATCAAACCACAAGTAGCTATAACCTTTTGCTTACACGGTGAAGTTCCTAGATAGTGATCCTCAGCCTTAAAACATTGTCTAGAAAAACAAACAGTGCCTCGCTGTCCAGTGGGGTTTATTGTCATCACAGGTTGGTGAATTTCCTGATCAGCCACCAAAGACATATCCCAAAATCGAGCTGTGGAACCCCCATAATTGACTACACTGATATTCAGTAGTTTAAGTCTACTAGACATGTCTCTCACATTCCTATCTTTTAGTGAAACCCCCTGAGTGAAAGCTATCAGTACTCCTAATGTCTCTGAGGTGTTTAGTGGGATGGTCTTAAGTGGGAGTGTAGTACCCACACCATGAGGAAGTTGTGCACAGACATAACAGCTCTGATTAGTTATTTTCCTAGCGATTACCTTCATGGACTCATACCATGCATTGTTTTCAGGTTTTATCTGTTCATCATTGAGGTCAAACGAAAGTTCTCTTTTGGTTATTTCATTTATGCTCGAGTTGTTTTGGCTTGTTCTCCACAGCAGTAGTGGTAGGACGAAGATGACAGTCAGCAAGAACAGGGAGCACTTCCCTTCCTTCCAACCGCACACCCGCCGTCCCATCAGATGCCACTGTTTGTCCGTCGGCGCCATTAAGTATCAGCAGTGTTCTTCTTGCCAAACCCTTAATCAGTGTGTCGCCTCTCTCTGAATTTTAGAGAAGTGTAGCTCCGATGATTTCCACACCCCTTACTTGTGGGCACAAAACAATCGAAGGCTGAAAGCACACCTGCTGACATCAGCGCACGTTCTCTCCTGAAGAAGCCGCTCCTGAAGAATCCGCTCCTGGCTCAGGTACCCTCTTGCAATGGCTTGCATGTATCCAGGTTGCCCTCTCTGCGACCTTCACTGCCGTCTGTGTGGTGAGAAGAACTTGATAGGGCCCGTTCCACCTTCGTGCTCTCCAACTTTTCCTTCTCAGGTCCTTCACCACAATCCAGTCTCCTGGTTTCAGATCATGTAGGTCACCGTCTGTGGATTTTGGTAGGGCGTCTTTCACCTGTCTGTGGATATCAAAGAGAGTAGAGGAGAGATTTATACAATATCTCAACATTTCATCTTCACATTGACTGGTCTGAGGAAGCTGCCTTTTACCAGGACCGATTCCTGTCTCCATTGGACGTGCAAAGAGAATCTCAAATGGACTCAAACCATTCTTACTTCGCACCCTAGATCTCATGTACATTAAAACAATCGGCAACGCTTTTGTCCAAGTCAGTCCTGTTTCCTCACAGCATTTTACCAGTTTGTTTTTCAATGTGCCATTCTCTCTTTCCACTGCCCCCCCACTGGCAGGATGGTAAGCACAATGTTGTCTCATGTCGATACCCAAATACTCACCAACACTCTTTAAAGCTGCGCTTACAAATGGAGTACCATTATCACTCGATATCCTCCTTGGAATTCCCCACCGAGGAATGAGTTCCCCGAGCAGTGCCTTTGCCACTGCTGAAGAATCCTGCTTCGATGTTGGGAAAGCTTCCACCCATTTGGAAAACATGTCAACCACAACAAGACAATACTTCTTTCCCTCGCTTTGTGTTAGCTCAATAAAATCCATCTGTAAATGATCAAATGGTTCGTTCGGTGCTGGATGTGCACTTTGTGCAGTCTGGATACCTCTACCTATGTTATTTGTAGCACAAATTACACATTTCTGACAGAAATTTTTTGAGTAGTTTGAAAATCCTTTCGTAAACCAATACTTCTGTATATCTGCTTGCATTCCCCCTTTTGATACATGGTCCTTACCGTGTATTAACTTAGCATAATGAGGAAACAGATATTTAGGTAAACAAGGCTTTCCATCCGGCCCACACCAAATTTGGTCAGAAACAGAACAGCCTGCTTTCTTCCAAACTACTTTCTCCCCTGGTGTTGCCCTCGCTTGCAGCTCCTGTAAATCAGCATTAGGTGTCACAGGAACATCCAAAACAAAAACATCATTCACCGGCAGGCTACGTTTCGCTGCAGCCTTTGCAGCAATATCCGCCCTTGCATTTCCCTGTGACACTGAATCAAGTTCTTTAGTATGTGCTTCACACTTACAGATTGCAATCAGTCTAGGTAGCAACACAGCATCAAGAAGAGCAGCAACTAGGGTATGATGTGTGATGGGTTTACCTGTAGAAGTTAAAAACTTCCTATTAGCCCAAAGTCTGCCAAAATCATGTGCCACCCCCCATGCGTATCTACTATCAGTGAAGATGTTGACACTCTTGTCTCTTGCATATTTGCATGCTTCAGTCAACGCAACTAATTCTGCAGCCTGTGCAGAATAATGTGATGGGAGTGGTTCAGCTATTATTGTATCATACAAAGTTGTTACTGCAAAACCCACTTGGTTTCTACTAGTTGCTGGATCCCTTGATGCTGAGCCATCAACAAACAGCTCCATGTCTGCATTCATCAGCGGTATATCCTGTAAATCTGGTCTGGGAGAACAAATTTCAGTTATTACTGCAACACAATCATGTGGCTCTCCATCACCTGGTGTAGGTAGGAGAGTAGCAGGGTTAAGAACAGTGCATCTTTTAATCGTGATGTTTGGCATTTCAAGTAACACTGTATTATATCTGAGCCATCTAGCTGTTGAAAGATGAGAAGTCTTCTGTTCAAGCAAAATCATTGAAACAGCATGTGGAACCAGTAACGTCAAATCAGCATAACCCACAACATCACGTGATGCAATCACAGCTTTCTCAGCAGCTGCTACAGCTCTGAGACAAGTTGGAAGTCCTGCTGCCACAGAGTCAAGTCGTGAGGAGAAATAAGCTACTGGTCTCAGTCGTCCCCCATGGTCCTGCAGCAGCACAGATGTCATATACCCGCCTCTTTCGTCCACGGTCTGTGTAAAACGCCTGGTACAATCTGGTAGGCCTAATGTCGGAGGAGATTGCATTGCTAACTTTAAATCAACAAATGCTTTCTCAGCTTCAGTTGTCCAAGTGACTCTGTCATTTGCAGTGAGGCCTTTTCCATACACAATTGCTGCTAATGGTGCCTCTATTTCAGCATAATGTGGAATCCACTGCCTACAATACGAAGTCATCCCTAAAAAACTCATGACTTGTTTCTTCGTTTCTGGCTTTGGGATAGTTTGAATAGCTTCAATGCGTTAGGATGAGAGGGTTTTACCCTCTGAAGTGATTATATGACCCAGAAAGGTAACTTTTTCCAAAACAAACTGCAGTTTGGATAAACTAACTTTATGACCATTTGTCGCTAAATGTTTGAGTAAAGCCACTGTGTCCTGTACACATGTCTCCTTTGTGGGGGAACAAATCATTAAATCATCCACATACTGCAAAAGTGCACTACCTCCTGGTAGTTCCAGTGATTCCAGATTGTCCCTTAATGCTGCATTAAAGATTGTGGGTGACTCACAAAACCCCTGGCAAAGGCGTGTAAATGTGTACATTTTCCCCTCAAAAGAAAATGCAAACCAGAACTGACTGTCGGGGTGAATGGGAATACTGAAAAATGCATTTGACAAATCAACCACAGAAAACCATTTACTCTCAGATGGAACCTGTGAAAGAATAGTATGAGGGTTTGGAACATTTGGTGCACGAGCCTGGACTGCAGCATTCACTGCTTGCAAGTCCTGCACAAATCTCCATGCTTGTGGTTGTCCAGCCTCCTTCATCTTCCTAAAAGGAAAAATAGGTGTTCGAACAGGAGATTTTTCACATGGAACTATCACACCAGCCCTTAAAAGAGATTCAAAAACTGGTTTAATACCTTCCACTGCTTCCTTTTTCAATGGATATTGATTTTGACATGGTCTATATGATGATTTTGGGATTATTATTACTGGGTCTGCTCCTTTGATTAGACCCACATCATATTTGTGCTCAGCCCACACACATGACGGTACCTGTTTCAATTCAGGAATGTCATTTATGTTTAACACAAAACTGAATCCTTCATCACTCATATCAAGAGGTTCTCCTACTTGTGGTGTATGTTTAACATTGACAAATTCTATATCAGGTATGAGTTCAACACTCCTGACTGCATTTATCATTGCAGGAAATCTCTTACGATTCACCTTCAAACCTATGTGAAAATCAATATTTGGATCAGATGTTTTCTCCCATTCCATAGCATCATTACACTTTTTGGTCCAAGTCTCCAAATCCTTCCATTCTTTCTGTCTGGGTTTGATCAGGGGAACACAGGGATCAGAATTTGGCATTTTAAACAAATCTTTTTTGAGTGAATCAGTCAGAGCTACTGAAACAACACAGTGATTATTGTTCCAGTATAGCCAATTCAACATAAGTTTGTCTTTACCCTGGCCTTCTCTGAACCAGTCTTTCTCAAACAAATGATCTGCTCCAACAGAAATGTGTGCTCTACAATGTAAGCTTTGTGCTGTCATAACATCTATTAAAACGTCTGTACTAAGTGCCTCTGCCTGTTGCAGAAGAGTGTTATTTACAGCAGTGAGATCAGAGTCTGGAATATTCCATTGATATGCATATATCAAATCCTCTTTGCCATACTTCACGAACGCTGATGTTTGTGGAACTCTAGTTACGACTATACATTGTGATGTTGAGATTAACATAATGCCCAATGAACACATCAAATCTCTACCCATAAGATTTACTGGACACCGTGGTGACAGCAAGAATGAATGTTTAAAACTCCCTTCAACCTCATCATGACAAGACAATGGTACAGTATATCTCTCTGTCACTGTAGTACCAGTTGCTCCCATCGTTCTGAGATATCTGGCACTCATTTTAGGAGTTATAGCGAACTCTTCACATTTAATGACTGATTCTGTGGCCCCTGAATCTACCAAAAATGTGATGTCTTTACCACTCACTACAATCGTATGTTCTGGCATTTGTTTATATGCATCATGTGAATATTTAGCATAAAGCTCAATGAGCCTCGATTTATTCATCTCCTGTTTAACCTCACAATGATTGATAGCCTTCCTTATCAACTGCTCTGTGTCTAACATTAATTTACATGGTGTGTGTGTGTCAGTGTTCTTACGATATTGATGAGAGGGTTGAAAGTCCCTCTCCGTCTCAACGTTTACACCACCTGGATCCGTATCTGTCCCCAGCTCCGCCGCCAGTCAATCGCACTGTGTGCGCTGTTTCATAGGGCACTCTCTCGACCAATGTCCCATTCTTCCGCAAATAAAACAAGCATCAGCTCTTCCTCGTCCTCCTCCCCTCCGTCGACCTCTTCCTCTCCCGCGGACTTGTGTTTGATAAGCCGCCAGCTGCGCCATCTGTAGCTTGTCTGTAAACTCAGAATTCTTTTTCTTTTTGTTACTGTTCAAGAGTTTTTCGGCATGGGTGGCATGTAACTCGACCTTCTCGAGATTTGCCGACTCCCAAGCGATGCAGCTTGCTTGCACCTTCTCACTGATCTCCGGTTTGATGCCGTGGATGAAGCGATCTCTCAAGTGAGCTTCCCACGGGGTGATAGGATTCTGCCCCCCCATGGCATTCGGCTTCTCGAGGCCACTATTTGCAGTGTGAACCACTGAGAGCCTGTGGAGATAATCGGTCACAGTCTCATCGTCACCTTGTTTACACATCGAAATTTTACTCATGTCCATTCTTGCGGGAAAATGACGTCTTATTTCTTCACACAGTGCAGTTATGAAGTCTCTATACTCATGGTTATCAGCATGGGCCCAGTCTGGATTCACCAATCTCCGCTCCAGTGCGGGGAAGACTTGCGTTACTTTGGAATAATGAATCCCCATCTGCGTCATCAACAGTCTCTGCAGTTCAGTACTAGTTGGTTTAAACTGTTTGCAAAAAGCTTCCAATTGCACTGCATACTGTGCTCCACCACTTAACACTTGTGGGAGAAATGAAATGGTTGATTCCTTCATTTCGGTGAATGTCCATGGTCTGTAAATCAGCTGAGTGTTTCCATCTCCTGCGGCCACCTCCACCATCGGTGCCTGGAAAGATGTTTTTAGACCGTAATCTGTACCTTTTCGAGTAAATTTCGGAGTGTGGGCTGCTGACCACGGAGTGTTATACGCTGGAGGGCTGTCTTTTCCCTCCGCCGCAGTGAGGTCGAGGTCTGGGTAGAGTTGAGGGACGGCTGGAACTGTTGCTTGCGCTGACTGCACCGGTTGCGGCTGAGCATTCGGCGGGTCTACAGGCAGCACTGCTGCTGGCTGTGGTCGTCCCTGTGGCGGAGCTGAGTCGAGATCCGGATCTATGCGGAGAAACTGAGACTTGCAAACAACATCAGTCCCTGCCTTCTGTTTTCTATCTCTGATATTTGCTTCTGTTACCCAACATTCATATGCCAGCCAGTTCGGCACAAATACTCTTTCCTTCTTTTTTCTTTTTTGTTTATTTTCCTTACTCCGTTCTTCTTTAACAAGCAGTTTAATTTTAAGTTGCTGTAACTGATTCAAACTCAAACTTCCTGTGCTTGGAAAGCCACAATCCCCAACCCATTCGCTAAATTGTTCAGTACTACATTTGCCGTAATTCGTTTCCATGTACTGAAAATTAGGAGATGAAGGCTGAGGTGCATTTACAGAAACCTTCCTCTTCCCTTCTTTACTGCTTTTTAAACCCATTTTTGCAGACCAAAAGATGTACTGATACGGGAGAAAAACAAATAAAGATGTTCCTTATTCCTATTTAATTTATTATATTTCTTCTATTTATCAATTTTTTTTTATTTGAATTTGAGATTATTTTCTTTTATTTTTAGCTTTAATAAACCCAATTCTATCTCGTATTTATTTACTTTTCCTAATAGGAGGTTTTTAGAAAACCTCTTCTCCCTTTTTTTTTATAAATGTTATTTTATTTTGGTTAATAACTTTATAATTACCCTTAGTGCATCATAATACTTTTTAGAGAAATATCATTCAAATCTCTAGACACACACTATGCCTCCAGGTATTGAATACTTGGAAATACTATTACTATTTTATGATAACCGTTATATTTATCATGAACTCGACGTCAGAGCTCAATCTTAAAGTTGTGTTTAAATTAATAAACACTCCATACATTTATATATATACCTGTTAAACCCGTTAACTTTGTTGACCTTTTCGACGAAAGGTTCAACCCCTGGAGCGCCCCTGGATCCTACACCGATTTTGGAACTCAAAACCTCGCCATGCAAACACGTCTGTTCCTCACTAAATGAGTGGATCTCTTAACCTTTGACCTTTTTCCTAAAGATCTAAAACCAGAATTTTAACTTACCAGAAAGAAATCGTAGCTTTTCGCACTCGGTTCGCTTGATCACTTCAGTGAGAGGGCTCTCCTTCTCTTCAGCATCCAGTCCCCACTTCTCCAAACTGTTTAGGGAGGTTGAGGTAAGAATCTATTAGACTCTTTTGTGCACCATCACCTTCAGCTTTGAGATCCGGAAAGTCCTCACACATGAGTGATCCTGCCAATCAACACCAAAATTGTCATGGGAATTTCAATAGTCAAGCACAAGTTATTACAATGTCTTTCCGGAAGTTTATTCTACATCTGCAGATGGGCATCATCATACAAAACCATAGCATAGATTTCATACAATGAGCACTGAGACACAGGAGGAGCAACATCTTGTACATTTTCAAACCCCTCCTAGAGGAACAAATGTTATCAATCAGACTCTTTGATGCTAAGAAATAGGTGACGAATATCCTGTCACCTAGTCTGTCCCAGACCCCTGGAGTGTAACAAATGTTTTCAACATCCCCTTTCTCAATCTTCACATCCACCACAAACCCCCGTGCTGTAAAGTCTTTGTTAGGTGACCCTGTTAATGAGGAAGTCATATAACATCACTTACTTGAGCAACCCCCCTGACTCCCCAGGAAACCATTTGCTCATCTCTCTAAACATTTAAAGAAGTTAATCTTATCAAACATTGCCCAAACAGTAAAATTACTATTACA